>JAXQQM020063425.1:0-53629 GCA_034641835.2 Pinus albicaulis
ACTTGGTTGGGTAGCTGAGTCAAATTTGTAAACCCACTTGGTTGGGTACTTGAGTCTCATATGTAAATCCACTTGGTTGGATATTTGATGTAAGTATGAGTCATTGGTGATAGGAACTTCATAGAGTCATGTAATTCATTGAAAATATGTTTGAAGATTCAGCATGAACTCAGGGGGAGCTTGGTCACTTCAGTATACATCAGATCTGCAGAACGCTTCTTCTACATGAGGAGAAAAGGGGGTGAGTGTGTTGGTTTTGATCCGCCCGTTGCCCTTGATGTCAAAGGGAGAAGAGTGACATGGTGTTTGAATGAAGAGAAAGAATGGTGTCAAAAATGGAGAGAGTGACATGGTGTCATTGTATTCTTAATGTACCTATCTGTTGTGGTAACCAAACACCATCGTGGTTGCCATCAAGTCCAAAGGGGGAGATTGTTGGCAATATGATGCAGAGTGTTGTCCTCGATGGCAACCCACTGAATGAAGATGAAGACATGTGACCGTTGACATGTGTTGTCCTCGATGGCAATCCACCCGATCGGCTATGTTTACCTGGCGGGACCCGGTAAATGATGTAAATTGATGTGATATGTCGTTGAGTGTTGTCCTTGAAAGGCAACCCACTTGATGAAGACAATGACAACTTACTTGATGAAGTTGTGCTTGAGAGAATATGTTCCTGATGAAGAAAATATGATGTTTCTACAGTGTGCATGAAGAAAGGATTTCAGAATGTACTCAAAGGATGATGAAAAAGAGTATGTCTCTTGGTATACGCGGATTGGCCTAGGGGAAGTCGCGTATACACGCGGAAAAGAACGTGCCAAGTCACGTATGGGCTAAAGCGCTCAAAAAGTGCAAAACCAGGGGTAACCACCATGGTATTGACCCATGGTATTGGGTAATGATCCGCCTAATTGACCCCGTCCAGGTAGTTTTGGGCTCATGGTATTGTTTTGGCCCATGGTATTGAAAAGGGTAAACCTATATAAGGAGAAGAAATCCATTGTGCAAAACATGAGTGTGGGTGCAAGATGTCTGAGCTTGAATGAATACTTGTTGGGAAAAATACCGAGAGGGGGGGGGTGAATCAGTATATGATGCAGAGTGTTGTCCTTGATGGCAACCCACTGAATGAAGATGAAGACGTGCGACTGTTGACATGTATTGTCCTTGATGGCACTCCACCTGATGAAGTTATGCTTGACTTGATGGACTTGTTAAATGATGTAAATCTGAAGTGATATGATGATTGTTGATGATATGATGTTGAGTGTTGTACTTGAAAGGAAACCCACTCGATGAAGATGATGACAAATTACTTGATGAAGTTGTGTTTGATAGAATATGTCCTTGATGAAGGAAATCTGATGTATCTACAGTATTTACAGAAGGCAATGAAGAAAGGATTTCAGAATGTACTCAGAGAATGATGAAAAAGAGCATGTCTCTTGGCATACGCGGATTGGCCTAGGGGAAGTCGCGTATGCACGCGGAAAGGAACGTTACAAGTCGCGTATGGGCTAAAGCGCTCAAAAAGTGCAAATCCAAGGGTAACCACCATGGTATCGACCCATAGTATTGGGTAATGATCCGCCTAATTGACCCCGTCCAGGTAGTTTTGGGCTTATGGTATTGTTTTGGTCCATGGTATTGAAAAAGGGGCTCATGGTATTGAAAAAGGATAATCATATAAAAGGAGAAGAAATTCATTGTGCACAACATGAGGGTGGATGCAAGATGTCTGAGCTTGAATGAATACTTCTCTCTGAAGTAGATCTGATTGGAAAGGGTTACACTTGAAGATAAATCTGATTGGATGATGCACCAATGATGAAGAAAGGGATCTAGATCTGAAATGTATCTACTAGATCTGCTTATGGAAGGCTTAGATCTATGATGAGGCAAACATCTAGGCGAACATCTGTTTGAAGTGAAAGGGTGAATCTGAACTGAATATCTGATCTGAAGAAGTATCCTGCTCTGTAATAATTGAAGATCTATACGCTACTTCAACGCGGAGGAAGCGCGTATATACGCAGCTTCAGCGAAGAAAAAGCGCGTATGCGCAATAAAATATACACTGAGTTATACGCTGGTTTGTATGGACGAAAGCGCGTATACACGCGACATCAGTGAAGGGAAAGCGCGTATTCAAACTAGGGCTTGCTGAAGCAAGGGGTATGAAATATCTGATCTGTTCTGCTGTGTTTCTGCTATCTGATCTGTGTTGATATGTATCTGTTGATGATGTATGTTCGTGCTTAAAAATATGGAAAGGGTTCCGTCTGGAAATATGATGAATTGCGGTCCGCAAGTTGTGTTCTATTGAAGTGGTTGGATCCAGTGTGAAAATTGATGAAACGTGGTCCAAGGTGGTGCTGAAGGTTGTAGCCTTCAGTCAGGGGGTCGTAGCTCCCTTCCAGGTAAGGCTGGTAAACGAGATCAGGGGGTCGTAGCTCCCTTCCAGGTGAGGCTGGTAAACGAGTCAGGGGGTTGGAGCTCCCTTCCAGGAGAGGCTGGTAAACGAGCGCAGGTGGGTGCCTGCGTGCTGGTCAAGTCTGCGCCAGCACACATGTTGTAAGATGTTTTCTCTATAATAAAATATTGAAGGCTGAGCAACTGCAGCGGTGGTTTTCTCCCGACTTGGGTTTCCACCTAAAAATCCTGGTGTTCATGTGTGATGCTTTGTGTCATGATTTATTCTGTTCTTACTGCACATGTTTGCTGCTTATTGAATATCTGATGAATAAATGAAGGAATGATTTGAGTGATGAATTAATGACACATATATAGATATCCTTGTATACGAATGAAGGGTATCCGCGTATATACGAAATCGGTTCAAAGAAAGTAGCGTATGCATTTTAGAAGTGTTAAAAAGTGAAAGTTTTGAATATGCAGAACATCGATTCACCCCCCTCTCGCATTTTTCCCAAATCAACATTCTTCAAACCTCGCAACAAATTTCTTGAGTGGAGAATCTTCATTCCCTTCTCACTCATGTGTCTGAGCCTATGATTCCATAATCCTGCATCTGCTCCTTTTTAATTTAAAGCATTAAAAGAGTTATAAATACCATTGCATAAATGCAATGTACCAACCTTTTCACCTTTTGCTATTAACAGCGCTCCTTTGGTGACCTTCCAAGTTTTATCTGTGAAAGTTGTCACACAACCTTCACTGCCTAACTAACTTGTTGAAATCAGATTTTTCTTCAGATCTAGAACATGCCTTACCTCCTTTAGTAGGCATTGGTTTCCATTCTATTGTTTTACAAGAACTTTACCCATTCCAACAATTTTACAGGGTTTATCATCACCCAAACAAACTTGTCCAAAATCTCCTTGAACATAGTCATGAAAATATTTCTTATCAGGTGTGGCATGGAATGAAGCCCCTGAATCTACAACCCAAGAATCAGTAACATTTTCGAAATAAAGAATCAAATAATCTTGTAACACATCACCTGTCACATTTTCTTCATGATTGTTTTCTTGTTGTGCATCTCCTTCTTTTCCCTTCCAAGATCTACAATATTTCTTTAGGTGTCCTCTCTTTCTGCATTTCCAGCACACTATCCCCGATCTAGACTTGGATCTGCCTTTCCTTGATTTATTGCGATAACCCAAGCGCTTTCCTCTTTCCATTCTTCTTCCCCTAGAATTTGTACTCAAAGCATTACCCAATGTCTCACCAGAGCTTTTTCCATCGCATTTCCTCGCTAAGAATAGCACCAAAAACATCATCAAACTTTAAAGTACTAGATCCAGAGACAAAGTTACTAATGGCCATAACTAAACCATTCCAGCTTCCTGGCAATGAGCACAGAAATAAAATAGCCCTAACTTCATCATCAAATTTTACCCCTATAGAAATTAACTGACTGGTAACTGTAATGGTCTGCAACAGATCCACCTTCCGACATCTTCATATCAAATAATCGTTTCATAAGAAATACCTTGTTTGAGGTTGAGGTTTTTTCATATAGTTTTGCCAATGTCTGCATCAAACCCTCTATTGTTTTTTCCTTCAAAATATTGAAGGTGACTCATGCCGCAAGGCACAACCGTACTGTTCCGAGTGCCTTTCTATCGAGAATGTTCCATTCCGCGTCTGTCATGGCCGTCGGCTTCTTTGTTTTTCCGCTCAATGGTAGGTACAGATATTTCTGATACAGATAATCTTCCATCTACATCTTCCACAACGGGAAGTTTTGGCCGTTAAATTTCTCGACCCTAAATTTACCATCTTCCACCATTTCTCCCACTCGAACTAGGAACCCTTATTTCTTGTGAGTTTATCAGCCAAATAGACTGTTTGGTCAATTTAGTGTGTCCTAAATTGCTACATTAATTTATCAATCCGGGATTCGTAAGCTGATGAAGTGTGGCGCACTATACGGTGAAAGATAACCTATTTCTTACCTTTTTGTCGTTTTTGGTTTTCTAATGTGAGATGGAAATTCTAAAATAAAAACAAGTATGGTTATGATTGTTCAAGGCAATGATATCCTTTATAATGATTTACCAAATTCAAACTTAAAAAGGAATTTGAAACATACAATGACAAAACTTGAAAGGAAATGAAAATGTGCTGCTAGCCTAATAAATCAAACAATGAACTATTGAGCATGAAAACCAAATTATCCTTGCTGCTGTCTAAACACAAAAGAAACTATGCTTAAAGAAATCCAAGAATTGCAACAAAGTAAATCTAAATCAAATTACATCAACTTATATTCCGATCCCTCACCATTAGTCCAGCTATGGCTTTCGGAGGTAACCATAAACAACTTGAGCAATCTGATATCTAATTTGCAGAAAAAGAAACTAATATCAAACTACACACTCATACTTCAATCCCTCACCATCAGTCCAGCTGTGGCTTTCGAAGGTAACTGAAAATGAAATGAGCAATTTAATATATCTAACTTGCAGAAAGTAAACTAATATCAAACTACACACTCATACTTCAATCCCTCACCATCAGTCCAGCTGTGGCTTTCGGAGGTAACTGAAAATGACATGAGTAATTTAATATATCTAACTTGCAGAAAGTAAACTAATATCAAACTACACACTCATACTTCAATCCCTCACCATCAGTCCAGCTGTGGCTTTCGGAGGTAACTGAAAATGTCATGAGCAATTTAATATATCTAAATATAACTACTGAAGCAAATGTGCAAGACTGAAATAAACAAAGCAGTACTGGAATTAAGCAAAAACTAAGAGAAATAAATTAGCAGTAGAAAAATATTGATTCCATGTCATTAGTCAAAATATATGCAAATGCCCGGGCTTCCTATTTGTAATCTGAAACAAAAACACTGATCAGTTAACATAAAACATGAAAGATTATGGACAGAAGTAAAGTGTAAAGCATGAAAGATTATAAACAGAGATGAAGCATAAATACCATGAAAGATGCAATGCATAAACACATGAATGATTATGGCACAATGAATTTAAAGAAACAAAACAAGAAACTATACAGTAATGCACAAAACCTCAGTGTGTGTAGGGGCCCTCTGCACCAGCCTCGGGCAACAGCCTTCAAATACGAATTACGATTGGAAACAGAGTCTTCTTATATATTAAAATGCAGTCATACCAGAGAGATGATATTACGGCACAGTGGCAATGTAATTACATTATAGAGCTATCTGGAGGCTAATAGAGACTAATTTAATATGCATATGCAAACACATTATTTATAACAAAGGAAATATAAATAATTCCCTAAAGTTTATGCTGATAGAAAACACGTAAACCATTACGTCCAGAGATCTAGGATCATGGCCGCGTTGAAGAGTAAATATATGAAGAGTGGATGTTGGATTCGACTTATGGAGCCGTGTACAGGTGTTGATGTGTCTCCCGTAAGTTAGAAATGGTCATGCAAATCCTCACGTGATGAGAAACAGAGTCCTGTCACCGTGGGACTCTACGGTTGACTTCCACTTGGCCACCTTTGACCACAACCTCCTTAAGTGAATTTTCTCGAGCCAATAGGACACGATCCATGTCCACATCATTTCTGACTTGCCCATGTGGCTCGTTTTTCCTGAAGACACCTGTAACATAGACTTTCACAAAATGGCTGCGGAAAGTTGCAGCAGCTGTGGAAAGTGGCAAGATTCCGCAGCTAAATGAGAAAAAATCTAAATCAAACAGCAGACACAAAATATAGTTAAAAACCATTTTAGATGCTCTTTTGTAATTAATATACAATGATATTGACAACTTGGAAGGTTCAGGTGAATGAAAAAGGTCTAGAAAGGTGTATGGAAAAAAATGCAGATTTGAGACTCAACATACCCCCACTGTGAAGGTGTTGCATGTCCTCATGCAACCAAAATTTTGATAATCCTTCTTCAGTTCATATGCCTTGACACTTCAGCCAGTACATCCAGCCCTCTCCTCCTCTTCCTTGGTGCTGCTAACATTCTGGGCTCCTTCATTAAGCATCTAAATTTGATATTAACCAGTGCTCTGCTTAACTTTTGGCATTTCTTTTTCAATTTCATGTTCTTCTTCTGCCATATTCCCAGATGTAGCATGGTATTATCATGAATGATTTTGTCCAATTGCTTTGTTCCTTCAATGCGTCATTTTCATTTTTAATGTGTTTATTTAAAAGCTCTAGCTCAAAGACTTCCTGTTTCAGTGATTGGACTAGATCATTTTGTACTGTGTGAGGCTGAATGGACGAAGTACTGGGACCTGTAGCTGCTTTTTCTAAAGATTCTATATAATCATATACTTCTTGCTACTTGGGGTCTATATCAGGTGTCATTTTTATTGGGTTGTTCCCAAAATGCCGTGAAGGAGAGTTGTCTTCAAAATTTGGCTGAGAAGGGCTCACATCAACATCTGGATGAGAATGGGATGGACTATGTTCAATGTCTGACTGAGAATGAAATGAACCAGGTTCACTGACTGAATGAGAGTGAGATGGAATATAGTCAGCTGGGGACTGTTCAGATGTTTCTTCTCCCAAATCAATAAAATGAGGTCCCTTCATTTACGTTTTCCTCAACTTCCCCTTAAGCCTGGAACTTCTTCTCACACGCTGTGGACCACTATCTTTTTTATTTTGTTTCCCTTTCTCTTTCTTCTTGACTATAGATAACTGTTCTTGAAGATGAACCAATCTCTCAGATAACACTTGATGATCTTATTCTTCGGAAGAAGGGGTTTGATGTATAGCCTCAATATTTTTTCTCTCTTTTGATGTTATTGGCTTTTTACCCTTGGTTTCTTTCTTCTTCCTTTTTGACAGTCTCTCTTCCCTACTAGTTCTTTCAATTGTAGTAGTAGGAGTACTTTGAGTTTCATCATTTGTTCTTTTTCTTCTACTCCTTCTTGATGTGCTACCTTCAGGAATTTCTTGAGGTTCCTCAAAGAAATTTCTAATAAAAAATTGTTCCCATGTGTCCTTCTTCTCCTTTAACTCTTTTTCAATCAAAATTTTTACAAGACCATGGTGATATAGATGTGGTTCTACATCCCCTAAATGTTTCTGAACAGTCACAGACATCTTCTTCAAACTATTTAATAGAAAACATGGGAGATTGAGAGTTTGATTATCTAGAAAATTCATTAGCAATCTGGTATGGTACATATACATGGACCCAAAACGGCCTTCACAGGTGATGAATTTTTGAACAACTAGCAGCAAAGTAGCCCATTCCTCTTTCAAAGCATGAACAAGAATTCCTCTTTTAAAAATAGTTATGTCCATACCTGGGTTATGTAGAATTACTCTCCAAGCTTCATCACTAATGCTTTTGTTCTTAAACCATCGTTCACCCTCTTGAAGAAGTTCTGTGGCAGATGCTATAGATGCCTCATTCACCGTGAACTTAAGGTCTCCAATCTCTACCTCCAGGCCATTGAAAGACCTTGCAAACGCTTTTTTCACCTCTTTATGGTAGGCTCTAAACTTTTGGATAAACCGCAGCCACTTTTCCTTCTTCAATATATCCCTAACTTGTGGATATACTTCCATGAATTTAGGTCCCTCTGGTTCTGCTCTCAACAATTTACCCATCCTCCTTTCTTCTCTTTAAAAACTTGCCTGTGTGAGGAGGGTTCAATGGAAGTAGGATGGCTGAATGAACGGAAATGAGCACGATGACTGTAGGTAGATATCAGAGAGTGGGTATAGAGACTGTAGCGTAACAGAGAATGAAATGGAGAGAAGTAGAACAGAGAAGGGTTACGTGAGCATGGCAGAAATGCGGCTGTGAGATTAATAGAACAATAGGAGAAGTATAACACATCTGGCAGTGTTTTAAAATTTGGTGGCTGCAAAATAAATGTAAGCACGTTTAAACAATGACTATGGATTTTATGCGGCTGAAAGAAGTCGTAGTCAAATAAACTATGTCTCATTGTCACAGGTGGAATATCGGAGTATGAGTGAAGATCGGAGGTTTAATTATGGGACCGTTTGAGAATGAATGCGGGAGGATCATATGGAGATCGTGAAAGGGTTACGGAGTTTTTCAATATAATCATTGCACATAATGGATGGAGATTATGGTTTAGAACTATATAAGAATGTGTTTTAAATGCCATTTGAAATGAATTTTTACTCATACCTGGGAATCTTTGCCATTTTTCCTTGGTCTTCAATTAGTTGCTCCTCATTGATATCTTGAATGCTCCATGTATTCATTTTTTGGTCCTCATACCTGCATTTTATTTCATGATTATGGAAATAACATCTAGCTGTACATTCTTTTGAAAACAGAGTGGTAGCTGCGGAATCTGCTTTTGGCTGCGGAAACTGGTGTCAGCTGCGGAAACAGATGTCAGCTGCGGAAACTGACACAGCTATTATTGGGGTGAATGGAAATGAACGGATGACAAATGACTAAATGGAAATGGTCATGAAAGAGAATTTTATTGGTAAAATGGAATGAAAAATGAAGTGAAATGGAATGAAGTGGAGCGAAATGAAGTGGAATGAAGTGGAATGGAATGGAGTGGGTGGTCACAAAACTTGTGAAATGAAAGAGAGATTTTTTTTTTTTTGGAAAATATACGGTGTCAGGTGTTCCTGATTTGCACCCAATATTTTATGTATAAGACTGCCAATCAGTGATTGGTTTTCAGGCTTATACAAATATTTTTTTTATTTTTTATTTTTGTTTTAACTGAAAAGAACAAAAGCTAGGCTGGTGGAGAAGAAGAATTCTTTTGTACCAGCCTGATTGCAGAATTTTCTTGAAACATTTTGACAAATTCCTCTTTTGAGAGTGGCTTATGATAAACTTTCAATCTGTGGCCATTCACAATAAGAGGAGTTTGAAACTCATCAATGGTTTTGATTCTTACCGCTCCATTGCTAAAGATCTTGTCAATCTCATATGGCCCAAGCCAATGAGTCTGAAATTTTCCTTGAAAATATTTAAACTTGGAATCAAATAACAATGCCCAATCTCCTTCTTGAAACTTCTTCTCTTTGATGTGCTTTTCATGGCATTTAGCTCTTTGATATTGAACTAGATCAGTTCTTAGAATTGCCTCTTTTCTGATCTCATCTAGCTCGTTCAACTGCTCCATTCTATGCTTTTGGGCTTCTGATAAGTCCATCCCCAACTGAACTGCTATCTTGAAGGTATTGACTTGGAACTCAATGGGGAGCAGGACTTATTTCCCATAAACAATTTCATAGGGAGAATGTCCTGTTGTATTTCTCCATGTAGTTCTGTAGGCCCACAAGGCTTCAGGAAGCCTTTCTGCCCAATCTCTTCTATGTAGATGAACAGTTTTGGTGATGATACTTTCAAGAAATTTGTTTGTGGACTCCACTTGACCATTTTCTTGTGGATGGTAAGGAGTAGATCTTCTGTGCTTGATTTTTTATTCTTCCATCAACTTTTCCACCAAATTGGATGTGAATTGGCTCCCCTGATCTGTCACAATTTCTCTTGGAACACCAAAGCGAGTAAAAATATCCTCATAAATAAAATGAACAACTGAATTTTCAGTAGCAGATACTAATGCTTTGGCTTCTACCCATTTAGTAACATAATCAATACAAACCAATATATACTTCTTTTGCTTAGATGGTGGATTAATAGGTCCAAATGAAATCTAAAGCCCATTTTCAAAGGGTTCAATGAGTACCTGTGTTTGCAATGGCATTTCATTTGAAAGGGTAGGTTTCCCTACTCTTTGGCAGCTGTCATACCTTTTGACATATTGTTTTGCATCTTTGAAGAGGGAAGGCCAATAATATCCTAAAGAGAGGATTTTATAGGCCGTCCTTTTGTCTGCAAAGTGTCCGCCGCATGGTTCATCATGACATGCCTTAAGAATATCAGGCATTTCATCTTCCCTGACACATCTTCGGATCACAAGATCTGGCCCTGTTTTAAACAATTCGTTAGAAATCCATGAATATTTTGAACTCTCCTGAATAATTTTTCGTTTTTCACTTGGAAATAAATGTGAAGGCAGTTTCCCTGTAACCAAATAGTTAGCAATGTCTGCATACCAAGGAGTCTTAATAGTTACTGCAAACAAGTATTCATCAGGAAACTTATCCTCTACAGGAGAATCTTCTTTAGTATTCTGAATTCTAGACAAGAAATCAGCTACTGTATTCTGTTTTCCTGGTCTATCCAACAGAGTAATATTGAATTCTTGCAAAAGTAAGAGCCATCTTGTCACTCTGCCATTAGTAACAGGTTTGTTCATTAAATATCTAATTGCAGAATGGTCAGTATGAATAAAAGTTTCATAGCCTGTTATGTAATGTCTAAACTTATTAATTGCATGAACAACAACTAAAAACTCTTTTTCAGTCATAGTATAGTTCAACTCTGTGGGAGTCAAATTTTTACTGGTATAATAAATGGCATAAGGAACTAAATATTTTTGACCCAACACATCTCCTAGAGCTGTATCTGAAGCATCCGTAGAAATATGGAAAGGGAGTTTCCAATTTGGTCCTCTCAAGATAGGTGCTTCAGATATTCTTGTTTTCAAAGTTTCAAAGGCTGATTGACAATCAGGATCCCATTTAAATTCACAGTCTTTTGTAAGCATTTTGAAGAGTGGAGATGCTATTTTAGTGAAGTTTTCTATAAATCTTCTATAGTAACCAGTAAATCCCAGAAAACTTCTAACATCTCTTTGACAATTTGGAATAGGTAACTTGGATATGACTTCAAATTTTGATCTATCAACCTTAATCCCATCTCCTGAAATATGATGTCCTAAAACAATCCCTTCAGTAAACATCATAAAGCATTTTTCATGGCTTAATGAAAGGTTTGTTTCTTTACATCTTATAAGAACTTTTTCAAATTTTCTAATGCCTCTTCAAATGAATTACCATAAACTGTAAAATCATCCATATAAACCTCTACACAATCATGGATTAGATCAGAAAAAATTCCTAGTACTGCTCTTTGGAATGTTGCAGGTGCATTACATAACCCAAAAGGAAGTACTCGATAGGCAAAAGTTCCCCATGGACAAGTAAATGTGGTCTTATCTTGATCTTCGGGTGCTACCTGAATTTGATTATAGCCACTAAAACCATCCAAAAATGAAAAGTACTTTTTACCTGCTAATGTGTCTAATACCTGATCGATAAAAGGCAAAGGAAAGTGATCCTTCAAAGTTGCTTTGTTCAGTTCCCTGTAATCAATGCATACCCTCCATTTACCATTCTTTTTAGGTACTATAACCAAAGGAGAAACCCATCGGCTATCTGAAATTGGATAAATGAAGTTTACATTGAGAAGTTTTTGGAGCTCTTCTTTTACTATCTCCCTAAGATTTGGATTCATCCTTCTTTGAGGTTGTTTGATTGGTCTACTGTTTTCCTCAATATAGATATGATGGATGCAAGTCTTAGGATCAATACCCTTCATGTCAGTATACTCCCATGCAAATGCAGTAGAATGTTTTTGCAAGATTCTGGTCAGTTCTTCTTTTTGTGACTTCTCCAAATGTTTATTGATATTCAATGTTTTTTCTGGAAAAATCTCAATAGCAGAATTACCAAACTCTTCCATAGAGTAAAGAGACATTTGTCTTGATGATAAATATTCTATGTCGGATTCCAACTGAAATTGTGTGGGGTCATATTCTGAAGATGTCTCAAAATTTTCTAATGTGTTCAGAATTTGACTATCCTCACTGATTTCAGAAATGGTAAAGACAGGTTGTATAGTGTCCTCATCATCAACCCATTCATTGTCTCCTACTTCTGTGATTGCTTTTGCTGGAGGATACAAATTGAATTTCTTTGTCAAATTACCATTAGAAATGTACATATCCCTAGATCTACAACTAATGAAAGCATCAGCTGTGGCTAGCCAAGGTCTTCCTAAGATAAGTGGGTGCCCTCCTAGATTACTCTTGGGAGTCAAAATCATAAAATCTACTGGATATTCCCAAGAATCTAAGGAGGCTGAAATATCTTCTAATACACCATCTGGTTTAATAATTGATCGATCTGCAAGTTGCAGTAAAGTAGGTGTAAAAAGAAGGTTAGGAAGTTTTAGCTGTTCCATAGTCTGTCTACTCATAATGTTGATAGCAGCCCCTAAGTCAATCAATGTGTTTGGAATTTCTATCCCATTTATATGTGTCTTGACAATTGGACTTCCTGGATCTACACACTTCTGCATGGTAATTTTTCCCATCATGATATCTGCAATTTTTCCTACCAGGTGGATTCTTCTTATGTCTTTTAGTTTCCTTCCTGGTCTTTTGAAACTCAACTCCTTTATTGTTTTTGCTAGAATAGGAATCTCTCGAATAGCTTGTAGCAAGGGAATCTTGATACAAACATTCTTCAATTCATCTAGAAAATCATAGTTAGGCAACAAGATTTGTTTTTCCACCCCCTTGTCAATTTGTAGTCTTTCAGGAAAAGGAGGTGTAGATAAAGATGCAGGTTGCTCAACTATAGGAGTTGTGGGGATTAACTTTTCTTTTTCTTTTTGAATGTTTGAATTTTGAAGAGATGCTTCCTCAGAACCCTTATTGACTTTAAGAGAATCCTCCTCAGAGGTATCTTGCTCTTGAATATCTATAGAAGGTTTTTCTAAAACTCTACCAGATCTGAGTTGTGCATCGTCGAGAGGAACAATCATATAGGTAGGAAATTGTTGTCCTTCTACCATGTAATTATTCTGAGGATTTTTATTGTTAGGATTTGGCAATGGCTGAGCTGGAAGTTTATTTGTCTTTTGTTGGTATGGGAGCATGAGTTGAGGATTTGGATTTTGTTGAGAAGGTTGTTGTTGTGGAAATGGCAATGAAATTTGTGGATTTGGGTTTGGAAGTTGTGGAGCTTGTTGATTTTGAAAAGATGGAGGATATTGATAAAATTGAGCAAATCTCCCATAAGGATTTTGCATCCCTTGTACCCATGGTTGATATGGATTCTAATGTTGGGGCCAAGGTTTTTGCCAAAGATTCCAATTTGGTGGGGTTTTAAGATTCATAGGGTTGTTAAACCCTTGAGTTTGTTGACCCTGCCAAGGTCTCCTTGCAACAAAACAGAGAGATTCCACTGAATTTGGGTCTTCTTGAAAAGAGTCCAGGAATTGAAGGACAATCCTTGGTCTCATGATTCTCTGAGCAAATCATACATGTTTCTACAAATTTTGCATCCAAGGGATATTCCCTTAAAGCATGTTTCTTTCTACATTTCAGACAAAAGATGGCTAAAGCATCTGTTTCTGCTTGCTGCTTGTTTTGGATTTTAAGGGTGTCTAGTTGTTCACTAAGGCTCCCTAAGATATCAGTTTTGAACTCATCAAGCATATTACCAATCTCTGCCCTACTTACTGATCCAGTTGCAAATTTGTTAGCCCTAATAAGAGAAGGATCCCTAGGCCCTTTTCCTGTTTTAGATTTTCCCCTTGAGAGATGGACACATAGTTATGTTATGTCACGAAGTGGAAGTTGAGAAATATCTCCTTTCCCCATCATGATTAAAATATCTATCCATTCATCTCTAATGGCTTTTAATATGAGGGCTTTCAAGGTTTCATCATCTAAGTTGCTCATCTTTGCTCTTTTCAAGTTGTATTGAAATCTTTCAAGTAAATCTTCCAAGTTTTCGTCTTCTTTTTGCATCATTTTGAATACCTCATCCTTGTGCTTGGTGGGCATACAATAGTCCAAGTATCTATCCAAAATTTTTTGTTTCATATCATTCCAAGTCCTAATAGATTGAGTGGCTAATCCCATGAACCATTTCAAAGCAGCTCCCTTCAATGTTGAAGGAAACAGTTTGAGTTTTTGAGATTCTTCCATATAGTCATAGGTTCGGCACACGACTTCAAACTCAAACAAAAATGTTTCAGGATCCTCACTTCGCAATCCATAAAAGTTAGGGAGAATAGATGGTGAGATATTTTTCATCGTTGTATGAGTTTCCTCATCAACTATAGGGAATCCAAACAAGTTGTCTCCTTCCCTATTTCTTCCATTATTTCCTTCACCATTGTTGTCTTCATTGTTTCCTCCTCTTCTACCTCTACCTCTACCTCCATCTATTACTTCCTCTGCCATGATAGTTTCTTTAGAGTCCTTAAAGTCCTCTAGTTCTTCTACCAAGGGAGGATGAGAGAGAGTCTCTTTGTTTTCTAAATGGGTTTTATTAGGTGGTATAGGAGAATCCTCTAATTCAGCTGTTCCTTGACTTCCAAAAATCTTAAGGCTAGGGGTAGATGGTGGTGAATCGGGTCTATGCCTTGAAGAAGATGGAGTTGTGAAAATCGAACTCTTGGCTTTAGCTATAAACCTTCCCCTAGAATCTCTTGCTCTATGCAAGTCATTTTTTATTTTTATTTTTAAAGTTGGGCTAATAATTCTCTTTCTGATCTTCCAGGTCACACTAGGTGCAAGAAGAGAGCATACTTAAGAAATTACTAAACCAATAACTCTCTTTTCTGATCCTCCAGATCACACTAGGTGCAAGAGGAGAGCATACTTCAAGAAGTTATCAAGTTTTCCCTTCTTTTATGATTTTGTTTTTTTTTTTTTAAGAAATTGGCTACCTAGTTACACTTCCCCGGCAACGGCGCCAAAATGTTTGGTCAATTTAGTGTGTCCTAAATTGCTACATTAATTTATCAATCTGGGATTCGTAAGCTGATGAAGTGCGGTGCACTATATGTGCAAGATAACCTATTTCTTAACTTTTTGTCGTTTTTGGTTTTCTAAGGTGAGATAGAAATTCTAAAATGAAAACAAGTATGGTTATGTTTGCTCAAGGAAATGATATCCTCTATAATGATTTACCAACTTGAAACTTAAAAAGGAATTTGAAACATACAATGACAAAACTTGAAAGGAAATGAAAATGTGTTGCTGAAATGAAAAGGTGCTGCTAGTCTAATAAATCAAAACAGTGAACTATTGAGCATGAAAACCAAACTATTCTTGCTGATGTCTAAACACAAAAGAAACTATGCTTAAAGAAATCCAAAATTGCAACAAAGTAAATCTAAATCAGATTACATCAACTTGTCTTCTGATCCCTCATCATTAGTCCAACTATGATTTTCGGAAGTAACCATAAACAACTTGAGTAACTGATATCTAACTTGCAAAAAGTAAACTAATATCAAACCATACATTCATAATTCAATCCCTCACCATCAGTCCAGCTGTGGCTTTCGGAGGTAACTGAAGATGTCATGCACAATTTAATATTTCTAATTTGCAGAAAGAAAACTAATACTAAACTACACATTTCATAATACAATCCCTCACCATCAGTCCAGCTGTGGCTTTCGGAGGCAACTGAAGATGTTATGAGCAGTTTAATATATCTAAATTTGCGGAAAGGAAACTAATATCAAACTACACATTTCATAGCTGGTTTCCCCTCACCATCGAGTTGTGCATGCTTTCGGAGAACAGCTGAAGATGTTATGAGCAATTTAATATATCTAAATTTGCGAGAAAGGAAACTAATATCAAACTACACATTTCATAATACAATCCCTCACCAGCATCGGTCCGGTACAGCTCGGAGAGCAAGCGAAGATGTTATAGGTGAGTTTAATATATCTAAATTTAACTACGAAGCAAGTTTGAATCAAACAAAGCGATGCGAAATTAAACGAAGCTTAAGAAAGAAAATTAGCGACGAACAATGTTAATTCCATGTCATTAGTCAAAAAGTTATGCAAATGCCGGTACACTTTGTATACGTAACTTTGAAACAAGAACAACGTCGATCAATCAATAACATAAAACAGGAAAGACAGAAGTAAAATGGAAAGCATGAAAGATTATAAACAGAAATGAAGCATATATATACCATGAAGGATGCAATGTATAAACATGTGAATGGATTATGGCACAATGAGCTTTAAAGAAATAAAACAAGAACTATACAATAATGCACATAACCTTGGCAAGTGCAGGGGCCCTCTACACCAGCCTTGGCAACAATCTTCAAGTACGAATTACGTTTGGAAACAGAGTCTTCTTATATTAAAATGCAGTCATAACAGAAAAGTGATATTACGGCACAGTGGCAGCGTAATTACATTACAGAGCAGACTAATAAAAACTAACAGAGACTAATCTAATGTGCGTATACAAACGCATTATTTATAACAAAAGAAATATAACTGTCTCCTAAAGTTTATGCTGATGGATAACACGTAGACCATTACGTCCACAGATCTAGGATCATGGCCGTATTGAAGAGTAAATCTATGAGGAGTGGATGTTTGAATTCGGCTATGGAGCCATGTATAGATGTTGATTTGTCTCCCGCAATCTAGAAACGGCCATATGAACCTTCACATGACACGAAACAGAGTCCTGTCACCGTGGGACTCTACGGTTGACTTCCATTTGGACACCTTTGACCGCAGCCTCTTTAGATGGATTTTCTTGAGCCAATAGGACACGATCCATGTCCACATCATTTCAGACTTTCCCATGTGGCTCGTTTTTCTTGTAGACACCTGTAACATAGAGTTTCACAAAATGGTTGCGGAAAGTTGCAGCAGCTGCGGAAAGTGGCAAGATTCCGCAACTAAATGAGCAAAATCTAAATCAAATAGCAGACACAAAAATATAGTTAAAAACCATGTTAGATGATCTTTTGCAATTAATATACAATGATATTGACAATTTGGGAGGTTCAGGTGGGTGAAAAAGGTATAGAAAAGTGTATGGAAAAGATGCAGATTTGAGACTCAACAAGCTCATGCATAGTTTGGAACAGATTTCTTGAGAACTCTTTCCCTTTCATTCTTCCAAATAAAGGGATTCGACCCTTGTATTATTTGTCTTTAGTGTAATCAATATTCCTCTTCAGTATTTTCTTTTCATGAAAATACATATTGGCTTCTTAGAATGCAAATCACAGGCTATGCCAAGATGATGCTCTGATACCATTTTAATATCCCAAATGGGAATCATGCAGTAAGAGTGAACAACACTGCTCAGAAATAACGCAGTTCAGAAAAATAAAAGAAGGAGGAAAATATGGAGGCTCAATAATGACATTTGCATCAGCAAATTAGAGTTACATTGAAGCCCATGAGTTATAGAATAGAAAATAGAAGACTTTACATGAATAAATCCTAAAAAATGAGGTGTTGCAACCATAGATTAAGACTGAACAAGCTTGAAATCGTTATTTTATTGGCTGAAAGCAGCTGTAGATTACACTTCGCATCTAGAGTAGATCTATGTATAAGAAGTTAGATCTACACTAGATCTGTACACTAAAAATGCTCCTTTACAAATTCCCCTTGGGGTTTTCAACAAAAAGTGAAGTACATGGAGTAGATCTGAGATCTTATGTAGCAGATCTACAGAATGATTCAGAAATTCTAAATCAAATACAACAATATTCATATCAGATATAAATATGACATGGATTAGATTTGAAATCTATGGATCACCACAGTGAAGGGAAGATTCCCAACACTAGAGATCTCTCCCCCAAAAGTCTGCCAAAACACCCTGCAACTTCTCACTTGCAAATAACATAGTATTGGAAGATAGAATGCATTGTAGGCTTTAGAACATAGGTGCCCTCAAGCCAAGATCTGAAAAATGTGCTCCAATCACCCAATCCTCTCTTGCCAGGGGGATAGAAGACTCTCCCACTGAAAAGAGGCACTAGAATGGCTTAGATATGAGTAGATCTAGCTGCCAATTGATGCAGCTTATAAAGACAACCAAACCATCAACATGATCTGAATTGTAGTTGGAAGAATAATCTTGGCCTTAAGCCTGATAATGGACAAGAAATGCAAGACTCTTCCAAGAGGCCTCTCAAGGAAAGAGAAGGATTCCTAAACAGGAGATCATTGTGCTAAAAAACACTATTCTCTGCTAAATAGGCAAGAGAATGAGAAATGTCTAAACAGACAAATTCTTCAGAAATAATATGTTCATCAACAACCTTCTCATGTTGTCATCCCCTTCCTTTTATAATATAGAGTCCTTGCAAAACCCTAAACCATCTCAATGATTTAGCCTCTTTCACATGTGCCACCTCCAACTAAGACTGCGCTGTGCATCAATGAGGTTCACTTCATCTAGAAAACGTTGTTGATTTGATCATGGTTGACCCAATCAAATGATCCAGCCTCTTTCACACCTAAGTGTGCTTATGTAAATAGCCCAGATTTAGCTTTGTTCACATGTGGCATTGATTTATTTGTTGTTTTGGGAGTTTTATTGATCCTCCTTTACAATTTTATTCATGAAATAGAAATTAATACAAAATTGAATATTCCCATTAGCTTAGGACTAATTGGGAATATTACACATAGTGGTATTTTATGCTATCAACACAATTAACAGTAAGTGTGCACTACTACACTCAATTACAACCTTGGAATTTCTTTAACTTGTTAGCCACCAATTAAATTTGTCATATCAAATGGTGGCTAAAACATTTTTGGAGCCTTCAAGGAACAAGTTTTATTGCAAAAAAGTGTTATCTCTTGAAGACATCATGCCCTTGGTTCAATCTTCACTACTGTTTTCTTTTCCAACTCAGAAATTCTATTGTTTTTCATGAAGATAATACTGTTGCAAAACACCATTTTTCCCTTCCCTCTACCTCAAAATTAACCTTCATTGTGCCTCCTCTTTTCCTCATAAACTTCCTCTATTTTCCCTTTTTTCTATTTCCCCTTTCATAAAAACCACCTTACAGAGTTTAAAACTCCTTTTTTAACTCGGTCGAAACCCCCAAATCCATCAGAAAACTCTGAAAAATTCATAAAAATACACTTTTTGTGTTAAGGGTTTAAGCCCCTTTTGGGCTAGGACCAAACCACTTCCCCAGATGTGCCCGTGCCCTAGAACCAGGCGCTAAGCCCTTTCGGCGCTTATCGCATCATAAAAAATAGAGCACACAAGTCATTCTCTTATGTGAAAAGCTCCAATGCGATTAAAGCCCTTTTTTACATAGCCCCCGATCATATTATCGCTCCATATAACCCCTGTGCCCGAAATCGGGCGCTAAAACATTGTAAAAATCCATTCCCGATTGATATTTTCCTTTGTAAATTTCATAAACCCACTTTTTCCTAGGTTTGGTTTAAGTGCGCCCAAACAATGTTTTTTAATGTAAAATGGGTAGATTGAAAAGCCCGCATAAAAAGCTCCAATGCGATTAAACCCCATTTGCATAAACCCTACTCTCCGCTTCACTTCACATGACTTACGTCTGGGACCAAGAGTTTAAGTCCTGAAGCACTAATCGCATCGCAAGAATCCAAATGGAAAGATTGAAAGACGAAGCCCGACTTTCCGATGCAATTGGCCCTTATATGTATAAGCCCTGGGCCTATCGCACTTCATATAATCAAAGGCCCCGCAATCGGGCACCAGCCATTTCATATGTATACATCACGCCCTGATAAGCCTTTGTTTTTATTAAATATTTGGGTTTTCATAAAGTATTAAGGGTTTTCGCTGGAGCATAATTTAAAACAATATCCGTCGTTGATATAGAGCCGACCAAACGGCCCACGCAACATCGCATCACAAGTTTTATTGGGCTCATTTTTGTGTCCCCTCTGATTGGCCATTCCCCGATCTATTGTGAACTATTTATCTCCTCCCCGCTTTCCTAGATCCAACGGCCCATAGTTGCTCCGATTATTAGCCTTCCTCCACCTTCAAAATCCTCTTATTCACTCCCCACCGTTGATCTGATCCTCAGATCAACAGCTAGCGCTTAATCGCTTCGGCGCCCCCATTTTCTTTGCCCCACCGATGCCGATACCTCCGATTGCATCTGGACCGTCCATGTGTCCAGATCGAACTGTCCAGATCGTGTCTCCCGACTTTGGTTAAGTTACATGTAGGCCTGCTCTTAATGTTTCTCAGCCAATCACAGTCGTTGATCTTTGCAGATCAACGGTCCCTATTAATCCTTTCTCTGCCTATATGTTATCTTGTTTTAGCCCAGATTCAATCCAAGCCATCGATCTTCTACATCCAATGGCCCAGATTAAAACCACTCCCCCTGCTTCCGCTTACGCATCTATCTCATATCGTGCTCGTTTTCTACTGTCAGATCTGAAGCCCCAGATCTGACAGCCCACATCCTATATCACGTAGTTTTCAACACGATGGTTAATTCCCCAAAGGCTGCGCGATATAAGTTGTCTTCTGATGCCACGTGTCGGGCGGGAATGCATATCGCATTCAAAAAGGCAAAACCGCCTCCCCGCCCTTTTTCTCACGTGAAAACAGTGGTTTTACCTCCCAAAACCACCTTCCCCATTTCTATTGTGTTTTATCGCGTGCGACTATCACTGTTGATCTCTACAGATCAACGACCCAGATTTAATCTGGCCTTACACTATCACCCTCCACCTCTACCAAAGGGTCTTTGATGCCTAATCTCCACCGTTGATCTCGCTGGCCAATCCCATTCGACGGCCCACGATCATCCTGAAACCTCATTTTCATTTCCTTTTCATTTTACCCCCACCAAAGGAAATTTCGCCTATTTTCTTTGTTTTTCTTCCATTTCTTTATAAAGTGGTCATTTGCATAATGTTCCTCTCGATCCTTCTCGACCGTCGATCTCTGCAGATCGATGGATCTGACTTAATTCTTCCCCACTTTCCTTTTAACCTCCCGCAAACAAATCTCCACCATTGGATGCTTCCATCCAACGGCCACGCTCCTCCCCACGGCCTCCGAAGCAGTTAAACCCAATAACGCAGGATTTCTTAATATTTTGTGTATTTTGCAGGTTTGGAATGTTTTTCCTATAATAATAAATTAAAATAAAGCCGAGGGTGACGATCCTCTGGAATTCTGTTTATCAAAGGGAAAAGACTACAAAGGTTCTACTCCACGTTTCATCAATGCTTCATGGGCATTGATGCCATATGAACCCAGTGCGACCCTGCACATCAACAAGACACAAAAAAATAAATCAAACAAAGGATTATTAGTGTTGAAGACCTACCACAGCAGAACAGAAGATTGAAGACAGTTTTGTGGGATTATGGCTAAGATTGATTATCAAAAGCCTAATCCTCTGAATTAAAACAGTGATTAAAGAAAAATCAAAAGATCATCAGACAGAAAGGCCTCCACCACCACAATAGAGGAAAATTGATTCCTCTCAGCTACCACATAGCCACCTTTTGCCTCAAAGAATTCAAGCAGAGGCCAAAGTTATTGATCAGTGAAAAGATATTTTCCTCAGCGCAACTAAATAGTTAATTCTGCCAAAGAACTTAATGCAAAAATATCGGCAGAATTACTACAACATGACATAGAGCCTTAAAAGTCAACAAAAGCTCCCACCGAGCTTAAATCTTAAATGTAAATCAATTAATACAGTGAAATATTTGTACTCTTATCCATTAAGCCCCTCAAAGGCCGAGAAGCATTAATCTGTACTATTTGGCTGAGGAGATATTTTATTAGATCCCACCTCCCCATTCCTTCTATAAATACTTCTGTAGAAGATGAGAAAATGTTGGTTGCAGAACTTTGAAATATATTTGTGCTCGAAAATCCTGATTGTAAATAGTGTTCAAAGGCTCTTTAAGCTCTGCTTGTGATAGAATAGTTAGGCTGAGAAGTGAAGATGATTGCTAACCTGAAACACTGGACTTAAAGTTGTAACTGGTTTGAAGCATCAATACAAGATGATTTGTGGGATCCTGGTCTATGTCGACGATGATGTTTTTCTAATTGTAAATCGTTATTTTATTTATGTTCTCACTTTGTTCATTTTCTATGATAAAGAACAACAAGCATAGAGTTAGGATTTACTGTATATCAGTACCCTTCTCTGACTGATAAGCTTTATCTAAATTTTTTCTTCCAATTTGTGTTGTTTAGGAATGATTTAATTCGGTTTGAGCAGTTACGAATGCTAGCGTTCCCTTTTCCTTCTGTCTTAGCTAATTGTTATTCTGAAAGTTATTTCAGTTTATGTTAAGTAGAGATGAACTAAGGAAGATATGGTGAGCCCTGGTCCTACTTTTATCCCCAAAGACTATCTGAAAGTCTCCCTTGGAATGTGTTGAAAGATGGCTAGTTTCAAAGTACTTACTAGATCTTATACCATTCTTTGTTATCATTTTTTTTTCCCTTTGTGTTTTAAATGTTTTTCTATTGAAAGTGTATCAAAGGCTGGCTAGTTTCAAAGTACTTACCAGATCCTAGTTTACTTTTATATTTTTCTTAAGTGTATGTCAAAAGCTGGCTAGTTTCAAAGTACTTACCAGATCTTGGGCTACTCTTTGTTCTTCATCTGTTTAATTTCCCCTTCTTGTTGTATCATTTCATTCCATAAATCAACTTTAAAGAGACCCTTAGACATAGATGACTTGCCCCATGGACCACTCTTAAACTTGGTTGTTCCAATTAAACCCTATTATGACTCCATATCCCAATGGACTAAAACCAGCAAAACATCCATATTTTTGGCCAAAGCTTCTTCTATTTTCTTGCAACTTCTCACCTTTGAAACTATTTCCATTCAGAACTTTCCACTCAAATAATAATCATGCTCAACCATCCAAAACAAACAAAAACCCTCAGCCTTCATAATTAGCCCAATATCATTACCCAAAACCTTAAAGATAATCAATATTTACACTTATTGGAGAGATCCCTCTCCGAATTCAGGATGGCTAGATCCTAGAATCCAAAAGTGGTTGAAACAGTGTTCTCCGTACTGTCGGACTTTTCCAATCTTGTTGATTACATGGAGCTAACATTCCTGGCGACTCCACTGGGGACTGTGAGTGTTTTTCATCATAAATACTTCTAAGACCTCAGAAATCATAATTTCAAGAACATTGTGCAAGTGATTAAAAGAAGCCTCTTCAAGCACTACCAAATTGATGGTAATCATGATAAAACTTGTTTGAATCAGTGACAAACTAGGAAAACCCTAGGATTCTCATAAGAGTTTATCTAACCTTGAAAAATTAGCTTGCTTAGCCATAAGATTAGACTGTCTTTGTCTTATAACCGTAGCTAAGTTTTGAAACAGATTTAGGACACTCTTAGAAACCACACAACTGAAAAATAACTCGGAAAACCCAAAAAATATTTCAGATTGGAATTCAATAAACATGGTGGTGGACCATAAAACCTTTTATCTCCAAAAGAGCTAAAAAATTCCACTTGGCGACTCCACAATCCTCAACAAACCTTAAGACTCCACTAGGAATAACCCTTATCATTGTAATATCATTCAAACTCACTTAGAGGACTATAGGATTTAAATTTGTGAAACAGATTAGTTAACCTCTTGAAGACTGTCATATTTGGTTGAACTTTTCTTGTTTAGTTGGGTCTAAAAACACAGCATAGTGGCTCCTAGAAAGATTCATACTAGAGCCTACCCTGACCCAGATCCACCTAAGATAGTTGATAACCCAGAAAGTATCCTTAGGAAGTCTCCTAAGATAAATTTTTCAACTGTTTTCAGATCACCCTTGAGAGCTAATTCAGTTCCTGAAAATCTTGCAGCTCTTCAGCAATCACAAGAAGATCTAATAAATCCATTTATAACTATGTTAGGTCCCTATATTACTAGTATAGTCCTTTATTGTTGTTAGTGTAACCCCCTTATTGTTATTATTGTACCCTTGTAACCCCCATTTTATTATTATTGTGCCCTTAAATTACTATTGTTAGGTCGGCTAGGATTACATTGTGGCCCACTAGGATTACATTATGGCCCCATGGACTCCTATATATAGAAAGGAGGTTTTGTAAATTGGATCATCCAATAATTGTTCATTTATTTAATGTATTGGAGGTTTCCCCCTCGAAGTGGCTTATTTCTAAGGCGTTGATATCTCTTTTCTTCTATTTTTGGAGCTGGTTACACAACATTTGGTATCAGAGCTTTGGATTCTAGGGTTTCGCTGCTCCAAACAGGTCATCGTGGGATTTTCGCTATAAATTTTTTTTCTGCGAAGTTTTAGAAGCTAAAATGTTTAGGGTACGAAGCCAAAATCCTGAGGAAGATTGTATAAAAATTTCAGATCTTGGTTCGCAATATTTTCGGAGATATGATCTGTGGAAGTTAGGTATTTTTTCAAGCTCCTAAACAGGTCATCGTGGAATTTGTGCTATAACTTTTTTTCTACGAAGGTTCAAAATCTAAAATTTGTATGGTACGAAGCTAAAATCCTGAGGAAATTTGTCAAAATATTTTAGAGCTTGGTTCACAATATTTTTGGAGATATGATCTTTGGAAGGTAGTGTTTTTTCAGGCTCTTGAATTTCATCTCAAAGAGGTGATCGTGGGAAAAGTTCAATAACTCTCTCTCTGGGCATCAGATTGGAGTGCTGTAAAAATTGGTCATAATTACACGGACTTTAGTTTCTTGGCTATCAATTTTAGAGACAAAGGACGAAACAGTGACATGTGGCAAGTCGTACAATTTCGCTCTACTGAACGAGTCTATAATTAGATCATTGTGGGAGATTGGACACAAATTTTTCTTGGAGAATACAAATCAGGTCAGACCTATGGCATTCGAAAGATAATTCAGAGGGATACTTCAGTACCGAAATTCAGATATTGAAGTGCTACAATCACAGAGATAATCTAATTTCAATATCGAGCTCCTCAAAAGCAAACAAAAGGTGTGTATTTTTTTCCGAATTGCATAAGTCTTGTTTGAAGAATCAATTTGAATTGATTCCAAGGGCATATTGTAGAATAGATATCAGTATTAGGTTCTAAAATATGCCCCGTAAAAATAATTCAACTCCCATTAAGCCTTCAGAAGGGTCTACTATGACTCATGAAGATGAAGAATTGCAACATGATCTATCAAAATTACAAGAGAAAGTGCAACAAATTTCACTCTCGCAAAGAGCAACAAAAAATGAAATGGAAGTTTTGAAGAAAGGCATGGAAGAGAAGATGGATGGTTTGAAGAAAGGCATGGAAGCTAAGATGGATGGCATGGAAGCTGGCATGGAAGCTAAGATGGATGACATGAAAGACAACATGGAAAACAACATGGAAAACATGAAGAATGATCTAAAAGCAGACATCGAAGGTTTGACAAAGTTGATACAAGAAATGTTTCCTAATGGTGAAAAGATAGTAGAAGAACCTCATGATGAGAACAAAATAAATGTTAATCGTGATTTCATAAACTCTAATGTTGGCAGGAAGAACCACCATATTCCAAAAATGGATATGAGGAAGTTTGATGGGAAGGATCATGTAACATGGATACTACAGATGGAGCAATATTTTGATCTCCATAATGTGCAAAACACACAAAAGGTACGCATTGCAACTTTACATTTAGAACAAAATACATTTGTATGGTATCGATGTCTTTGCTCCCGTAAAAAAATTGTCACTTGGTCAATTTTTACGGAGGAAATGATAGCACATTATGAGGATACAAAGAGAAACACCTTCTTTAGCCAATTAATAAATCTCAAACAAAAGGGTTTAGTGGGGCAGCACATTGAGGACTTCCAAAAATTGAATATAAGGGTAACTGATATTCCAGAGGAACACAGGATCGATCTCTTCATAGGCACTTTAAAGGATAACATCCAACATGAAGTTCGTGTTTTGGAACCGGATTCATTGGAGAAGGAATTCAGGTTGGCAGGAAAAGTTGATTGTAAAATAATGGCGACAAGGAAGCCTACCACTCAATTCTACAAAGAAGGAAGTGTTGCTACGTCTAGATTTCCACAACCTACAAGGTTGACACCACAACAATTGGAAGAAAAAAGAGCAAAAGGGCTTTGCTACAGTTGTGATAGCAAATACACTAAAGGTCATAAGTGTCCTGAGAAGAAATTATTTTACATAGATTGTGAAGAGGAAGAAGAAAATGAACAAGAAGAGGATATACACCAGGAACCAGCCCTAGAAGAGGAAGAAATGAATGCGACCATATCGTGTAATGCACTGGCAGGAATTACCACTCCTCAAACTCTCAAGATAAAAGGACAAATCAAGAAGAAAAAGGTAATAGTGTTGATTGATTCGGGTAGCACCCATAATTTTATTCATTGTAAGGTAGCCAAGGAATTAAATTGTTTCCTATACCCAGCACCAGAATGTCAAGTGATGGTTGCAAATGGAGGAACTATAAATTTCTCTAGAAAATACCATAATATCAAGCTAACCATGGGGGAATATGTATTGAATAGTCCAATGCTTTCCATTCCTATGGGAGGTGTTGATGTTGTACTAGGAGTACAATGGTTACAATCTTTGGGGACGGTAGCTTTTAATTTTCAAGAACTTTTATTGAAATTTTTTTCAGAAGGAAAGGAAGTCGAATTACGAGGTATTGAAGGGAAGCCGGGAAGGATAATAAGCTCTAATGTCATGACAAAGCTTCTAAAGAAAGAACAATGAGGCGTAATTTCACAATTATGCTCACTAGAAGTTCCGACGTCAAAATCATCTATTTCTGCAGATCTCCAACAAGTCTTGGACAATCATGCCAAGGTGCTTGAAACTCCCAAAGGACTCCCACCTATTCGTGATCATGATCATGCTATTCATTTGATTCCAGGAAGTGTTCCTCCAAACATTAGGTCTTATAGATATCCTTACTTCCAAAAGAGAAAAATTGAACGTATGATTGCAGAAATGTTAGAGGCGGGTATAATTCAACCTAGTCAAAGTTCTTTCTCTGCTCCGATAATATTGGTACACAAGAAGGATGGATCATGGAGAATGTGTCCGGATTATAGGGAGCTCAATAAGCTCACCATTAAATACAAATTTCCCATTCCTATGATTGATGAATTATTTGATGAATTACATGGAGCAATTTATTTTACCAAGTTGGATCCTCATTCAGGATATCATCAAATTAGAATGAAGACTGAAGATATTCCAAAAACAGCATTTCGAACACATGAGGGTCATTATGAATTTTTGGTCATGCCTTTTGGCCTTACCAATGCACCTTCTACATTTCAAGGGTTGATGAATTCCATTTTCAAACCCTTCCTTAGAAAATTTGTGTAGTATTTTTTGATGATATACTAATCTACAGCAGGTCTTGGAAGGATCATGTTGAACATGTTGACAGGGTGCTCAAACTATTGCAGGAGAAACAATTATATGCAAAAAAATCCAAATGTTTCTTTCGAGTACAAGAGGTGGAATATCTGGGTCATATTGTATCTCACGAGGGTGTTAAAGTAGACCCTAACAAAATTAAAGCCATTAAGGAATGGAAAGTCCCCACAACCATAAAGCAGTTGCGAGGATTTCTAGGGTTAACAGGGTATTATCGTAAGTTTGTTAAGAATTATGGGAGAATGGCAGCACCTCTAACAACATTATTGAAGAAAGATGCATTTTCATGGACTCCTGAAGCAACTAAGGCCTTTGAACGTCTTAAAGAGGCAATGTGCCTAGCACCGGTCTTAGCTACACTAGACTTCACAAAAACCTTTATTGTGGAATGTGATGCCTCAGGAAATGGAATTGGTGCAGTTTTAATGCAGGAAGGAAGACCCATTGCTTTTGAAAGTCGTCCAATCAAAGGAAAGTATTTACGGAAACCTATTTATGAGAAGGAAATGTTAGCAATACTGCATGCACTAAAGAAATGGCGAACTTACCTAATGGGAAGACACTTCAAGGTAAAAACTGATCATGATAGTCTTAAACACTTTTTGGAACAAAGACTATCGTCAGAAGAGAAACAAAAATGGGTCACGAAGATGTTGGGTTATGACTTTGAAATAATCTACAAAAAATGAAAGATTAATGTTGTTGCAGATGCACTCTCAAGAAAGAATGAAGAGGTGGAAGCATTGCTTTGTGCCATTTCTATTATCCAACCAGATTGGATAACCGAAGCAAGAGATAAATGGAAGAAGGACAAAGATGTATGGACACTCATTCAAAAGTTGCAGCAAGATCCTAGTACATCTGATACATTTAGTTGGAAAAATGATTCCTTTTGGTACAAGGATCGCTTATATCTTTGTACGAATTCCCAACTAAAACAAAAGATTCTTCTGGAATTGCACACTTCTCCTTTAGGAGGACACTTAGGATTTTTTTAAAATTACCACAGGGTGAAGAAAGAATTTTTTTGGGATGGCCTTAAATCTGATATTCAAAATTTTGTGGCGGAATGTTTGTTTGTTAGTAGAATAAAGTGGAAACAATTAAGACCCCGGGGATTCTACAACCTTTATCGATTCCAAGTCAACGTTGGGAGGAGATTTCAGTGGATTTTATCACAGGTTTACCTAAGTCTGAAGGAAAAAGTGTCATCATGGTGGTAGTTGATAGAATTACCAAGTATGCACACTTTTGTGCATTATCTCATCCATTTAAAGCAAGTACAATTGCTACTACATTTATGGACAGAATTCAAAAGCTACATGGAAGCCCAAGGGTTATTGTGAGCGACAGAGATCCCATTTTTACTGGAAATTTTTGGAGGGAGTTATTTTCTTGTTTGGGTACTCAATTAGCTCATAGCTCATCTTATCATCCTCAATCTGATGGTCAAACTGAGATAGTAAATAAATGTTTGGAAGGATATCTTCGTTGTTTTGTATCTGATAAACAAACACAATGGGTCAAGTGGTTACCTCTCGCTGAATGGTGGTATAACACTTCCTTCCATACTATAGCAAAAATGACCCCATTTATGGCACTTTATGGATATCATCCACCATCCATCACATCATCTTTAAGGGAAAATTCGAAGGTTCAAACAGTGGAAGATCACATCGAGCATCAGCAAGAAGTTCTCCAACTCTTAAAGGATAACCTGAATTTGGCACAAAATCGAATGAAACAACAGGCAGATCAACATCACAGCGAGAGAAGTTTTGATGTAGGAGATTGGGTATTTTTACGGCTACAACTATACAAACAAATGTCCCTCAAGCAAGCAAAGAAGGATAATAAAATATATCCAAAGTACTATGGTCCTTACAAGGTGTTGCAAAAGATTGGTACTATGGCACACAAATTGGAGCTTCCTGCTTCTTCGCAAGTACATCCAATTTTCCATGTTTCATGCTTAAAGAAGGTTATCGGTGAAAATATTCCAGTTCAAACAATATTACCAGAACTTGATGAGGAAGGAAAAATCATATTGGAACCTGAAGCGGTCACGGAAACAAGAACTCGACAACTACGGAATCGATCAATTTCAGAGTATCTCATCAAGTGGAAGAACTTGCCCACTGAATATTCTACATGGGAGGATGAGAATTTTATACAAAAGCACCCAGAGCTACTCAAGTGTTGAGGACAACACTTTTTTGAAGGAGAGGGGAATGTTAGGTCCCTATATTACTAGTATAGTCCCTTATTGTTGTTAGTGTAACACCCTTATTGTTATTATTGTACCCTTGTAACCCCCATTTTATTATTATTGTGCCCTTAAATTATTATTGTTAGGTCGGCTAGGATTACATTATGTCCCACTAGGATTACATTATGGCCCCATGGACTCCTATATATAGAAAGGAGGATTTGTAAATTGGATCATCCAATAATTGTTAATTAATGTAATGTATCGGAGGTTGCCCCCTCGAAGTGGCTTATTTTTAAGGCGTTGATATCTCTTTTCTTCTATTTTTGGAGCTGGTTACACAACAAACTAGGTCTCTTGGTGATTTAGATCAGCTAGATTCTGAGTCTTCACTTTCATCTACTGAAACAAGTGAACATCCTGGTAGTAGAGAAACAACACCACCTGCTTCACATTTCCTTTCCAATTTAGGTGTCTCCCATCCAAGATCAGCTCAGAAATCTATCCCTGGTCCTTCCACATCTGTTCATCCTACATCCATTGTCCAAACCACTCCACTTCAGCCCACTTTACCTTTTTTTAATGCACCTCTTGTAAATCCACCTCCACCACATATCATGGCAGCATGGTATGCTCTCTTAGTCCTTCCTGTACCATTAGTCAATCTTCCACAGGACTATCAGTCCAAAATTCCGTTATATGATGCTAGTAATGCTACAACTGCATCACAACATGTGGATAAAATGAATGCCTACTTCGACATAAATGAAATTGATGATGATTCTGTCAAGCTTAGATTATTTGCTCAGAGTCTGGGGGGAGAAGTAAGAAAATGGTTTAAAGGTTTAACCCCCCATAGTATCAACGATCTTCGAGCCTTCCATCAGAAATTCTTAAACAAAGGGGAAGTGAAGAAAAATCTTCTCCAATTTGTTTCTGATTACAAGAACCTCCACAGAAACATTGGGGAAAGTGTTCAAGCTTACTACACTAGATTTAACAGCATGTATAATGCACTTTCCCCAGATCTAAAACCTCCACAAGGCTCAACTCTAAACAAGTTTCCTAAAGGGTTCAACCTTGAGATGGCCTATCAGCTGAGAGAGAGAGATCCTGCAACTCTTGAAGATATGAAAAAAGAAGCTCTTGCTGTGGAAGTTAATTTGATGGAGAAGAGAGAAAGAATGAAAAATGAGAAGAGAGTATCCTTCAGAGAGGAATCTACCCCTTCTACTTCCAGCTCAAATATGGAAAAATGATGGAGGAGATGATGAAGAAAATGAACATTCTCGAGAGAGCACAAGCAAGTCAAAACCAAACTGCTCCTCAAAATAGAAACCAGAACCAGAATCAGAATTTTAGAAGGAACCAACCCCCAAACAGACCTAGGGAAGATGATCAACAGATCACTCCTCCCTTTCATCAAAACTATGTGAGTGAGGTTGAGGAAACAGATGAAATAACATAGGAAGATGATATCAACATGCTGGGAGTAGATAATGAGGACTTTGAGATTCATTATGATAGAAAACAAGGTCTTTACACACCTTATGATGACAAAAGAGATGATGATGAAAGCTATTATCAAGACATGGAAAATGTCATCATAGAATCTCAAAGGGAATATGACCTTAGAAGTAAAACCAATCAACAAACTCCAAACTCCAAAACCTCTAACAAATATTCACAAAACAACTCTGTAAACAAGCCTAAAGTTTTCAAACAGAAGGAAAAAACAGTAGCTGTAAATTCTGATAAAGGTAAAGAGAAAGGCACTCACAACGTTACAAAACAGAGTGCAAATCTTAGTAGTACTAACACTTCAATTAGTACTCCTGTTAAAACCATTTTGTCAAATGTAAATAGAAAAAATCAGCAAGCTGATGTTGTTGATAGAGTGACAGCTAATAAGGCTGAGACAAGTACCTTAAAGAATCAAATTCATTTAAGCCTGGAGCAGGAAATTTCCAAAATTAAAATCTTTGTTCCCTTAACTGAGTTAGCTTCCCAAAATTTATATAGAACCAAAATTTTGAAGGCTTTAAACATTGAAGAGAACAATGACAGTCAATCTTAATGATGACCAACCAGAGCTTATTTTTGGTCCTAAGATTGAAGGTAAGTATCAAGAGGGACTTGTTCCTCCCTTTTATGTGAGTTTAAACGTTCATGACAAGATTTTGCACAACGCTATGCATGATTCTGGGGCCTCTCACAATTTGATGCCTAAAGCTGTGATGGAGAGCCTGGGTCTAGAAATCACCAGACCTTATAAAGACCTTTACTCCTTTGACTCAAGCAGAGTAAAATGTTTTGGATTAATAAAATATCTCTGCATTAACTTAGCACATATTCTAGCCAAATGCTTAGTCATGGACATTTTTGTGGCTTATGTGCCCCCAAAGTATCTAATGCTATTATCAAGATCTTGGGGGGCTAAGTTACAAAGAACTATGCAGATGGACATGACCTATGCGATTATCCCTGTTTTCAATCATACAAGAAGACTTTACAGGGAGTCCCATATGCAATACACAGTTACAAGCCAAGACAGACCACAAAACTCTCCTTTGTACTCTATAAATACAGGCCTTGATTCTTTTATCTTGTTTAACAATGAAACTTTTGCTGAACAAGTCACTTTAACAGAATTGATGGCCGATAGAGAGGAGGAGGTAAACACAATGGAAGTGTCAAAACAATTTTCTGCATTTGAATACTTTAGCAAACCAAACACGGGTCTTGGGCTTCAGGTCATGTGTCCTTTTCTTTTAAACCTTGATAGTCAAGAAAAAATTCCTCAAATAAACGAAAATCTTGAGGAATCAAAACAATTTCAACTAAGTGCTAATATTCAACAACAATCAAAAAGCATGTTAGTTGAAGAGGACAGTACTCAAGATAAACCCGAATCTAGTCCTATGTGGAGTATGAACTTCAACGGGTCATGCACTAGAACTAATGCTGGTGCAGGTGTCTGGATATGCAACACTGAGAACAACCACATAGAGAGCATTTCCTGTAGATTAAACTTTCAGTGTTCAAACAACATAGCAGAATACGAATCCCTTCTTTTAGGCTTGTGTTTGTTGAAAAAGTTAGGAGCCAAGAGAATTAAAGCATATGGGGATTCTGAGTTAATCATTAGGCAAGTCAACGGGGAATACAATTCAAATCACCCAAGTCTTAGGGCCTATCAAAACGATGTCATGGATCTTTTAAAAACTTTTGAGGAGTACCACATAATTTTTGTCCCAAGAAAAAAAAATATTGCAGCCCACAACGTAGCCTTTGCAGCTAGAACATGCTTAACACCATATGAAACCAAGGACTACACAACTCATATAAAATTACGACTAGCCGTTCCTGATAACGAAAAATACTTGCAAGTTTTCGACGGAGAAAAAAAAATAGAAGACTTCATGCAATTCAGAAATGAATTCGAACTGCACAGTTTGGATTCAGATTATGAAACAGACTGCAACAGTGAAGAAAATTTCCTTGGTGAAGAAGAACAGTCTCCTGAACATGCCAATATTAATCTTTTGTCTAGAAAACTTTAAAACAAAATAGAGGTGATTGTAGAGTTAGAAACAAAGGAGTTAGAAACTTTGCAGTCTAAAGATCAGAGTTTGCCTAAGGGTCTGGCCCCTTTAGAAGAGTTGTTCGATTTTAACGATGTGGCCAAGAAGCCAAAAATAGAGCCTGTAGAGACTGAAGTGGAAGAGTGCAATATAGGCAGTGAACTTAAACCAATGATGATTAAACTGTCTAAGACCTTACCAGCTCAAATTAAACTCAAATACATAGAGTTGTTTAAGGAATTTTCTGATACTTTTGCGTGGAGTTACGAAGATCTTAAATCCTATGACACTGAAATAATACAGTAGAAAATTCCTCTTAAGGAAAACCAAAAACCATTCAAACAGAAGCTGCGTAGAATTAACCCTGTTCAGTTGCCTTTGGTTGAGAAGGAAATCAAGAAAATGTATGAAGCTGGTATTATTGTCCCTATTAGATATTCTGAGTGGGTGTCTAATCTGGTGTCTGTTAGGAAGAAAATGGGAGAGATCAGGCTTTGTATAGACTTTAAGGACTTAAACAAAGCTTCATTGAAAGACAACTACCCTTTACCTAAGATGGATCATATTTTACAAAGGGTGGTAGGGTCTAGAAGAATTTCTTTGCTTGATGGCTACTCAAGGTATAATCAGATCTTAGTTCACCCTGATGATCAATTAAAGATAGCCTTTACTACACCATGGGGCACTTTCATGTATGTGAAAATGCCTTTTGGTCTAATGAATGTTGGTGCAACATTTCAGAGAGCCATGGACATAGAATTCTCTGAAGAATTATGATACTTCATCATTATATACCTAGATGATGTTACTATTTTTTGAAAGACAGACGAAGAGCACTTAGAACATTTAAGAATAGTATTTGGGAGATGCACGAAGTTTGGAATATCTTTTAACCCTAAGAAAACACTTTTCGGTCTCCAAGAAGGTAAGCTTCTTGGGCACATTATTTCAAAAGAGGGTATTAAGATAGATCCAAAGAGGATTGAGGCCATATTGCAAATCTCTCATCCTCGTAACATCAAGGAGTTGCAATCTTTCATTGGAAAGATTAACTTTTTGAGAAGGTTCATCCCCAACTTGGCTGAGCTCCTTAGGAATATTATAAACATGCTGAAGAAGGAGCAAGGGGTAAAATGGACCTTGGAAGAAAAGAAGTCCTTTGAGTTGGTGAAGCAAGCGTTAACCAAAGCACTGGGTCTAATAAGTCCTGATTTTTCAAAAGATTTTTATATTTTTTCCTTTGCATCAAAACATACAATAGCTGTTGTCCTTCTACAGAAAAATCCACAAGGAAAAGAGCAGCCTATTGCATTCTTTAGCAAGGCTTTGAGGGATGCCCCTCTGAAGTATAACATTATGGAAAAGCAAGCTTTTGCTTTGGTTAAAGCTATAAAAGACTTCAGAGTATACGTCTTGCACTCACGCATCATTTCCTTTGTCCCAAATTCAGTTGTGAAAGACATTCTAACACAGGACCCAGATGGTAAGAGAGGTAAGTGGATTGTTGTTATTCTTGAATATGATTTAGAGATAAAGCCCACTAAGCTCATCAAAGGCCAAGGTCTAGCTATATTGATGACTGAATCCAATTTTGAAGTTCCTGATATTAATATGATTAATGCTTTGGATGAACAAGAGGAAATATCAACTCCCGTTGTTGAAGACCATTTTATGAATTCCTCTTAGTATACTGATATTATTTATGTTTTTCTTAATTTGAATACACCTCCTGGTTTGACAAAAACAAAGGCAAGGATTTTGAAATTAAAAGCTGTAAACTATTGCATTATAGATAGATGTCTTTATTGGAAAAATGCAAGTGGTATATTGCTTAAATGTTTTCCTGAGTATGATGCAGAGAAGGTTATGCACGAGTTCCATGAAGGAGAGTGTGGAGGCCATTTATACTGGAAGACAACAGCCAACAAAATATTGAGGGCTGGTTACTATTGGCCTACTCTCTTTCTTGATGTACATAAGATGATAATTGCCTGTCATAAATGTCAACTTTTTGAAGGAAAAAGGAAGCTGCTACCCCTACCTCTGCATCCAATCACTATTGAAGCCCCTTTTCAATAGTGGGGACTTAACTTCATAGGTGAAATCCATCCATCATCTTCAGCTCAACATAGATGGATTCTCACTGCCACAGACTACTTCACTAAATGGATGGAAGCCATCCCTTGTAGGTAGGCCAATGATTATGTTATCATAAAATTCATGGAGAATAATATCCTCTCTAGATTTGGCTATCCTACCAAGATCATCACTGATAATGTAACAGCATTTGGATCAAAGAAGATGGTTGAATTCTGCCACAAGTATCAAATAACATTGGGGAATTCCACGGCCTATTACCCACAAGGTAATGGACTTGCAGAATCTTCAAACAAGAGTTTAGTGAACATAATCAAGAAGTTGTTAGAGGACAACAAAAATTCTTGGCACACAAAGCTTGTGCATGCACTTTGGGCTGACAGATTGACTTTGAAGAAATCTATTGGCATGTCACCCTACCAGCTTGTGTATGGCACTGATGCAATTTTTCCTACCAGCCTTGGTGTGCCAGTTATGAATTTGATTCAGGAGGTTCAGTCTGAAGATAATGACATGATCAGAAGGATAAATCAAACTATTCACCTTCAGTAAACCAGAGAGGAAGTTTATAACAAAGCATTGCAGAAGAAAGACAACATTAAAAATATTTTTGACAGAAGAACAAAGGCCAGCAATTTTAATATTGGGGACAAAGTTTTAAAACGGGACTCAAGGAGGGAAGACAAGGGCAAGCATGGAAAATTTGACAACTTATGGCTTGGCCCTTACTTCATTCATTCAGCTGCTGGTAATAATGCCTTTTTCTTACAAGAGTTGAATGGAGCAGAATTTTTTGGGGGTCCTGTCAATGGCAGGATGCTTAAACATTACTTCTCTTAATCCATGTCATGTACTGAAAGCCTTTTTATCTTTTTTCCATTATAAATATTTCATCCACAATTTCATTCAAAGTTATAAAAAACAAAATACAAAAACAGTGAAAGAAAGAAAAGAGGGTAGATTGTAAAAACAATAAAGGTACAGCCCCATACCAACAAAAATAGAAACAAATCTAAAAGTGTGCAAGCTTAAATGCCACTCCTGAAAAACACACTTCTAGATAGTCAAACAGCCTAATCTTGACTAATTAGTTTTAAATTTACTGCTGATAAGATAGTGAATTCGATTTTCCAAACTGTTTAATCTTGGCTTATCAGTAGGAAGACTAGGATAGAAATTAAAGGTTCAAAAATGCTCAAAATCTAAACCATATTTTAAGAAAAGAACAACTCAAACAAAAGCAAAAAATAGAGTTGTAAAGAGATGAAGGAAGTGCTTTGAAACTTTCATATCTTAAGCCTTCCATTTTTTTTTAATTTTCTGCAAAATAAGATCTATGTGCAGCTTGTTTTTTATGCCATAGATCAGCATCAAGTTAGATTGTTCAATCCTGACTTGTATGCTTTTAAATTTCTGTTTTAGAAATTAGAGAATAAAAATATGTTAGACTATTTAATCCTAACATATTAGTAGATTAGGTAGAGAAACATATGGACTCAACTGTTTAATCTAAGTTCATGGAGAAATAAGGAGTAGAATTAGATTATTTTTATGCTTTCAAAAAAATAAAATGTTGTTAAAAGAGTTTGCCAATCCAAGTGCACTATAAAGAAGAAAAAATGTTAGATCAGTAGGATTGGGTAGGTAGAAAGCTTGTGTTGATGAAGATCCATTGTTTTCCATGCCTGCTAACATGTTTTCAGAACAAAGAAGAACATCCAAGTAAAGAAAGGCAGCCCAATGGATAAGGCACTGATCAGCCTCCCACAGAATGTAGGTCTGAAGTTCTTGGTGCCTTCAAGAAGGCATCATCCCCAGGTGGAGCCACTGTTAGCTACCAATAAAATTTTTCATATCAAATGGTGGCTAAAACATTTTTGGAGCCTTCAAGGAACAATTTTTATTGTAAAAAAGTGTTATCTCTTGAAGACTCATGAAGACATCATGCCTTTGGTTCAATCTTCACTACTGTTTTCTTTTCCAACTCAGAAATTCTGTTGTTTTTCATGAAGATAATACTGCTGCAAAACACCATTTTTCCCTTCCCTCCACCTTAAAATTAACCTTCATTGTGCCTCCTCTTTTCCTCATAAACTTCCTCTATTTTCCCTTTTTTCCATTTCCCCTTTCATAAAAACCACCTTACAGAGTTTAAAAATCTTTTTTTAACTCTGTCGAAACACCCAAATCCATCAGAAAAATCTGAAAAATTCATAAAAATACACCTTTTTGTGTTAAGGGTTTAAGCCCCTTTTGGGCTAGGACCAAACCACTTCCACACATGTGCCCGTGCCCTAGAACCAGGCGCTAAGCCCTTTCGGCGCTTATCACATCGGAAAAAATAGAACGCACAAGTCATTCTCTTATGTGAAAAGATCCGATGTGATTAAAGCCCTTTGTTACATAGCCCCCGATCATATTATCGCTCCATATAACCCCTGTGCCCAAAATCGGGCGCTAAAACATTGTAAAAATCCATTCCTGATTGATATTTTCCTTTGTAAAGTTCATAAACCCACTATTTCCTAAGTTTGGTTTAAACGCACCCAAACAATGTTTTTTAATGTAAAATGGGTAGATTGAAAAGCCCGCATCAAAAGCTCTAATGCGATTAAACCTGTTACACCATTTTTTGGTCATCTAACCTACTATCATTAGATGGACCCAATTACACCATGTAAGACCAATTTTACCCTAAGTAAAATTGCTTTCACTATGTAAAATAACTTAATAAAACACATTTATTAGGTTGTTTATGGTCTAAACAGGAAACCCCGAAGGGAAATATTAAACAAATCTATATTTGTTTGATTTTCCTCATGGAATAATTAATTAAACAATAATTTAATTATTATTCCTGGTCATGTTTAACCCAAAACAAAGGAATTAATTAGATAAATCTTTATTTATCTTATTATTTTCTAGGAATAATTATTTAAATCTTATTTAAATAATATTCCTTGTTAAATATGACAAAATCATCCATAAATAATTAAATAAATCATTATTTATTTGATTATCTTTCAACCACTTCCTTAAAATGATAAATAAATCATTTATTTATCTATTATTCACAAATAAACGGATTTGGCCCAAGTCAAATACTTTTTCCCTCCAACAAATATAATAAAATATTCCATAAAAGGTGGATCTAGATTTGGTTAATGTTATTTTAATCATGCACCAAGATCTAGAATGACCTAATATTTTGTTATAAATAGGAGGGTTTCTCCTACCATTCTTCACCTTTTGTTGCCTATTAGATCACTCTGGATCTAAACTCTTGGTCTAACTTTGAGCCATTATCATTGTCATATTTTCCATTATTTGTTGTGTGAGCTCCCTTTGAGTTCTATCTTTGTCTGGGTTTTCTACACCAACAGGAGAGAGAAATGCTAGATCTAAAGTGCTGAGGACTTCCAAGAACCCATCCCATTAAGGAGAATTGGAAACATCTTCTTTTTTTCCTCCCAGGTGCCCTTAATACAAAAATTCTTTCGAAAATTGTTCTTGTCTTGTCTATTGGATATATGGAGCAAACCCTTCTTTTTACTGCTTAATGTCTTTCTATGCATAGATCTGGTTTTTTGCAGCTCTTTTCTTGCTCAACTAACAGAATAAAGAAAATATTGGCGACCATATTTGATGTTAGGGCTATAATTTATGCATAGCTAAAGTGGTCTTTTTTCGTACACTTCGACAAAATATTCATACTAACAATTGGCGACTCCACACGGGTTTTCAATTACGACCGCTGTCGTTTTTCATATTCCTGCATATCCAGCTACTTCAGACCCTAGGGTTTCTTTTCAGCTTTTTTTTTTCCTATTTTCATGTGGTTTTTCACCTATAAAACCCTAAAACATTAAAATTTCTAACTTCCGCGTGTTTCTGGCCCTATTGCTCAGGTGACAGACATCAGCCGCAACTGAGACGGCAACTTTTCCGGAAATCTGCCGCCGGGACACCCAGAACTTCAGGTTGCACTTTTCAGCCTAGAAACTGCGACCTGAACCTCCAGGTCGCACTTTTCAGCCCATTTTCTGTGACCTGCACAGAAAACAGGTCAGAACCTGCGACTTGCCAATTTTTCTGTTGTTTTTCTGCAATTTTTCTGGGTTTTTCTGAAGCTTCTGTCAGGGTTTTCCAGCCTCTGTCTCAACCCATTTTGACCTGTTTCTGATCTGTTTTGCTCATCTAAGTGGGAAAATAGCCCCCTAGGGCTTCAATACCCTCCACTTTTGGTGGAAGAGCTTTTATCTGTTTCAGGTTTGTTTTTTCAGAGTTTCAGCCCCCCCTTTTCCAGATCTGATACCTCCTTTTCAGACCCCCTTTTAATCAGCTCTTCTCCCTTTGAAATCACCTCCTGAAGATTTGTTTGGATCTACCTTTAGGGCCTCCTCCTTTCCCCTTCTTCTTTTTGCTGATTTCCCCCTTTTTTCCAGCCACCTTGCCTTTGCCTCTTGGCTATGATCTGCCCCTCTTTTCAGCAGTTTTCTCCTTTAGATCTCTGTCCCTTTCGACCCCAGATCTATTGGCCTCTTTTTAGTGTGTTTTGACTAGATTTTTTCCCTCTTTTAGATTAGTTTTGAGAGACCCGCCTTCTTGGGATAGATCGATGCACTAGTAGCTGTTAATTTTCTGTTATTTCAGCATTATATACTGTTTTTTGCAGCATTATTTTCAGTTACGCAGCACACTTTTTCTCTTTCTCTCAAAACGAAAAGGGTTTAAAAATTAAAATTAATGAACGCCACACACTCACCCTAAGCGAAGAAGAGCCTGGTTTACACCACCAGGCAAAGACTTTAAAATCAATTGACACTGCACCTTTCTGCCCTTGTTTCGACTTGATTCTGCACCTCCCTGCCTTTGTCGGTCATTCTTCTTCCCCTTGTGCCGTGTTTGTGTTTTCACCATTACGCCCCCAAGGCGCACATCCCAGAGACTTCTTGGACTTCACCCTCAGTTTCCGGTCGGTCGACCTACTCCTTCCCGCCGTCTTCGAGTTAGTCCTCCTTCGAGTTCGCACTCCGACTCCTCTTCTGATTCATTAGGTTCTCCTTTTACTTCTGGTTCTCCCCCTGTCACCTTCACTATGTCTGGTCCAAGGCCTAATGCTAGCGGTAATCCCAGCCCTAATGCTGGGACTACTACTAGTGGAACTACCACAGGAACTACCTCGACTACGCCCTTGCTCCCCTTCATGGCAGGCCTCAGCCTCCCTAATTTGGACCGGTTGACAAATGACCCTATACACCATGATGCTAGTTGGGTTGCCATGCCAACAAAGCTCCCTTCCGATATCCCAAAGTTTGAAGGCATTGCTGGAGAAGATCCTTCATATCATGTTCGATCTTTCCACATGTGGTGTTCATCTACCTCCATTACCGATGACTCTATCCGTCTTCGGTTGTTCCAACGAACGCTTACAGGAGCGGCTTCTAAGTGGTATGTTGATCAGGCCCCTTCTTCTCATACCACCTTTGCGACTCTTGCCCGGGATTTTTTATCTTACTTCCAGCTTCTCCTTCATTATGACACTGGTATCAAACTTTTGACTTCTTTCTGTCAATCATCTGTGACCCGCCTATCCGATCATGTCCAGGAATGGCGGAGACAAAAGAGCCTATGTCAATCCCCTACTTTCGAAGACCGTGTCTACATGGACTAGTTCCTTAGATCTCTCTTGCCTCCCATCGGGAAAGATGTCGCATCGCATTTTCCCCAAACCGAAGAAGCCACCCTCCAACTTGCGTTAAAATATGACTTGATCTACGCTCAGACGAGTTATGTTTATACCGTTATACCTGATCTCCCCAGACCCGGTGGTGTCAACGCACCGGGGGCACCTCATGCTGCCGACGGTATCGTTGGAGCTATCTCTCATCCATATACCCAACCTTCCATGGGTTATGGTTTTCCTGGGGGAGGGGGCAACACCTCTCGCACTTGTTCCCCTCCTAGTAGCACGTATCCAGGATACAGCATGCCTCCTCTTTTGGCCCAACCTCCTGGTCATCATGCTGTTACCCAACCCCCTTATTATTCGTATCCACAATTTAGTGCTCCAGCTCCTCCAGCATCAGCACCTCCGCCTCCCTGGCCTTCTCAACCCCTGCAACAGCAGTCACTGCCCCCTCAAGAGAAGGTGGATGCATAGTAGGGATTCATGGCTACCCAACCACCTGACAGACAGGTGGCCACTCAACCTTCCCCTTCTGGTTCCTCCAATTACCATATCCTCATGAAAAACTCTGATCTGCCTCTAACCGTCGACCTTAACCTTCATCCTCGGTCCCATCAGTACCCCAAGCCTCCCACTCCGTCTGTCCCCGAGTCACCGTCTTCAGGTTCTACAGAGCCTCTTTCGACATCCAATGGTACCTTACATATCCCTAAACCCAAAGTTGAGGTTCATACCAAGATTCCTAAGGGACCATTACGCTTAAATGCTGCTTCTGGTCAAGCTGCTCATTCGTATAGCATAGTAGATGATTTGGCGCAGTCTCCTGCTGCCATTTCCACATTGGAACTCCTCCAGTCATGCCCTTCCCAAAAGAAGGCTCTTCTATCTGCCGTGGGTGTTGTAGATCCTACCGATGACCAAATGATTGTTTTCGACGCCCATTAATCAGAACATCCTCCTCTTCCTGCTTCCGTCGCCTTCCAAATCCCAGTCAAAATCCGAAATGCCAACGTTTCTCGGTGTATAATTGATGAGGGGGCATCCGCCTGTGTGATGTCCGCTTCGGTTTGGAAGCAACTCGGATCTCCTGAGTTGGCCCCTTCCACGATCACCCTTCGAGCGTGGGATGGCCACGCCTCCCAGCCCATTGGCCTTTTCTGTAATTGTCCTATCATCCTTGTCGGCAAGACTGTTTGCGTTGACGTCGAAGTCATCAATGCCCCTCTAGACTACAACATTCTGTTGGGGCGAAGCTACACCTATGCCATGTCTGTTGTCCCATCCCTGGTTTTTCGCAAGATGTCTTTTCCTCACAATGGAAAGATAGTCACCATCGACCAGTTGACTTATCATGAGCCAAAGTCTCAGACCTCCCCTGAGACGACCATCTCTTCTGTAACCAATAAGAAAACTGTCGATTCCTTAACCAGTGTCTCTCCTGGCATCTAAAAAGACTCCTCTTTGCTTGGAACTTTTCTTAGTATCCCTCCTCCTCCTATCTCTGACCCCAGCTCATCGAATGTTTGCATGATGCAATCGTCTCAGGCTGCTCTCAAGCAACCTGCTTCGGCTAGTTAGCAACCACGCTCTCCGCAACCTGCTCCTAGCCCTTCACCTGCATCTGGTATTCATGAGCCTCTTTACCCTCCTGGCACGGTTCCTCCAAGCCTTAGCGATTAGGAGCCATCCCACCTGGCCATTACCCCTCTGGTCAAATACTGTTCCTAGCTCCCCCACCAGGAGTGTACACGGTACCTGTCATGGCCACCCTCTCTCTTCCTAACCTCACCCTTGGGATTATCGTCTGGTACCATGATCCTCCAGCCGCAAACCCGCCTAGTCAACCCAAACCTTCTATTTCTTTGACCCCAGTTCAACTGGTCCCCATGACTTCTCCCGTTGCAACAGTGCCTCAGCAACAGGAACCACCTCCTGTTGCGACCGCTTCGGGTGAGAAGGGAAAAGCTCACAAGGGGGCATCAAAGAACAAGGCTTCCCCGACAAACCCTGCCCCTCCTCGGCCTCCAAAGCATACCATCCAGTGTGCTTTGTGTGATGTTTTCGGTCACGCCACCCATACCTGTCCTGCATTGCTTCATCTCAAGCCCATGGTTACTATCGCGTTCCCTGAGTCCACGGTCCCGGAAGCCTCTATTCCTTCCGTGACCGCGACCAAGAACCCCAAGACTATTCACACCAACCACTCCTGTGCTTTGTGTGATCTCCATGGCCATTACACCCACCTTTGTCCCCACCTCAAGGACTTCCACACCTCTCTCGCCGCGGTCCGCCATTTCGAGGCCAAGCGCAATGAGTCCACCTCTCCCCTCTTTGTGCATTTTTCTTTGGTAGAACTACCAGACATGACTGCTCCCATTGACATTCCCCCTCCTGATGTTGAGATGACAGAGCCTTCGTGCAACATGTTCTACCTATCATCATCCACGAGACCCTTGGGGAACATTCCCTCTGAATCCTCCCCTGTTGTTTCGCTTGACCTTTCTTCAACGATCACCCTGGGCTCAACATCGGTAGATCCTTTATCTATTTACTCTTCTGTCACCCCTTGTGACAATGCGCATGTGAACCTCTCTTCTCATGATGATGAGTTAGGTAGCTTCGCCACGTCAGGTGGTCTTTCTTCCACCAGTCACCCCATCTTCTATCACGATGACGACATTGTGGAAGAAATCCCCACCCCTGACTTTATCTATTCCCCCTTACATCGAACCCATGCGTTCACACCACATACACCTTGTGGCCATTACATTGATACCCAATGTTTGGGTAAGGGGGCACCCATATTTGAGAGACCAAGAGAAGAAACTCTCCTAGTGTATCTGGTCATTTCAACTCTAGTTCCATTATTCTTCCACATTTTGAAGAACCTCTAGAGTCCCACATCACTTTTGATCACTCTAGGGACAATACCCCTTATCGTTCCCTCATCTTACATCAGCAACCCAATCTCTTAGACATTGTTGTTGACCAACCTATAGATTTTATACGAGAGCATCAGTTCATTATCTCCAAATCCTCTCTTTTGGATAGTGACACCAGGTATGCCAACCCGGAAACTTAAAGTCCATTTGATTCCTATATGCAGTACCAAAAGAGATTGGTAATCCTCCATTCCCTTTCTCACACTGCATAACCATCACGAAAACAAATGACACACCATATCATTAAAATGTGTTTATATTCCCCTTTTTCTAAATACATTTTGGCATGACCACACCATGCTTGGGGGCACCTATGCCCCTTAACCATAACCCTCCTCAAAATCGAATTTCTTCAGTTGCAACACTCATACTAGGGGCACCATTTGGCCTCCATACTTATCCATGCTCATGTTGATGTTCGTCGTGAATTACCATCTTGTACTCATGTTTTCATGGTCCCCCATTGGACCTTTACTGTGTGGTATCACCATCAAGTCGCCCTTGTTCATAGCATTCAAGTTGAGTCATCATCACATTCATGGAGTCTATCCTGAGTCCCTTTGTACCCCGCTATAGTCCTCCATCCTTCATTGCTTGGTCTCTCTCTTGTGTCGCACATTATGGCCCTCAATCCCACTGTCCCCTATCCCTTATGATACTGTGTCAGTCGTTGCCATGTCATTCATGTCCTTTATGCTCTAGCAAGGGAAGTCGTCCATTTGCTACTCGGTCCCCTCCATTCCATCATCATCATTGGTATTAGTCTGTCAATCGCTCTACTATTTTCTCTCGTGCCTTAGTTGAGGATCTCTCATTGCCTCACCTATGGTAGACCTCCTTCTGTCGACATCAACTCCTTCATTCCAGAAGACAGGTCTAGAGGGCGGTGTACCTTGGTTCCAGTTTTCACTCTTTTTCGGTGCCTCGGATCAGGAAAAGGGATCTCTCATTTCCCTTTGACTTGATTGTTTCTCCACTCCAGCTCCTTTTAGCATGATCGAGATCCGTATGCTTAATAGTCCAGTGATGTAGCAGCAGCTATTGGTGATGCCCAGGTGTGTGTGAGATGTCTCAGCCCTCATGAGGGGGTGGCCCTGCAGGTAGCCCCCCACATGCCCGGATGACCTCTTCATTGCAGCCTTCGATGCAGCTCCATATATTTCATGATGTCGGCCTTAGCCGCTTGTAGTGCCTCTTTGATTTTCATGTATCAGTCAGATTTTGTGAGCCCTTCCTCACTTGTAGGGGGCACTTGGGTTGTATTTGTATCTCATGTACTCAGATATTATTGTATAAGTCCTGGCTGTTATCCCAGGCACAACATGTATATGGGATCCCTCATTGTATTTCTATCTGGCTCATGATTATGCCGGCTGTACTTTATGGTTCGGTCCCTTGTTTACTGGACACATTATTCTTTTGTACTTTGTCTCGGCGGGCATAGGTATGCCTCCTCCGCCGCCTTTAGCACATGTACCCTCTCATAAAAAGAGACTTGTTTCACCTGCAAGTCTCGTCTCCTCAGGGTCTAGTTCTTCAGCACCCTAGTCTACCTTACATTTCTCTCTCCAACTTCCCTTTTGATGTCTGGTGATTGAGTTCTTACAACGTACTTCAGTCATACGATTTTATCCTAACACTCGCATGCTGAGGGGCAATCTGTTACACCATTTTTTGGTCATCTAACACACTATCATTAGATGGACCCAATTACACCATGTAAGACCAATTTTACCCTAAGTAAAATTGCTTTCACTATGTAAAATAACTTAATAAAACACATTTATTAGGTTGTTTATGGTCTAAACAGGAAACCCCAAAAGGAAATATTAAACAAACCTATATTTGTTTGATTTTCCTGGTCATGTTTAACCCAAAAAAAAGAAATTAATTAGATAAATCTTTATTTATCTTATTATTTTCTAAGAATAATTATTTAAATCTTATTTAAATAATATTCCTTGTTAAATATGACTAAATCACCCATAAATAATTAAATAAATCATTATTTATTTGATTATCCTTCAACCACTTCCTTAAAATGATAAATAAATCATTTATTTATTTATTATTCACAAATAAAGGGATTTGACCCAAGTCAAATACTTTTCCCTCCAACAAATATAATAAAATATTCCATAAAAGGTGGATCTAGATTTGGTTAATGTTATTTTAATCATGCACCAAGATCTAGAATGACCCAATATTTTGTTATAAATAGGAGGGCTTTTCCTACCATTCTTCACCTTTTGTTGCCTATTAGATCACTCTGGATCTAAACTCTTGGTCTGACTTTGAGCCATTATCATTGTCATATTTTTCATTATTTGCTGTGTGAGCTCCCTTTGAGTTCTATCTTTGTCTGGGTTTTCTACACCAACAAGAGAGAGAAATACTAGATCTGAAGTGCTGAGGACTTCCAAGAACCCATCCCATTGAGGAGAATTGGAAACACCTTCTTGTTTTCCTCCCGGGTGCCCTTAATACAAAAAATTCTTTCAAAAATATTGTTCTTGTCTTGTCTATTGGATGTATGGAGAAAAACCTTATTTTTACTGCTTAATGTCTTTCTATGCATAGATCTGGTTTTTTGCAGCACTTGTCTTGATCAACTAACTACAGATCTGAAGATATTGGCAGCCATATTTGATGTTAGGGCTATAAGTTATGCGTAGCTAAAGTGGTATTTTTTCGTACACTTTGACAAAATATTCATACTAACAATGGCACCAACGAGTTCTTTTGATTTGTTTGCGATGTGATCGCAAGAGGGGGCTCGTGTCAAGCTCAGGAGGGCAATGCATTTCACAGGTCGCAAGTTTTACCACTTACCATTCTGCAGCTGTAAAGTTGTGTTATTTAATTTGCGATGCGATATCACTACCGCATATCGCAATCGCAAAGTTTTAATTTTACCTACGAATCACCGCAGGCTATGTTATTTTGTGTAATATTCCAAAAACTTAGCCTTAAGCTAAATGGAATATTATAGTTTGTTTTATCACTAGGTAGGTGAATAAATGGTAGGGGAGGCCCATAAGTCTTCTAAGAAGCAATAAAAACAATTCAAGTGTGAAAGGACACCATTTTAGCAGCTAAATAAAGCACCTCCAAGTGTAAACAGGGGTTAGATCATGTTGATTCAGTCAACTATGACCAAGTCAACAACGTTGTCATGGAGGAGTGGATATTAAATGAAGAATAACACATATTTGGAGGGAGATGGATCTCTTGAAGGAAATGACCTAATTGAGTGTGGCCAAGGGTAAGAAAGCTCATATTATATTTAAGGAGAGCATGGAAGCCATATGGGCTCATGTTTTAGATTATTATTTTCATATTGGTATGCTTAGAATTTTGCTTCCTCTTGTTGTTTAGCAGGGTTGTTGTGTTGTTTAGCACTGGGTGTTCCCGAGCTGGAATCCCACCTCTTTCCTTGAGAGGCCTATTGGAAGATTATTGTATTCATTTCCACATTGAGGTTTTCATTCCAAGCTACATCTTTCTTCATTAGCGCAGTTTCTACAGGTTATTGTGCTGTGTTGCAGGGTGCAGCAGTGGAAGGGTTAGAAACCCACTTTCTGAGCTATTTTCTCATAGGAGGAAGGTTTCCTTCTCTTGGGAGATCAATTTGGAGAGCTCTTGGGCATATTTCAGATCTTTGGCATTAGGCCATCTATTTCCCATCATTTATAGTGTTGTTCCATCTCGGAATTGCGTTATTTTGGAGGGCAGCTTTAGTGAGAGATCTTGTGACTCATTTGGAGTGTTCTCTTGTGATTTGAGGGTTCAGCCTTTCACGAGAGGAGACCTTTGAGGGGACCTACATCAGATCTGTTATATTTCAGCCTTCTACACTCATGTTCTTTAGTTTGTAGTGAATCTTCATCCATTGGGCTTTAGATCCCGTCTTGTATAGAGTGTATTTCTGGAAACCCTTGCCGGGTTCTTTGTAGGAGTCTGTATTAAGCCTAGATCTATATTGGGAATATATTTTGAGGCATATAACAGCCCTACATATTTTTTACATTATTTTTCTGTAGTAGTGTGTTTTTAACTGCACTATAGCAGTCATCCGACATTTTTGTATTGTGACAGCAACTACTTTGTGGAGTGATTGTTTAGGGGAGGCTTGTTCCTTCATTGTACATGGTTGATGCCTCACTATTTATAATGATTTTCTAACCTAATACATGATGTTTTATCTCCATATTGGTCTCCAATTTTCATAAGTATATTTACACTAGAATTTCCAGTTTCGTGTTCATGTATTGCTGCATCCCTATTTTGGGATATTACAGTGGTATCAAAGCATAATCTTGGCTAAGCCCGTGGATCTTAGCCACTATGTCACCATAAGGAGAAGCATTTTCATAGGAAGAAAGAGATGTACAGAAAAAAAAAAAAAAAAAGACTCCATTATTTAGAGGAAGAGAGGATGAGGAGCTCTCACAGCTTCTCTTTCAAACTATGCAGAGTATCAAGGGATATCTCAAGAAGATGAGAGGAGAGAGAGAATCTCCAAAGGAGTTTGGATATAAAGCCAAATATAGATTTTCACATGATGAGTGTGAGCATGTAGCCACAAACTATGATTCACAGCATAGTCATATGCCTAGATCTGCTATGAGGGAGATGGGAGAAGAAGAAATGCCTAGGAGGGAAGCTCTTAGTGATTATCTCCAAGAATATGAATCTCAAACTAAGAAGTTTAGAGATCATATCACTTTCCAAGAGTTTTGCAATATCAAGGTGAAGAGGAGCAAGCAGCATGACATGAGTAGATTTTCCCTATCTAATTTTGATGGATCATCGACATGTTCAGCTAGAGCTTTGGTGGGGGAGCTACACACCTATTTGCAACAACACCAAGTTTCTAAAGATGAAGCCATCAAAGTTGCAGCACTGCATTTTGAAGGTAAGGCCTATGCTTGGTGGATATTTGAGTCTTTTTCATTAAAGAATGTAAATACTTCTTCTTATGCAAAGTTCAGTAAGATATTATTGGAGAGGTTTGATGGAAAACATTCTGAAACACTCTTGGTGGAACCAAACAAGCCAAAACAAAAAAATCCTTTGCATGGGTTGAAAGGACCTATAAACTCAAATCCACTTTAGAAAACTATTGGAGAAGCTCACAACTTGCATAATACATTTCTAGAGGCAAGATCTCTGTCTCATATCCTTGGGCAAGAGGGCATCAAGATCCCTTTTTCAAAAGAGGATCCTCTTATTAAGAAGGTGACTCCCACTCTTGTTGAAGAAGAAGAGAAGGATGGTGGCAACAACATTGTCATATCTAGAGCACATCTAGCACCTCATGCAGAGGTAGATGGAGCACTTGATCCAACAAGAGGGATTTTTGTATCATTGCAAGGAATTCCTCATGATCTAATATATGGAGGTCAAGGCACAATCAATGAACAACATGATTGTGAAACATTGCAGATGGGAGGAGAAGGTAGGGAGGAAGGTCAAAATCACTTGATGAGGACCACACACCCTGTTGACGGGAAAATATGTTCGGCCAACAGTAGGGGATCTCCCCGGTAGAAAGTCCCAATTAGACCTTGAACCATTTGGAATAGGGATCCTGTCCGAGGTGTGGGTCCGGCTACTGCTTAAGTCACCTTCCCTTTGGTCTCAAAAGAACTCGATTGAACCTGCGCACACACATTTATTCGAATGATACAAGATACATGATTGATGCGTTAAACACGTAGATAACACTATGCATGGCGAGACAAATAATGAAGCATGGACACCGAAGGAGGTGTTGTTAACAACACATCATTGGGGTTATGCTTGTAGGTTGTTCTAACCACAAAAGAAACAATTCTTTATGGTGAGATGCCCCTTTTACATTCTTGAAAAATAAAAAAAATTATAATAAGCAAAGTCATTAACATCCATTAAGAAATAAAAATGAACTAAACATCATTAACTCAATTACAGAGAACCATAATGCGTAAATGATGCCACTAAAAGTGCATCTACGTTAACCAAAATATTTTCGAAACTGTATAAGAAATACTCATAGTGCTCGCACAACAAAACACATCAGATCCAAAAGGAGTTTAAACAAGTATCTGTATTCATATGCAAAAGAGTGTTATCTTTTAATACAATGTTGTATAGCTCTTGAGTCCCAAAAAAAATCTCCTTTACATTTTCCCCGGAGGGAGTTTTATAGATCAAAATTTTCCCTTTGGGCTTCCTAACTCTTCGCCTGCTTGACTCTTGAGCTGCCCTGCGACTTGGAAGGGATCTACGACTTGCGACTTGGCTGGGAAATGCGATCCACGACCTGGTTGAGCAGTGTGACTTGTGACCTATCTCCAAATGTTACCAGCGATCTACTGCCACTGGGCTTTAAGGATGTTCATGCAATTGGGAGATCAAGGGCATCAATCTATTTTCCTTTGAGGAATTTTTTCCAAGTCTGATAATTTGCTGCTATGGGAGATACCAAAGGGACCTCTTCTTTCAACCGATGCATACAATCCAAGGCATTTGGGATTAGAGTCTCCTTCTTCTATGAGATCTAGTTGGATAGAGAGGCGAGCTTGGTCTAGACCCAGACTGGCATGACAAGAAACTTTCCCAGGTTTTCTTGTGATGCTGCAAGGTCAGAAGTGGCAGCAGCTTGCTTAATGGGCTGCAAAAATTAATGGATCTCTTGATTCACCTACTCCCATGTCTTCCCCTCGTCCAATGCACCCAGCGATGGAATGTGATGTAGGATTTGCATCAAATCAATGACGCTGAATAGATGTTTGTATGCAGCCATCACCTTGTCTAGGTCCTTCGATAGCTTATCCTTGGACTGCATTTTCATATGGATCTAGAATTTGGCATCTTGCGTGTGAATCCAGTCCTTCTTTGGAAAATGTTCGGGAGCCTGGGGGTATCATGCTATCCAGTCCATCATTCTATCCAAAGTAGCTGAGGCTTCCTTCAGCTACTCGTGCCTTTGCTTAGTTTCCATTTGGGCAAGGCTTCCTTCAGCTACTCGTGCCTTTGCTTAGTTTCCATTTGGGCTTTCACCAATGGGGCGACTGTTTGTTTTATGGTAAACATTTCCCCATAAACTTGCCTCATGGTAGTCTGTAATATATCGACCTCCCTTTGAATGGTAAGAGGCACTTCATTGACAAGGAGAGTTTTGTTTTGGAGTTGCTGAACCTCCTCTCTCAATGCTGTCTTTTCCTGTTCTGCTCTTGCCTCTCGCTGCTCTGCTTCATGTAGCCTATTTTGTAGAGAGAAGATCTCTTTACTCATTCTAGTTACATTCTCTTCTGTGGCTGTAGCGAAAGTTGTGCCAGCCAATGCTATCTTCACAGGATTACTCCTAGTATCGAGGACTATGTCTTTTCCTGTCGCGACTATGGATGAGGCGGAAGGATTTCACACCAGGCATCTCCTTTTCTATTGTTGGATTTTGAAGGAGAATTGATCGTACAAGAGCCTGGTGAGATCGAATCCCTCCTCTTCCTTCTTCTGGGAGGAACTGACATTGGAGAGCGTCGCTCGTGTAATAACTAGAGGTACTTAAAGGGGAGATACCTTGATGTTCTCTAGCATTACATCCTCGTCTTATTTCTTTTTCTTTTCTTCCTCTTCTCTTCATAGGCATTTGGCTTCTACCTTTTCATGTTCTCTCTTCCGCCTGAGCTCTACTTCTGTCGTTGCTTCCAATTTGGCTTTCCTTTTTTTCTTAGCTGTTGCAGCTTGCTCTGCCTTCTTCTCGTGGTTAGCTTCCACTTTATCTAACTCTTTCTTGAGTTCCTGTTCTGCTGCAGCCTCCACCTCCTATTTCTCATTTCCCTTCTTGGCCTCCTCGGCCTGTTTTTTCTTCTGCTCTGACCTTATGCTCTTCTTGCACTTATCTTCTTCTTCTTTCATCTTCTTCTCTCTTTCTTGCTGGGCTTGGGCTTCTATTTCTTTTTTTTTGGGTAGAACTACTATGCCCTGTACTGGTTCGAGGATTTTTAGCCAGAGAAGAAGAAGCGCCTCCTAATTCATGGCTCCTGTCTTCCAAGGTTTGGTCATCTTGGTCTTCTTGGCCAGAGTCCGCCCCCGGAGCAAGTTGTCAGTCTGAATTGTACCAATTTCTTCTGTCATCTTCCCCTCGGCATTCTGTGTGTTGGTAATTCCATTTGAACTTAGCCCGCTTGCAATGATCAGGAACTATCCTTTCCGGGTCATATGTATGGTGTTCTAATGCCCCAAGGTGGTAAATTTTCATCTCTTCTACTTCTGCCTCTACCTCTCTGATGTCTTTGACTGTGTATGCGCCGATGGTGAGGGGTAGCATAGACGACGACTTCTTCTTACCCTTGGACAGGACCCTAGATAAACCAGAGGACATTTGGAAATAGACCTCTTGCATGAGAATTCTGTCTGTGACAAATCGAGGCATAGCATGTGGGGCCCTGAATGAGCCAAAGACTCGGATGAATGTGTACTCGGCGAATGGGAACCAATGCGCCACCTTGACTAGCGTCTCCATGGATCACCAAGACATGCAAGGAGCATCTTGGCCAAACAATTTCTTGTAAAGAGTGAGGATGAACATTGAGAGATCGGCTCTATGTCTTGTTTATACCTGGAATCCCAAAACACCTTAGTTTGTAAGTGGATTGCATGGGTCTGTTTTGGATCCCAGTTATGCACCCATCCCTCAAAGTGCAACCTTGAACAGACGACATCCAAAAAATAAGAGGCCATATAGAATTCAGAAGGCATTCCCTCATCTGGTACCAATGCCGAGGATAAGTTTGTATGAATGGAGGTCATCAATATGCTAGCCTAGTTGAAACAGGTGCCGTGCACTGTGACATACTCCATGAGAGTTGCCCATGTGTCGTTGAAGGTGGTGGAATCAAGGCGCTCGTACAATCTGCAAAGCATGGCAGCCACTAATTTATATACTTTCCTAAGGCTCGCCACTGGATATTCCTGGTCCTTCTTGACCTTAAATTTCTCAGGCTCCTCCCACCACTTCTTTATAGTGTCAACTATAGGAACTGCATGAGCGATAGCCCATTCTTCTGTGAAGTCTTCTTCTCGGTCAGGAAAAGAGTAATAAACATGAGCGTCTGAGCCTTTGAGTGTTGCGAAAGCCTTGCCTTTGCTGTCCTGATTACGAACTTCTTGGGGTCAGTTTTCTGTATAATCCAATCTATCATCTCTGAGCATGGGAATATAGCCGGATGGGCACCTGCAAGATGTAGCTTAGACCTTTTGACCTTTAATTATATTTCCCGATTAGGGAGGTCCTATGGGAATTTCATTCTAGCGAACTCTTGGTACACTTGGTACCAACGCATGCTGTCCCCTTTGGCAAATGTGCATAGGGTATCTCTGTAGATCGGGGGTGGGGATATTGGCATGTCCATCTCTACATCCTCCACTGCCAGGCTCTTGTATTTTTTCTGAGATACTGGAGGTCCCATGTCGCTTGAATCTAAGGGGACAGTTATACACTCCAAGTCTGCTTCGAATTCACCTGTCATATTCATGAAAGACTCCCAGGATAAGAAAG
>JAXQQM020090392.1:0-361988 GCA_034641835.2 Pinus albicaulis
AGAAAAGGAGTCTCCTTTAAAAGGAGCGAGGATATATTCTCTAATCAAAAGGAGAATATGGATATATTCTCTATGTGAGAGGGAGTGATGTTGGACATCACATGTGCATTATCTTATTCATGCATCATTCACTTGACTATGAATAACAACTATAAGTCTAAGTAAAGTCCTTGAAGAGAGAATCGTAGAGGATTGGGTAAGAATCTATGGTTTCCTTGAGGATATAGCATCCATGAAAGGAAGGGGACCAACACTCTTTGAGAATAGGGAAATTGTTTTAAGATAAGAGTGGTCAAAGAGGGTTGGTATTCTTTGATGATTCATGTTTGGAAATCCAAGATAATAATAGTCCTAAAAGAACATACCTTGTGAATGTCCAGATGGGGTATGTGCCTTGTAGAGGTAGTGTGGTATCACATGTAAAGCCTCCCAACATAATTCTCTTAAATTAATTTTAGCTTATATATTTAGGCATCAAAAGACAATGTTGGTTATAATGATGATAATTAGAGTTGTCTTATCAATCTGAATCTTCTTATGAGAACTCTTTAGTTTGAGAATGATGTTGTAATGGTTGTACAATTATGAATAGTTAAGAGGGAGTTTTGGAAATGTAACTCATTTCAATATTCATAATTGTTGTTGCACTTATTTCAATATGTATCTTATGTAACAAACAAAAGAAGAAAAATAAAATTTATTATTTCAAAGCATGGGTTTCATGCTCTTTATTGATGTTTTTCTAGGTAAAAGTGTGTTCTTCATGCTTCTATGGTTTTTTAGGTCATAGGATTTATTGTCATGAATCAAGGCAATCAACATCATGTTTATACGACCCTCATGGGAAAAATATATCTTGTAAAAGAATTTATTTTGAGTCTAGAAAGTCTTAGAAACCTCGAAAGTACTTGTCAGCCTTGGAAGCTGCAAGTCGGACTAAAGGAGAGAATTCGACCCCTTGGGAGGGCTATATAAAGGAGTAGATTGACCTAATTTGGAACTCATTCACTAACAATTTTGATATCTCTTAAAAAGGTTTTATCTACAACTAGAAGAGGCAAGGAAGATGGAGCAAAGTTCTAAAAGCAAAAAGAAAGAAACAAAATATTTTTTTTGGGCTCTATCTCTCTCACATGTGCAAAGTTGTAGGGTTACTACATTAAAAATAAGGCTAAAACTCCAAATCTGATTTATGGGAGGAAGAGATACAATATTGAGTTGCTATAAGGAGAAATATTATGTCTCAACTTCATTGACCTTGGGAGGAGTTTTCTTGCTCTAAGAATGATCTCTTGAAGAAGTCTAGAAGTTGGGCATTTTGTAGTAGCCAGAGGGCTGAAGTTGTAGGTCGAAATTGTAGGACAAAGTTGCAGGATGAAGATGCAGGGTAGAATTTGTGGTCGAAGTTACAACTAGAAGTTAGTTGATGCAAGATTGAGCTATGATATTGGAAGGGCTGACTTGGTACTTGGAGGAGGACTTGTTCTAGGGTTTGGGTATTTATGTTCTCATCTGAAAAATATTCTATAAGAAGAGAAGAGTTTATGGCTTTTCCTCTTGGAGAGGTTGGAGACTAATTTATGTATCCATTGTCTTTATTTTCTCTTGATATTTGTTTCATGAAGAAGATCTAATAAATAAACACAAGAATAATAATCAAGTTCACAAGAAAGTATTCAGGTTAAGGATAATTAAATTAATATGTTGCCACATTTTGCAATTTCCAACACCTTTGAGGTACGAAAAACATTCTCGTTTTGGCTTATGCAAGTGAGAATATAATTAACAAATAAAAGATAAGTAACCGCCACCACCCCTGAAATTTTAATGCCATGAATGAGACCCCGTAATTTGAGCTCACTGAGCAATCTGCTAAAGGAATAAAAAATATTCAGGAATAGAAGAGGAAATAAGGGATAACCCTGAAAAATTCCCCTCGATGCTTGAAATAAATATAAGTGAGCCTCATTGATCAAAATTGTGAAGGAAGAAGGTTGGGAAGATTCCATAATACAATTTAAAACCTGAAGATCAAACCCCATATGATTAGGAGCAAGGCAAAGGAAGGTCCAATTAACCCTGTCATATTACTTTGACAGATCCAACTGAACAATAGTCAATTAAACTTTAAATTCTTCACTATGTGAAAAAAATCTTGAGCTATAACCATGACATCATGAATTTTCCGGTGATTCAGGAACCCAAATTTCTCTTCATAAATATAAGAAGTAAGAATCGACTTTAATCTCCTCACTATTATCTTGGGAATTTATTTATAATTTTTATTACAATAAGTAGTGTGGTGAAAGTTGTCAAAGGAAATATGTAATATTCCAAAATTTGCATGCAGAAAATTGGAATATTAATTTTTCTTATATCATCTAGGAGGTGAATAAAATGGGTAAAGAGACCCATAAGTAGGAATAAATCCCTCATAGTGTGAAAGGGATCAATGGAGCAACTTAATTTTGCACCTTCCAGTGTGAAAAGGGTCAAATGCATGAGGACAAGGTCAAGTTTGACCAAGTCAACAATGCTGCCTAAGAGGTGTAGCTTGCTTGGGAAGACATCGCAGTTTGAGAGGGAGAAAGATTCTTTGTGGAAGAAGCCCTAATGTGTGGGGTCCAGGGCAAAGGGACATTCACTTGCATAAAAGGAGGATGAGGTAGCCATAGTGGGATATCTTTGAGCATATTGATTTTGGTCTGAAGACTATTTGCGTTCTCTGGCTGTTCAGCTGAGTTGCAGTGTTGTTTAGCACGAGGGATTCCTATTTAGGATTTCCTCTCCTTCTTGAGAGGCCTCTTGAAGTATTGCACTTCATTTCTCCACATCTTGGCTCAAGGCCAAAGCCACTCCTTTCAGTCACTGAGTTATTTCTGCTGAAGTATAACGTAGTGTTGCTGGGTGTTGCAGTGGAGGGTTCCACAACACCATTTCCTTGGCTCATATTTCAGAGGAGGGAGCTCCTATTCTTCTGGGAGGTTATTGAAGGGGATTTTAGAGCTAATTCACATATCTTGGCATCAGGCCAAGCATCTCCCATCATAGACAATGTAGTCCCTTCTCTAGACTGCGTTATTCCAGTGAGTATCTGCAGTGGGGGTTTGCACCACCATTTTGGAAGGCAAGATCTTCAGTGTTAGGATCAACCTATCACTTGAGAGATATGTTGGAGGATTTTCATTTCAGATTGATCATCATCTTCATCCATCTCCTTCTATTTTCTGAGTTGCAGCTGCTTCCCAGCAACTCCGGCATTTCTGCAGATTTTCCATTTGTACTTGTATTTCAGCCAATCCTTCTGAGGATTGTTGTATAGCTATTTTCAGGGGTTGAGATCTTTCTCCCCCACATTTCTTGAGCTATAATTTTCATATCATTGTATTTTCATCTTATATGTTGCAGTGTCTCAACTAAACTGAATTATTTTAGCCATATAACATTCTTGCATAGTAGTGTTTATCTATTGTCATGTACATGTCTCTTGAGGCTTCCATTGCCTAGCTGGAGTGATTGATCCCTCCAAGTATGGTCTAAATTTGCTGCTATATCATATATTTGTTGGCTATATACATCTTCATGTGTTCACAACTATAAAATAACACTCTCATTTCCTCTCTTGCTCAAGATTTGTTGCAGTCCCTCATCGAGCACTTTCTGAGAACAACTAGGTGTGGGAGATCTGTTTAACCCATCTAGAAGGATTTATTTGGAGCATCCTCTTGGATTTAGGACTTAGACACATTTCTCTAAGGGATAAATGTCCTGGTTTCAATTCCTATAGTAGCCATTCCTGGAAAATGCATTTTCCAGTCATGCCTTGCTAGCTGTTCCATATTTGGAATATTACAGTGGTATCGAAGCATCTTTCTTGGCTCAACCTGTGAGTCTCAGCCCAAGAAGAACAGAATACTAAATATGATGGGTTTTATATCATCATATTTCAGATCCATGAATAACCTCCCCAAGGAGGATAAGCAAATAGAAAAGGGAGGCCCCTGCACTTCCTATTCTCATCGAAAAGGAGATAGAGAAATAAGCAAGAGAAAGACTCCCTCTTTTGAAGAAAAGAAAGGGGATAAGCTTACAAAGCTTCTTCCTAAATCTGTAAATATTATTCATGAATACTTCAAGAAGATCAGGAGGGAGATTTATGGGGAATCTACAAAAGAGTTTGAATCTAAAGCAAACTCTAGATTGACATATGATGAGTGCGAGCAAGCAGCTACACATCCTAATACACAAAACAGTCACATGCCCAGGATTTTCGGAAGAGAGATGGAAAGAGAAGAAGAGGTTGCTAGGAAGGAAACCCTTAGTGATTTCTTGAAAGAGTATGAGTTTCAAACTCATAAATTCCAATATAATCTCAGTTTTTCAGAGTTTTGCAAGATGAAGGTGAAAGAAAGAGAGCAACAGGATAGATTTCTTCTATCTATCTTTGAGGGTTCACCTACATGTTCAACCAAATCTCGGGTGGAGGAGTGAGATACCTTCTTGCAGTAGCATCACATTCTTGAAGATGAAGCCATCAAAGTTGCAACGCTGCATTTGAGAGGTAAGGCTTATGTCTGGTGGACCTTTGAATCCTTTTCTTTTCATGAGACAAACATGGTGGGGCTAAATAAGGGAACTCAAACAAAACCCTTGCATGAAAACACAATTCCCTCTCAGAAAACCATGGAGGGAGCTGAAAACTTGCACCATAATTTTCCGGAAGAAAGGTTTTCATCTCATACCTTTGAGCAAGGGAGCATGGTGATCTCTCTTTCAAAGAGGGATCCAATTATTGGGAGCTTTCCCATTCATGTTGCAGAGATTGAGGGCAACATCACTATTTCATATATAAATTATCTAGTGCCTCATGTAGAGGAAGGAGGAGCTCTTGCTCCAAATAGAGGGATGCTTGCATATTTGCAAGGAAGTCCCCAGGATTTCATGTGTGGAGATCAAGGCAAAACTCATGTTCTACATGTGCCATTGTTGAGGAGGTGTGGAACCATGGAGACACAAGGAGGAGATTGGGAGAAGACCCAACATCATAAAATGAAGAGTACACATCCTTATTCATTTATGGAGGTTGATGCACCTAAGAAGGTGATTGGATTGCGCAGTGGAAGCATGGAGAGTTTTTTCCATTCATATATCCAGTCATCTCTCGTTGAGGATGTCTCATTTCCTAGAGACATTTTGCCTAGGAAACCACTGGATCAATAGAGGAGGATGGATGCTTCATATGTTGAGGCACCACTCATTTATTTCAGGAGGGTGGAGACCTTGGGAGAGTCTGATACAACGATGGGAGTATGGAGTAAACTCAAGAAGAGAGGGAGCATTCTCTCGACATCGGCATTGCCCACTTCCATTTTTTATTCTGCGTTGTGGAAAAAACAATGGGGGAAGGACAACAGCCTTCCAACTTGCATCTTTGGCATAGGAGATGTTAAAGAGGAGGATGAACATATGACATATGCTCTTCATGAGAGATCATTAGCACTTTCACTATGGAGGATAGATCCATATTGGAACTCCCAGCTGTTGGTGGAGTATTCCAAGGATCTTTTCACTTGCATGATATTGGATGACCAGTTGCATGAGGAGGGATATTTAGTTAGAGATGGGGTCATCTACTATCATGGTAGGATCTTCTTATCTAGAGTTTCCAAGCTCAAGGAGAAGTTACTACAAGCAACTCATGAGGATTTCCTTTTCAGCCCTACTTGTTCTATGCGAGCATACCACACCATCATGGAGGGGTATCTTTGGAAGGGATTTGAGGAGGAGATATATCAGCATCTGAGGAGATGCATGGATCAGGAGCAGATGTAGGAGTTACAAAACTCTTTGAGAGAGTTAGCATAGCCACCTCTTTTCTCTTTGAGGATGAGAGGAGACTCATCTATGAGAAAATCCATTTGTATGAGCAGAGAATATGGTAAGGGTATTCATTTTTGTTTACATGATTATTTGCACAATGTATATATGCATCCCTTAACCATACATGTGCAGGACGATGCTCCAAGGAGGAATATTCTTTTTTCTAGACCACATGGTTTATATGAGGCCATAAGCATGATTGATGGCCATTCTCTAAGAGGAATTGGGGAAGAGATATATTATGGAGGACATTCTCATTCTACATCATACATCATTCACTTCCTTCATACTTATGAGGAGATTGGAGCAGCAAGAAGGTGGTTGAAAAGCCACTCATTTTATCAATCTCTATTGCAGTTGAGGGTCAAGCTGCGTTGGTTGCACTTGAGGGACCATTGTCCTTCTCACTTGCTACACATGGAAGCAAGTATGATTCTCATTTTTTCTCCCTATGGTTTTATTATCTCTGTCTGTATGAGGAGCATGCTTGGGAGAAAGACACATTGGGTGAATGTGTCCTTTGAGGAAGAAATACCTCACACTTTTTGCACTACATGTTCTAATGGGAGCATGGGATATTGTATGGTCACCTTAACAACACATTTGCTTCCTTATGGGGTGAGCCATATGATGGATATGATGCCATATGATGATGACTTCCAACTAATCATATATGGGGATTTTTGGGCCAGCTTGATTTGCAGCGTTGAGGGAGAGATCTTTGGAGATCTAGTCCTCATCTTGCCAGTTGAGGGAAACCTTATTGCAGCCCAGGATCAGCCAACACTCTACACTTATCATAAGTGGAGAGATGGATAGCATGGGGTAGGCTACATTGTCTACCATATGCAGATTTTCATCCCACCTACTTTTCCGGAGCCAAAGGTGGAGGACAGTTTTCAGGAGTTGCTTAGTTGGAAGGTGACTCATTTTACATGGCTAATATCTTGGGGATGGAGGATCCATATGGGAGGAATATTTTTCATGAGATTTCATATTCCATTCCTCAAGGTGACCTCTAGACATCACTTTGCTTTCCTCTTGAGTACTTCACCTTTACATGATGATGGCTTGACAACTGACTTACATGCTGAGGAGGAGCAATGTGGGAACTTGATTGATGAGATAGCATCACTTTCCTTGGAGGAGATCATCATAAATGGATGCTACATGGAGAGGAGGAGAAATAACTCAGTCTATCCTTGCACTTGCTTGAGGACAAGCAATCTTTGAGAGGGGAGGACTGTAATATTCCAAAATTTGCATGTAACAAAATGGAATATTATTTTTTCTTATATCATCTAGGAGGTGAATAAAATGGTTAAAGAGACCCATAAGTAGGAATAAATCCCTCATAGTGTGAAAGGGATCAATGGAGCAGCTTAATTTTTCACCTTCCAGTGTGAAAAGGGGCAAATGCATGAGGACAAGGTCAAGTTTGACCAAGTCAACAACGTTGCCTAAGAGGTGTAGCTTGCTTGGGAAGACATCGCAGTTTGAGAGGGAGAAAGATTCTTTGTGGAAGAAACCATAATGTGTGGGGCCCAGGGCAAAGGGACATTCACTTGCATAAAAGGAGGATGAGACAGCCATAGTGGGATATCTTTGAGCATATTGATTTTGGTTGGAAGACTATTTGCATTCTCCGGCTATTCAGCTGAGTTGTAGTGTCATTTAGCACGAGGGATTCTTGTTTATGATTTCCTCTCCTTATTGAGAGGCCTATTGAAGGATTTCAATTCATTTCTCCACATCTTGGCTCAAGGCCAAAGCCACTCCTTTCAGTCACTGAGTTATTTCTGCTAAAGTATAACGTAGTGTTGCTGGGTGTTGCAGTGGAGGGTTCCACAACACCATTCCTTGGATCATCTTTAAGAAGAGGGAGCTACTATTCCTCCGGGAGGTTAGTGAAGAGGATTTCAGAGCTGATTCGCATATCTTAGCATTAGGCTAAGCATATCCCATCATAGACAGCACAGTCCCTTCTCTAGACTACATTATTCCAGTGAGTATCTGTAGTGGGGGTTTGCACCACCATTTTGGAAGGCAAGATCTTCAATGTTAGGATCAGCCTATCACTTGAGAGATCTGTTGGAGGAGGTTCATTTTAGATTGATCATCATCTTCAGCCATCTTCTTCTATTTTCTGAGTTGTAACTGCTGCCCAGCAACTCCGACATTTCTGTAGATTTGCCATTTGTACTTGTATTTCATCCAATCCTTCTTAGGATTGTTGTATAGCTATTTCCAGGGGTTGAGAGCTTGCTCCCCCACATTTTATTGAGATATCATTTTCATATCATTGTATTTTCATCTTATATGTTGCAAGTCTCTAATAAACTGCATTATTTTAGCCATATGACATTCTTGCATAGCAGTGTTTATCTATTGTCATGTACATGTCTCTTGAGGCTTCCATTGCCTAGCTGGAGTGATTGATCCCTCCAAGTATCGTATAAATTTGCTGCTATATCATATATTTTTTGGCTATATACATCTTCATGTGTTCACAACTATAAAATAACACTGTCATTCCCTCTCTTGCTCAAGATTTGTTGCAGTCCCTCATCGGGCACTTTCTGAGAACAACTAGGTGTGGGAGTTCTGTTTAACCCACCTAGAAGGATTTATTTGGAGCCTCCTCTTGGATTTAGGACTTAGACACATTGTTATAAGGGATCCAGGTCTTGGTTTCAATTCCTGTAGCAGCCATTCCTGGAAAATGTGATTTCCAGTCATGCCTTGCTAGCTGTTCCAGATTTGGAATATTACAAAATACCTTATTGAGTTTTAGGTATTAAACATAGGAATTTCGAGCTGAGAGACCCCAATACTTTTCCTAACTATTAGGATTCCCTAAACATATTTTGCAGGTCTTCCTTCATATTCTCATAAAATCCTAGATAGAACTCCATTGGAAACCTATCAGGCACTAGACTCTTAGATTTTTGCATAGCCTTTAAGGCCACAAGGACCTCCTATTTTGACACTTCCTTTAGTGAAAATGAGTCAATCTCATTTGTAACCATTCTAGGAAATTTTGAAACTACTAGTACAATTTATTGCATTGGGTAACCAAGAGAGGCCTTAAACAAGTCACAAAAATGATGGACCCCTTCCGCTGATTTGTCCTAGAAAGAGTGGAGCATGTATCAATTGAAACTTGAATGCCCTAAATTGTGTTAACCTACTTTTTTGAATTTACATAGTATTGAAAAAAAATGGAATTATTATCTCTATAGGACAGGCAATGACTCTACTTGTCATCATCCACTACTCTTCCTCCTCCAATAGAAGGGTGTCAATATTCCTCAAGATATTTTAGAAATCACAAATAATTGGGGGAAGTGGACTTTGCATTCATCTGGGATATGAATCCTTCTATATGTTTTTCCATGTAAATCATCCTTGCCTATGATTTCTTATAGTGTTCCTTGTCCCATGCCTTGGAGACCTTCTAAATAAATATCAAATTATTAGAAAATTATTCCATGTAGGAATATAAATTGGATTGTTGAAGCAATATCCAATGAATAGTCACCAATGTGTTTTAATCTTCCTCTTTAATAAAAAAAGGGTTGAAATGGAAATGGATTGATTTAGAGGCATATTGGTGAGAAATGTGAAGAATAATGGGACGACGGTCCAAAATTCCCCCAAATAAAATTAAAAATTTAAAGGATAAGCCCAATTTCATTATGGATATTGATACTAAAAATATGTAAAACATTTTGAAAACCTCACTTAGTCTAGAAATTTATTTCAACCATGTATCCAAAAGGAAATTATGTACCACCTAATCAAAAAAGAGCTTGTACAAGGGGTCGAGGTGTGGTTGAAGCTCCCATACTTCTTATAGGACTAGAGTGAAGTTAATGACATCCTCGACAATGGCATGTTGATCCTTGAAAGCCCATGCAGAGACTAGATCTAGCTAAAAGAATCACGATCAATATAGGGGCTATAGATGTTTAGAAATGAAATTGAAGATACATAATATTTAAATAGTAGTTTAACCGAAATAAGAAAGTGGAAAGATGAGGACGAAATTGGCTTAAAATATAAGCTCCACCTAGTAATTAAAAACCATGAAGATCCTTCTGAATCAAAATGATTTAATGACCAATTCTTTAAAAATACTTTAAGAATTCTTCACACTTTTGTACTAGAACACATAGTTTCTTGGATCATTAATAAATCTAGCTTACAAGATGTAATTATTTGGTTGAGGGAAATTTGTTTCTAGGAAGCTTTAATGCCCAAAAGAGAGGATAATCATGGGATTCCTTTTGACAAGGTGTTTGAAGCTCTACAGGCCTTTTCTATTTATTATTGACTCACTATCTTAATTTCAAATTTTTCTTTCTCTTGTGCCTTGATAAAATTTGATTTCATGCCAACAGGGTAGGATACAAGAGGGTCCATTACAAGACCACCACAAGAAGGAGGAATCAATGCATTATTTTTCATAAGGCATAAAGAATATATTTTATTCAACCCCTAAGAAAAGGGGTGAGAAGAGGAAGAGAGAGGTGTGCATGGTAGGGGGGAGGGATGCTATGGGACTGAAGATTACATAGGATTTAGGGAAGGGATATTCGAGGGAAAGGAATATGAGACAAGGGAATGGGTAGGGCTTTCTAGGTGTGGCAGTGATACCACAAAAAAATCAAAAACATGGATAGAATTAAGAAGGGGGGACGGTGAGAGAGGATCATTAGAATCACTTGACCAGTCCTCTAAAGGATAATCCTGCTCCTATGTGAAACTCCAATTAACACTTGTGGGACCCCAAATAGAAAATTCCTTATGAATATGTCCAACTCCACGACAACGATGAAACTTAAAAGGGATTTTACAATATTCCACCCTTTGACCCATACCAATCCATGCATATATATTTCCATGTCTACAATTAGGCCATTCATAAGGCTTATGTTCACCTATACGTCGACAATATTACGGTCCTCTTTATTGCAAATTTCTGCTACCACCCGTCCTCCATACCAACAAAGGAGGCAAGTTTGTTACCAATGGCTAAGAAAAAATCCAAGTTCCAAACATGAAAAGAATCCAAATGAAAAATCCCATAATCTGAAAATGTCGATCGACTCACAAGCAGGGTTGAAGTTGACAGAACATGTTTTAAGAATTAAACCCTCTTTCCCAAAATTCTAATGGGAACTAAGGATGCACGAAAAATTCTCTTCATCTTGTAACATGAATGCAAACAAACCCCTAACCAAAATACAGAGGGTTGGAGAATAACCTAGCAGAGGTTTCCAGCTTTTTTTGACCTAGGATTTTAAGGAATGTGCATATACGGCCTTTATGCAAAAAAACCCACTAATATATTACCAAAGAATTCCATTATGTGTTTTATCCCTATATAACCTTTCACATAATAAGACATGTAGTGGACCCATTCCTATGAATTCACCATTTTTTTCTATTCAATGAACTAGAGCATCTCGACAAGAAGCAATTACAAGCTTGTCGATATGATATTTTAATGATGAAGCAAGTGCCTAAGAAGGACAATTAACAATGCATTGAGAAGCCAGATCATGTAATACCCTCTTCCCATATCTACCCAAGTAACCGTCCAACCAGGGTAAACATGCAACAAGAGGCTACTAATATAAGATTCAACCTCCTATATGACCTTAAGGAAGTGGAACTAGCGGAAACAAGACAAACACACTTACATAGCATCAAAAACATCCTCATGAGGTAACCCAACCTTCCAGGAGCTTGAACCCTGAGGGAGACTAACTTTTTTACCAATTTGAGCCTTAGCCGTGAGCATTCCAAGGAAAGGTAGCATCTATAATCCTATATCCATGGGCATGCCAAGGCAAGGTAGCTGCCAAAGCCCAGTTTGGTTAGTTATGTTCCTATAACTTCGATATTTGCGCCACCATTTTAGCCCCAGAGCCTAGGTCACTGCCGAGAACTTCATGAAACTGTAGGGGGTTATGAATAACATTAAAAAATATATACGAAAGAAATCACATCATCAGGAACTCATCTGGACCCCTCCTAGCCATGACAGGCATTTTGTCCAACATATCTGTTGGGTCACAAAAAAGGTACGTTTTATTCTCATTATTAACTTCATTTATTCTTAAATTTGATGTGTTTACCTTCATTTTGGGATTAAATCTAGAAGAATTAATTATAAACAAAGGGTAAAACTAATTATCAATAAATTATGTAATTATGAGGGAAAAGGGATAACTTCCGTTGTTTTTAGGTGCAGGGTGTTGGTGTCCCGTGTTTTGATAGTTTGGAAAATCAAAAGACAAGGCAACATCAGAACCAATCTTTAGAGTTACAGGATCTAGTCCTCCTGTTCTCAGAAAGGGATCTCTCAAAATTTTGTTTGCAAAGGTTTATCTTGTGTGCTTTGAGTATTGGTTTTAGACTAGTTATTAAGTGCAGGTGTTTATTTATTTGTTTGTTTGGTTGGAATGATACAGCAGAACATCAAAGGCCTAGGAAATATATATAGGACAGAGAAATATCTGGTTCATTGGGCAATGGAGTCAAGAAAATGTCATAACAAACTCATCAATGGATATGGGATATCAAAGGGCAAATCTAACTTGGCCACAGGATCCTTTTGTTTTTGGAATGAGATGAACATTAATGATTTGGAAAGAGAGGTTTAATTCTCAACAAAGGGAATTCGAAAGCATAATTTGAAAAATAAAGAGCTCTTTGATAGACAGGGCTAACCATAAATTCTACAAATCACACCTTTAAGCAAATAATGATTTCAAAACAACTTTTAAAATGAAATCTAAGATTCAGGGAACACCCTATTTCCTCAAAGATTTATTTTAAAGGACTTAGAAACATAAAAGATTTACTGATAATTACAGTCATAGAAGAGGGAACACCTAAAAACATCTATGATCATAATTATAATGACCTTTAAGCCAATTGTTTAAGTGAGGACAAAGGCCAAGATCAAAACAGACCTCTTTGATTCACTGTAAGCAAAGAAATTCAAAGGGAGACTTCAATAACAATTTTTAAGTGGCAGCAGACAAGCAGGGAGAACCATAAATCATGCTGAAACCAACTGTTCGAACTATTAAAGAAATGAACAAGCATGAAGATTAAAGAGAGAGATTAAAGACTCTAAAATACTTCAGTAGAAGAAAACATGAAACAGTGAAGGATGAACAGGTCTAAGGTGCTTCCAAGAGTCATTTCTTAGCCTAAAAATTTCAACCTACTGTAGTAAGAAATTATGGAACATAATGAAAACAGAGGAAAACATAAAACAGTTCAGAATACTTCACCAACAGCCAAGCTCATGGATCCAATGATAGAGCCTTCTCAGGAACAAGCATGCAACAACATCATCAAGGTTTCCAAGACTTCAGTTTCTTCTTCAACTTCAACGGACTATGTATTTATTTCAGAGAGTTTCAGTATTACAAATGGTGATCAAACAACAACCAACCCCTCACTCATCTTCTGTAGAAGTATATATAGAATAATGAGGAGGTGATATCTGATAAAAATATCTCCAATTACAATTAATACAGATTTAATGACCTCTTGGCCTTTGAGGGGCTCAATGAAGAAACTTACATGGGTGTACTCTGTATTAAATGTTTTACATAAAGATTTAAGCTCGGTGGGAGCTTTTTTTTACCTTTGAGGCTCTGTGTGACATCGAAGTAACTCTGCAGATGTTTTGTCATTAAGTTCCTTGGTAGAATTTACTCTTTGGATGCGTTTTGAAACAAATATATGATCCTGATCAATAAATTCGGCTTCTGATTGAATACTTTGAGGCACAAGTGGCATTTCAGCAACTGGGAGGAAAAAATCGGCCTTAATGTGGTGGTGGAGGATTTCCTGTTTGATAAAACACTTAAAATTCTCTTCAACTGTGTTTTAATCGGGGATTAGGCTTTTGATAAACATTCTTAGCCGTGATCCCCGCAAAATCTGTCTTTAATCCTCTGTTCTGATAAATTTTGGTCTTCGTCACTGATACTCTCTGACTGTGCCCGATCCATGGTTTTTGCTGGTGTGCAGGGCTTGCACAAGGATGATATGGCATCAATGCCTGAGGAAACACTGATGAAACATGAATTTAGACCCTGCGAAGGATTTTCTTTGTTGAATTGGAAGCGGGAGGATCGTCACCTTCCTCCTTTGAAATTTCCTGAGTTATGGCGAAAAAACCATAAAAACCCTGCACAATACAAAAACTATTAAAAAATCCATGCATTTATAATTTTATTGCTGCGGAGGCCGTGTGGGGGAAGCATGGCCGTTGGATGGCATCATCCAACGGTCGGGATTGATCGGGAGAAATCATAGAGAGGCGGAAGAATTGTTTAAATCAGAGCCGTCGATTGCACAGAGATCGACAGTCGGGAGCGGAAACACAAATTCAAAGTGGAAGACTTTGACTGGGCGATCGAATCAGGGCGATGAAATGTGGGTCGTCAATCTGCAGATCAAATCGACGACGGAGATGCTCCAATGACTGCGTCATAGCCCGGTTAACCATAGGGCATCTTCGATGACCGATAGCCATCGGATGGGCGGCCTCAGATCGAATGAAACGCATCAATATCGTGCCAGGTCCAGGTTCAAACGTTAACCCGTGATGGACGGTGGTTTTATGAACAGTGCCCAGGAAACATGTCAGCCAGCGTATGGAATCGTTGCCGATCGGGAAAAAACTGCCATCGCCCAAAGGCGGTGTGATGAATACCGCGCGGTTTTCGGAATGGTGAGTTGAATGCGAGGACCACCGGGAAGACGGACTCTGCACCGTTAGATCGTCAGATCAGATCGACGGTGCAGAATGACTAACAATTGGATTGGCGGAAAAAATCATAAAATAATATAAGGCTGACAGATTTTAATATATAACCAAAGGTTTTAGACTTTGGTCGAGAAATATTTTATTTTGAAACGAAAAGGTGCCCGTTTGTGGGGCCACGGGTTATATGGGAGAACATATGACTGGGGTTTAAAAGAGGAGGGGCTTAATCACAATTGGGTAATGCGATAAGCGCTTAGAATACTAGCGCTCTGTCTTAGCACCAAAACGCATGGAGGGAAAGGGTCAGAGACTTAGCCCAAGGGGGCTTAAGTCTACAACATAAAAATGTGATTTTTATGGTTTTTCAATGATTTTTAAAGGTTTAGAGGGGTTCCGATAAGGCAAAGAAGGAGTCCTTGAACCTTATCAAAGGGATTTTGAAGAAGGGAAAAGGGAAAAACATGAAAATGAAGGTTTTTCATGGGAAATGGAGGGATAAAAACTGAGGTTAGTTTTGGAAGAGGGGAGAGAGGGAAATGGTGCTTGCAGCAATATTCCTTCTTAGGAAACAGTAGGATTTCTGAATGGGGAAAAAGGCACAGTAGTGAGGATTGGGACAAAGGCAGGAGGCCTTCAAGAGTCTTTAAGAGCTAACACTTTTTAGTCATAAAATTTGTTCCTTGAAGGCTCAAAGAATTTTTAGCCAACATTTGGTATAAATTTTTTTATAGCTAGCTAATAGTGGCTCCACTTGGGGATGATGCCTTCTTGAAGGCCTCAAGAACTTCAGACTTGGATTCGCTGGGAGGCTGATCAGTTGCCACATCCATTGGGCTGCCCTTCCTTTGTTGAGATGATTTTCTCTGAAAACATATTAGCAGCCATAAAAACAATGGTTCTTTCATCAACAAGCTTTCTACCTACCAATCCTACTGATCTAACATTTTTTCTTCATTAGAGTGCACTTGGATTGGCAAAATGTTTTACAACATTTTATTCTTTTGAAAGAATAAAACTAATCTAGTTCTACTTCTTATTTCTCCATGGACTCAGATTAAGCAAGTTGAGCCCATATGCTTCTCTACCTAATCTACTAATCTGTTAGGATTAAACAGTCTAACAGATTTTTATTCTCTAATTGCTAAAGCAGAAATTTAAAAAGCATACAAGTCAGGATTGAACAGTCTAACTTGATGCTGATCTATGGCATAAAAACAAGCTGCACATATATTATTATTTGCAGAAAATCAAATCAAAATGATGAAGGCTTAAGATCTGAAAATTCAAAGCACTTCCTTTATCCTTTTACAGCTCTGATTTGACCCTTATTTGAACTGCTTCTTCCTTACTCTCTGGTTCAGATTTTGAGCTAATTAGAACCAGATTTACATCTTTTTTGACTCAGAAAATAAAACAGATTTGAGTCATCTCTATTTGGAAACTTAGGTTCAGATTTTGAACATGTTTGAACCTTTAATTTCTATCCTAATCTATCTACTGATAAGCCAAGATTAAGCAGTTTGGCAAATTGAATTCACTATCCTATCAGCAGAAAATTTAAAACTAATTAGTGAAGATTAGGCTATTTGACTAACTAGAAGTGTGGTTTTCGGGAGTGGCATTTAAGCTTGCACACTTTCATATTTGTTTCTCTTTTTGGTATGGGGCTATACCTTTCTTTTTTTCACAATTTGCCCTCCTTTCTTTCTTTTCTTTGTTTTTGTATTTTTGATTTTCATAACCTTGAATACAATGTTAAGACTATGATATTTACAAAGGTAAAATAAAAGGCTTTAAGAATTATGATTATTGGTAGAATTAATGCTTGATCATTCTGCCATTGACAGGACCTCCATACAGATCCTTTCCGTTCAATTCCTTCAGGAAAAATGCATTGTGACCCCTCTCAGCATGAATAATATAGGGTCCTTTCCACAAGTTCTCAAATTTTCCATGTTTTCCCTTCTCTTCTCTTCTTGAATCCCACTTAAGAACAACATTTCCAACTTGGAAATTATTTGCCTTAGTCCTCTTATCAAATAGCTTCTTCATATTTTCTTGGACTAACTGTGCTCTTTCATAGACTTCCTCTATGGTCTGCTGTAAATGGATTGTTTGGTTGATTCTTCTCTGCATATCATTCTCTTCAATCTGCACTTCTTGAAGGAGCTTCATGACTGGCACTCCCAATGAGGTGGGAAAGACTGCATCCATGCCATAAACTAGCTGATAGGGGGACATATTTATTGATTTCTTTGTAGTTAACCTATCAGCCCATAAGGCATGAACCAGTTTACTGTGCCATGATTTCTGATTTTGTTCCAACATTTTTTTAATGATATTGATGAGGCTCTTGTTGGAAGATTCAGCTAATCCATTTCCTTGGGGATAGTAAGCAGTGGAATGGCCCAAGGTTATGTGGTATTTGTAACAGAAATCCACCATCTTCTTAGATTTAAAAGCAGCAGCATTGTCTGTTATGATTTTTTTGGGACAACCAAATATGGATAGGATATTTGTTTCAAGGAACTTGATAATGACAGAGTCATTAGCCTTTCTAGAGGGTATAGCTTCTATCCATTTGGTAAAGAAGTCAGTGGCTGTGAGGATCCATTTATGTTGAGCTGAGGAGGATGGGTGAATTTCCCCAATGAAGTCTAAACCCCATTGTTGGAAAGGTGCCTCAACTCTGATAGGATGTAAGGGTAAGGGAAGAAGTTTTCTTTTGCCATCAAATATTTGACACTTATGGAAAGCCATGACCAACTTTTGAGTGTCTGGGAAGAGGGTAGGCCAATAGTAACCAGATCTAAGAATTTTGTTTGTTGTGGCCTTCCAGTAGAGGTGCCCTCCACATTCTCTGTCATGCAATTCATGCATGATTTTTCCTGCATCATCTTCAAGTAAACATTTAAGAAAAATTCCAACAACATTTTTCCAATATAATACTCCATCTAATATGCAAAAACTCAAAGCTTTTTGTTTCAAAAATCTAGCTTTAGTTTTAGACAGAGAAGGAGGGGCATTTAAATATAAAAGCACATAAACAATGTCAGCATACCAAGGAGAATTTAGAAAATTTTCTTCAATAAAAGGAGCAGTGGATTCTTCTATTTCTTCCAACACATCTACCATATTTATGTCAAGTGCTTGGAAGTTAGACTCAGCCATAAGTTTTGCTAATCCTTGCCCTTTAACTAGTTTGGTGGGCCTAATTTCTAATTCATATTCAATAATAGTTGCAATCCATTTTCCCCTTTTACCATCAGGATCTTGACTTAGAATGTCCTTGACAACAGTATGTGGAACAAAAGCAATTATGTGAGAGTGTAAAATATAGACCCTAAAATATTTTAATGCTTTCACTAATGCTAAGGCTTGCTTCTCCATGATGTTATATTTGAGAGGAGCATCTCTTAAGGCCCTACTAAAGAAAGATATTGGTTGTTCTTGCCCCAAGTCATTCTTTTGAAGTAAAACTGCAGCTATTGTATGCTCAGATGCAAAAGAAAAGATGTAAAAGTCTTTGGTAAAATATGGACTAATCAGGACTGGTGTTTGAGTAAGAGCTTGTTTGACCAGTTCGAATGATTGTTTAGCTGGTAAAGTCCATTTTACACCTACATATTTCTTAAGCATGTTTGTAATGTTTTTTAATAGCTCAGCAAGATTAGGAATAAACCTCCTTAGAAAATTAATCTTTCCGATGAAAGATTGCAATTCTTTGAGGCTCCTTGGATGGCTGATCTGCAATATGCCATCTATCCTTGTAGGGTCTATTTTGATTCCCTCTTCTGAAATTATGTGGCCAAGAAGTTTACCTTCTTGGATACCAAAGAGTGTTTTCTTGGGATTCAATGATAAGCCAAATTTTCTGAACTTCTCAAAAATGTTTCTCAGGTGAATCAAATGTTCCTCATCAGTTTTTGAGAAAGTGGTTATGTCATCAAGGTAAATGATTATGAAATAGCCAATATCTTCAGAAAAGGCTATGTCCATGGCCCTTTGGAAACTGGCCCCTGCATTCATTAATCCAAAAGGCATTTTGACATACATAAAGGCGCCCCAAGGTGTGGTAGAGGAAATTTTGATTTGATCACTTGGGAGCACTAACACCTGGTTGTAACCTGAGAACCCATCTAAGAGGGATATCCTTTTTGACCCAAATACCCTTTGAAGTATATGGTCCATCTTGGGTAAGGGTTAGTTTTCTTTTAAAAAAGCTCTGTTTAAATTTCTGAAATTAATACAGAGCCTAATTTCCCCTGTTTTCTTTCTAACAGAAGCTAAGTTTGAGACCCACTCTGAATACCTAATTGGCACAATGATCCCAGCAGCATGCATCTTTTCAATTTCTGCCTTAACTAAAGGTAATAAAACATGGTTTATTCTCCTTAGTTTTTGTCTAAAAGGCTTTTGATTTTCCTTCAAAGGGATTTTATGTTGGATGATGCTGGTATCATATGATTTTAGGTCTTTGTATCCCCAAGCAAAAACATCTTTAAACTCTTTGAACAACTCTATGTACTGCAATTTTATGTGAGCTGGGAGAGTGTTGGACAGCTTGATCATCTTGGGTTCTGTTAGACTGCCTATGTTATGTTCTTCTACATTTTTTTCCACAGGCTCCATTCTTGGTTCTTTGGCTACGTCGTTAAGTAAAAAATGTGTTCTAAAGGTGCTAGACCTCTTGGAATTTTATCATTTTTGCATTGTAAAACTTCCAAGTCTTGCCAATGATGCCAACGTTGTCAATCACCTCTGCTAAAGATTCTGTAGTTTATATCGAGTTGTTGAGGAGGTGATCCCCTCTGCTGAGACCGAGGCGATCCCTACTAGCCCCGAATCGGGTGCAGCAGCCAATCAAACACGCTACAGTGCAGGTTCCTAATCGTAAATAAACCGACTTGCAAGGAAGGCTTACCTGGAATCCAACGCTGTCGTTTGTAGAAGAGGTGGTGCTCCCGTTCCTTTGCCCTGGCAAATCACAATCCTCACGATCTCCGTGATCGGACACCTGCACATGCAAGAAACAACACAAACGCAAGCATAAAATCCAGTATATACAACTATATGTCAGTCGAAGAGGACATAACTCATGAACATGATCAAGAAAAAGAGTGGAACCATAACCAATAGTCGCTTAATATTAATGAGTCAAAAAGAAGAATACAACCAAAGCTTCGACGTCGAATTCTCCTTTGGCGGGTCGTCAGCACAACATGTCTCGATAAAGCCTGTCAGGGATGGGACAAGCCTCTCTCTCCGGATACTTGGCAATAGTCTCCTTGCTTGGATTTGGCCTTAAGGGAATCAAGAAGGCTCTTGGGAACTTGGAGATTCTGCAACTCTTTGGAACTAGCTATTCAGCCATTCAGCCCTTTAGCGCTTCAGCCCATTCATCAATGGATGAAGGGTATATTTATAGAGGAGAGGAGGAGGTTGGGATCCCTACAATAGTGGAAGGGAGGCCTTATCCCTTGGGAGGTTCCCCATAAGGTGGAAACAAGAGGCCAAAGGAGGAAGGCCGTGGTTATTCAGGCGAAACCACTCTTGATGACTCATCCACGAAGTTGTTGTAATCGAAACTTTGCCTCCTTTTTTAAAAAACTTTCCATAAACAGAGTGGCGCGGGTGCAACACTGGGACAGAGCGCCAATTGGCGCGGGCTCAGTGTTAATTTTCCCCCATTGGCGCGGGTACATAACGGGCTACCAGCGCCAAGGCAAAAACAGGTGTTTTTAGGGGTCTGCTCAGGAAATGATCAACAGAATAAATGTTGTCCTCATGGAAAGGGATGCAATGATGGTATTTGCAAGGCATGACACTGCTTATTGGTCACAGAAATGACCCTCCAATGGGCGAGATGGGGATTGCAGGGACGGTGACAAATTACTATGTAACAGATGCCCCCTAAAGCATGAGGCCCGAAAGAGAGAGAGGGGTGAAATGCTTTACGAGAACGTGTCCAACTGAAAACACCGCCGTCGGAAAACCTGCGTAGAGAAGTACAACTGACATCTTAAATACATGATATATGTGTGGTATGGGCGCAGCCATCCCTGCCAGTATACAATAACCTAGATCCAAGGTATGGACGCTGACCATCCGGTGAGATTGATAAATGGGTGTAAATCCCAGCGGAGTCGCCAAATTGTTGAGGAGGTAAATCCCCTCTGCGGACAGAGGCGATCCCTACTAGCCCAGATCGGGTCTAGAAACAATCAAACACGCTACAGTGCAGGTTCCTAATCGTAAATAAACCGACTTGCGAGGAAGGCTTACCTGGAATCCAACGCTGTCGTTTGTAGAAGAGGTGGTGCTCCCGTTCCTTTGCCCTGGCATATCACAATCCTCACGATCTCCGTGATCGGACACCTGCACATGCAAGAAACAACATAAACACAAGCATAAAATCCAGTACATACAACTATATGTCATTCGAAGAGGACATAACTCATGAACATGATCAAGAACAAGAGTGGAACCATAACCGATAGTCACTTATCATTAAAGAGTCAAAAGAAGAATACAACCATAGCTTCGACGCAACACTCTCCTTTAGCGGGTCGTCAGCACAACATGTCTCGATAAAGCCTGTCAGGGATGGGACAAGCCTCTCTCTCCGGATACTTGGCAATAGTCTCCTTGCTTGGATTTTGCCTTAGGGAATCAAGAAGGCTTTTGCAGCATGAAAGCTCTTGGGAACTTAGGAATTCTGCCACTCTTTGGAACTAGCTTGCAAATGGAAATGGGCAAGCTTTTATAGAAGGAGGAAGGGGAGTTGGGATCCCTATAATTATGGGATTGGCCCTATCATTAAGGAAGCTTCCATGAGAGGTGGAAAACCACTTCCTCTCCATGGAAATCTGTAGCCAAACCTCCCAACTCAAGATATAAATCAACCCAGTAATTTGTTAGGATGAAACTTCCGCCTTTTATTTTTTTTAAAACACCTCTTAATATGGTTGGCGCGGGTGTGGCTCTATGACAGAGCGCCAATTGGCGTGCCCTCTTTGGAGGATTTCCCTCTTGGCGCGAGGGCTGAACTATGGAACCGCGCCAATGGAAAAAGAGTTATTTTTAGGGTTTTTTGCAGGGAGATGTCTTCAGGGCAATTAAAGCTCATCTTCAGAGGGATGCAATGAAAGTATTTTCAAGTCTTGTCTCTGCTCACAGGTCATGGAATGAGCCCTCCAATGTGTGGGACGGGGATTGCAGGGATGGTGACAAATTGCTATGTAACAGATGCCCCCTAAAGCATGAGGCCCGAAAGAGAGAGAGAGGGGTGAAATGCTTTACGAGAACATGCCGACTGAAAACACTGCCATCGGAAAACCTGCGGAGCGAAGTACAACTGATGTCTCAGATACATGATATATATGCGTGGTATGGGCGCAGCCATCCATAACAGAGTGTACAATAATCTAGATCCAAGGCATGGACGCAGCCATCCAATGAAGATCGATAAATAGACTCAGGTATGGTCGCAGCCATCCAATCAATGCGTCATGTAAATAATCATAATTATCCACAATGTCGCAGCCTGGATTACAACAGACACAATCCAGGGTCTTGCGCTCCATCTCGACCCGAACAAAGTACAAGTTCAAGCATGCGAATAAGTGAGCTGAAGTCGAACATGCAAGAACATCGTCTGATTACCAGCCAATGATGAAAGTTGTTAACAGACGCGAGAGGTACCACCATTAATGCCAATGGTCCTCAAGGTACTACAGGTAGAATCTATGGCATGTGAAAAAATGAGCTGATGTCGAACACTTGCAGAATCACTCGATCAGAGGCCAATGATGAAAACCTCACGTCGAATGCGAAGAACCTTCCATTGAGGCATGCAGGCTCCAAGGTACCAAAAGGGAGTCTCTAGATCAGCTTCCTGGATAATGAGCTGAAGTCGACAGGAAGTGACCTTGATCAAAGGTGGGCCATAATGTTTCCCACATCATCGACATGAGACAGAGGAACATAATGTCTTTGTGAATCAGGATCAGATGAGAATCAGAGGAAGGTTGATACTTGCAGAGGTCAACTTCTCTTGAACATATTGGCGGCACGACAGTGGATTTGGCAGTATTTGACATCAAAAGATCAGAGGTCATAGTGACGAGGCAAAGAGCAGATGAGAGGTCAAAAAGGATCACCCAAACCCACAGAGGCAAGTGAAAAATGAGATGAGATTGTCCCCAACCCGACACGAATGCAGACAAGTGCCATGTTCAAGAGCGACATACTGCCGACGACAACGATACTGGCTCCATTTTCCCCACCATGCTTGGCGAGTACCTCTTTATTTTTACACAAGCTTGAAGAGGATACCATATGCTTGTCATATAAGTCCGCCCTTCGGGCGAATCCATCCTAGTAAATTTAACGAGCCCTAGGAAGGAGGAACTCGGAGAACGTCATTTCGACTGAATCCAATGTCATCAGGGTTTAACGAGTCTGACAAAGGAAGAACTCGGCGTCTTTTCATATTTAGAGAGTTTGAAAAGACAACAGAAAAGTAAACTCCAGCGGTCCCTTTTCGTAAATAGTTCCTCGGACCCGAAAAGGTAGAAAACAATATCCGAGAAAACCTCCTAGTCGCGATAGGCTAGGGTATTCCTTTTTCGTAAATAATCTATCCCAGCCCGAAAAAGGGGTAAACGTATACTGGGTAGATGTCATTTCGTGTCCACTTTAACGAGATCGAAATGACAAGGGACTCGACAATCTTTTCATGTTTAGAGAGTCAGAAAAGAGCTGAAAGATGACTCCTCCTGGAGGAACGAGTGGTATAAGGGATAGCAACTGGTTCCGGTGATGGTGGAACTACTCAAAACAAATAAAGGTCAAGAGGTTGGCTAACAAGACCACTCATCGCAGCGGTTCCTCAAGAATGGGTAAAAACAACCAAGTGAAGGAATATAATCGGCCAAGCAGATAATGACGATGGAGTGAGAAAACCAAGGTTCATCTGGCAAAAACAGGCTGATAAAATGGAAATCACAAGAGGTAAAATGGGAATGGTTTCATTTTTACACAAGCTTGAAATCAGGAAACTCTGCTTGAAGTTGGTTTCATTTTTACACAAGCTTGAAACAAAGATAAACTATGCTTGAAACCAATTTCATTTTTACACAAGCTTGAAACGGAAACAAACTATGCTTGAAAAAGTAAGCATGCCCCCAGCATGGTGACTCAATTCGAGGTACATGCCCCCCAAGCTTCAATCCATATGAAAGGAAGATGGAGTGAAGGTTCAAGTTACGAGATCTAAGAAAGACTCGACTGGGATTTTACGAGATCTGATCAAAGACTCGAATTGAACAAGAACGTGTTTCATTATTTTAACGAGGTTGACACATTAAAAGAACTATCCTCAGACACCCTTGTTTCATTTTTTAAGGAGCTTGACACAAGACAAGGAACTATGCTCCAACAACCTTGTTTCATTTTTTAAGGAGTTTGACACAAGACAAGGAACTCTGCTCCAACTGGCTTGTTTCATTTTTTAAGGAGCTTCACACAAGAAAATGAACTTTGTTCACCCCTCATTTCATCATAATGAATAAGAAGTCATGCCATCCAAGAGTTCCACTCCCGATGGAAGGAAAACATCCTGGAAGTCAGGACCCAATGCCCCCAGTACACTATGCACGACGACGTCTTCACTGAGTACGGGCACAGGGTAGGTAGACACATAGTTGACCTGCGGTGGAGCAGATATAACGGGTGAATAAAAACCAGGAGGGGGTGATGGCGGACCAGCTGCCACATTAGGACCAAAAAACGAAAGTTGATCAATGGTCACAATCCTTCCTTCATGCGGAAAACAGACCACACGAAAGAGGGAGGAGACGAGCGCTCCCATGGCATAGGTGTAATCACGCCCCAAAAGCAGATTGAAATCCAAGGGGCCTGGAACAACCATCACGTCCATATGGACGGTTTTACCTCCCAAAGTAACAGGTAACCTTGGAAGGATCCCTAACGGTTGACTCGTTCTTCTGTTAAATGCCAACAGATTCTGCGTAACAGGCGCAAGCGGTGGTGAACCGAAAGCGTGCCAAGTAGTTGAGGATAAAACACTAACAGACGTGCCTTCATCTATAATGGTGCTGGCTACGACTAGACCAAAAGCCTGTACCTTCATGATCTCGGGAAGGCACATAAGACCAAGGCGTATCCCGCAACCTACTCCAATCGAAGGAAGCGACCAAACAACTTGGAGGGGCTACCATCGAACTGATATGGTCTTCCCCTGTTGTTACGAAAGAAGAAGAAGCATCCTCCACGACCTCCATCTCGAAGGTGGGAGGGGTATCCTCCAGGACCTCCATCATGGGAGGTGGAGGAGCAACTTCTTGAGGTATAGGGACAAGAGAATCTTTCTCCAAGTCCGAGGAATCTGAAGAAACAAGAAGAACCTGAGGGATGTGAGGTCCAATCTCAATGGAAAATACCTGGTGCACCGTAGATGGGGCCAGTTCAACCGATCCCACGACCAATGGTTGGTCGAGAACGGATTCCTGAATTCAAATTTCCGAGTGAGCGGGATTGACCAAGGATGATTCTTGACCAATCGTAGGATCAACTAGCGGAGGACTCAAAGAAAGCTATTTGTAACCAGCCGGGAGGCATGGTGTAGAAACAGTTGAGTTTTCCAACACTCGCTTGGCTTCATCCATATAAGGACAAAGGTGAATGGCATGGTGCCCTTCACACAACTTACAGGGATTGGCAATCTTACCCCCCTGCTTCTTAGGAGCCTTACCAGCACCAGTTGAAGATGTGCCCCCAACCTGACTCCCGGAGGCCAAAGGCAACGGCGGACAACCGTTGGACCATACTTCAAGCACCTTGGGAATGCCAGGGCAATCTCTAAGAAGATGGTCTCCCATGCACAACATGCAAGGGAACTTGAATTTCCGCGGAGGGTTGGAAGGTTTATCAATGGAAGACTTCTTAGGCGCAATAGCCGCAGAGCTAGCCTCTCCTTTATCTGACTTCTTCTTCTTTGTCTTCTTCTTCTTCTTCTTCTTAGCCACCTGGTCGAATCCAAACTTTCACTAGGCGAAGTAGAAGAGGAGGACGCAGAAACAGGCGAAGAAGGGGAGAGGTCCACCTTGGAATCAACATGATGTTGTTCGTGTGGAGGGGATGGTTGCAAGGACAAATAGTAGGGCCGAGACATTCGGGACCACAGAGGTTGAAAACAACCAAACAAGCAACCCAACAGTTAACCCAGGAAGGGACAACATTGCCATATAAGGAGCACCAACATTTCCAAAAGGAGGAAAAGGACCAGGATTCCCATCGGAGGGGATTCCTTGGTTGGTGAACTCCGGAAAAGTTGCCATCAGAAACGATCTTCAGAACAACACCCTAAGGAAACTAACTTTAACCAGGAATATTTCGTGGGCAGTTAATTTTTAAAACATTGAAACAAAACTCTGCTGTTTCATCTTTTAAGAGTCGAGAAACAGGCAAAAGGTGACTCTATCGCTTTCAGATTGGAAACAAGCATGAAAGGACAAGCGCTTGATGACCTTTTCAAATTTAATGAGTCAGAAAAGATCAAATGACTACTCAGGAATACTAGGCAAAAGGGTGTACCAAATAACCGTGAACTGCAATATACACCTTGGTTTCAAAATGAAAGAGAAATCAACCAAGGACTTTCCGTACGTGCAGGCAATCTCCCCGAATGATGTGTCCGGTGTATCACGGGTATAGGGCGGCAGACTCGGCTTCCTATGGATAAAGGATTGAAACCTAGTGGGGTCTCCCTTTATATACGCGACGGTACGGGGAGCACAAGTCCGTACTAGCGCTGTCTAAAGCCAAGAGGCGAACGACAACTACTAGGTTTAAAGACGCCGGAACACGTCTCTAGCCTAGACCTTTAAATGTGTCGTTAATGTTTCAATGCTTCCTTAGGTAAATTGAGTAAATTTTATGGTTGATCTTCAATTATGTTTCAGTTTCAAGGCCCTACCGTATGTCATATGACAATCTCCTATATGCAGCTATATGAGAAAAGAAATCTTTCAATTCGATGAATGCTATCTAGTTAAGGGAAGAGCTTCAAACAATGATGCAACAAACAACAACACTGAAAACGAAACTTTTCCAAACTAGATGACTTTCACTATCCAAAAGTAATTTCAAACATTCAATGATGCGAATAATGCAATGTAATCTATGCAAAATCCTCTTTTCCGAAAACTATGCAATTGTAATCTATGCACAATTTCCTTTTCCTTTTCAAATGATAAGAATGCACTCAATGCATTTTTCGATGAAATGAGAATCTACTCAATGCATGCTTTTAATAAAAGAGAATGCAATCAAAGCGATTTCTAGTTTTCAATCATTAAACAATGTAATCTAAGTTCAATGATGGATCTCAAAAAATACTTTTCAATGCAATGTGATCTAATGCATTTTAACGAAAAGAAAACTATGAGACGAAAACTAAAAGAACACAAATCTCCTTAATGAAGGATGAATGCAAAAGAGATGTAAACAAACACTAAGAATGCAATCGTTGTTTCAAATACTTTGTCACGAAATCCCTCAAAAGGCGACAAGACATATGAGGTCAAACACAAAGAGGACTTCCAAAGCAAGAGATCAAAACAAGGCATTCATTCCCTTTTACATCAAGCAATCATGGAGAGAAGACATTTCAAACAATGAGCAATGTAATCTATGCTCATACAGTGAAAAGACCGGAAGGGAAAGACACACTGGTGAAGGATTTAGGGAAAAAGTCTCAATTTTCATACATCCTGAAATTGGCTCGACTTGTACATTGACAACTAGCGCCAACTGGCGCGACTTGCACATTGACAACTAGCGCTAATGGCCAATTGGTGCGGGTTGCTAACTGAAAACAAGCGCCAACGCCTGAAAATGAAAAAACAAAGAATTTCTCCCAACCAAGACCAGACTTCACCACTTCAAGCAGAATCTCCAAGACTCAAATGAACCATGTGATCTAGGCTCAAAGCGAGACAGACACAGATCAAGCTCAGAAAGCTCAAAACAGAGTAAACCCCAGTACCTTACAGGATTGGCGCGACTGTAAGGCTGAAACTAGCGCCAGAATAGAATTGGCGCGGGTAATACACTAGCAACCTGCGCCAATGGGCGCGACTGTCAAGCTGAAAAGCGCGCCAGTCGAGTTTACCAGTCAAAAATAAAAAAGAGCAATCCAACAAGCAGACCAATGATGATCAAGCTATCCAAAATCCAAATTCACAGAAAGAGCCAGCCCAAAGAGCTGATCAAGCAAGCAGAATCAAGAATCAACCGAAAAGACAAGACAAAGCTCCAAGTGTTCAGTTTACAAACTAAACTGGAGATTGACTGAAGCAGCTTTGATCTACTTCGCAATTGCAAAGAAAAAGCGTTTCAAAGGCTATTTGGCTGCACTTCAGGCTCCGTCTATAGCTTACAAATCAAACAACAAGCTGAGTCCCCAGCGGAGTCGCCAAATTGTTGAGGAGGTAAATCCCCTCTGCGGACAGAGGCGATCCCTACTAGCCCAGATCGGGTCTAGCAACAATCAAACACGCTACAGTGCAGGTTCCTAATCGTAAATAAACCGACTTGCGAGGAAGGCTTACCTGGAATCCAACGCTGTCGTTTGTAGAAGAGGTGGTGCTCCCGTTCCTTTGCCCTGGAAGATCACAATCCTCACGATCTCCATGATCGGACACCTGCACATGCAAGAAACAACACAAACGCAAGCATAAAATCCAGTATATACAACTATATGTCAGCCGAAGAGGACATAACTCATGAACATGATCAAGAACAAGAGTGGAACCATAACCGATAGTCGCTTATCATTAAAGAGTCAAAAGAAGAATACAACCATAGCTTCGATGCAGCACTCTCCTTTAGCGGGTCGTCAGCACAACATGTCTCGATAAAGCCTGTCAAGGATGGGACAAGCCTCTTCTGAGCACGGCACTAGTCTCCTCTTGCTTGGATTTGGCCTTAAGGAATCAAGAAGGCTCTTGAAAGATAAGGATGTGAAAGCTCTTGGGAACTAGCTCAAACGAGATGAGCAAGCTTATAGATGGAGGAAGGGGAGTTGGGATCCCTATAATTATGGGATTGGCCCTATCATCATGAAGCTTCCATGAGAGGTGGCAAAACCACTTCCTCTCTATGGAAATCCGTGATCCAAACCTCCCAACTCAAGATAGATATCAGTCCAGGAATTTGTTAGGACGAAACTTCCGCCATTTATTTTTAAAAACACTTCTTAATATGGCTGGCGCAGTGCGGCTCTGCGATCGCAGCGCCAATTGGCGTGCCCTCTTGAGGACTTTCCCCTTAGCGAGGGTCGAACCGTGAACCGCGCTAATGGAAAAGAGCTATTTTTAGGGTTTTTTGGCAGGAGATGTCTTTAGGGCAATGAAAGCTCATCTTCAGAGGGATGCAAATGAAAGTATTTTCAAGTCTTGTATCTTCTCACAGACACGGAATGAGCCTCCTCCAATGTGCGTAATGGGGATTGCAGGATGGTACAAATTGTTGTGTAGCAACCCCGTGTCCAGGGTCTCAGAATGAGGGGTACCGCGTTAGTGGTCCCCGCCCCTCGATGTTTCGTGGGATGACTCTGGCTTAACACCCTTGGATGCCGCCTTCACTAACAAGCCGCTCTTTGGTGTATGGTTGGGGCCCTAGACCAACGGTATCCCCCATATGGGATATTTAATCGAATTTGCATAAATCACACTAACCCGACATATTACCATAAAATTTATGAATTAATAAAAATAATATTTCCATGTAAAATAGAGCACATAAGTTAATCGAAATATATCAACGCATCAAATAGGAAGAATCTCAACATATTTTTATTATAGATAATATCAAGTTACAAATACATCTAACCCAAAGGAAGAGCCGAGATGGAAAATTGGCCACCAAGATGAGTTGCCGCACTACGTTGGCCTCAAAACTAAACTCGTTGCACTCTCCCTTCAAAGAACATCTCGTCACCGAACCCATCGAAGATAATACTGTTGAGTTAAAGACCCGAATGATCCTCACACCAATCCCTAAAGCTCTGAAACTTTTGAAAGAAATCTCCTCAAGAGAGTTGGGCTTTTGTCCAACACTCACAAATCACACGAGGGTTTCCATCCTGTGGCTACGGCTGCGAGAGAACCATGTTCCACACCTCTCATACAATAAAATGATATGATCCAAAGATATCTCCCTAATGGTCTCCTCCCTTTCCTTTATAGATCTCTTGAGCCTTCTAGAGCCTTATTTTAATATTATTTTATTCATGGATGACTTTTCTCTCTTTTATTAAATATTCTCTTTTAATGCATAAAAGGGTAAATCAGCTACCACACCTCCTCCAAGCCACCGAAACTCATGTATAACCATCCCATCATGTAGGTATTCTTGTCTCTGCCCAATGAGATATTACATTAAGGTGTTGTATCATGTATTCCTCCTAATGCCATCTTGAGCGTAATCACTGAAAGGCCGAGCCCACAAATAACTCAAATTTTGAAAATTGCTCAATGCACCTAACAAATCCAAACGTTCGGATTATGGAATATATCACAAGAATGCCACTAGATCACATATAAAATCTCCAAAACTCCTCCAAAAATCCCCTAGGCCTCGCCGATGACACCCACCTCGTACGCCAGGACCTGGGCCTCGCTCCTAACACCGGTAGTTCATCCTAGCCTGGCCATAGGTGACACTAAAAAAGGGAATATTACAGACCTTTTGCCACAAGATTGCTTTCCTCAAGCAATCCAAATATGGGCCACCCCCGTTGGCCCGATGCAACCGAGACCCAATGCCCGAATCCCATACAAACCCATGGGTGCTGCTACACCCGTGTCAAGCCACTTGGAATAGACCCTCAATGTCGGATCCCAAACTGATCTCTCACCGTACCTATCAACAAAAATCCTCCCGACCCCAATGCCACCAAGTCCAATCATTTCCCAAGCCCCAAAGCTTAGACCGTGTAGTGCCTTCCGGCTATAGCCGATTCCCCATGAAGTGAAGTCCACCAAAAACATCAATGCTCCCTAACTCCTACTATGCTATACCTCTAATCGTATAATCCGCCCCACCAACTATGTACCAACTCACTGGGCCCAATCCAAGTCCCGACTCAATCCCATGTCGCTCTCGCCTCCTAAAATCGGATGGAGTGTTGAATAAATGATGACCTCGTGCCCCCATCGCGCTGGAATCTATAGCATCTCATATGTCTAAGGGCCCCCCGCTCTGCCGTGCTCCCTCTCCGAAGAAAAATGTACCATCAAGAGGGTACTAGCTCATGATCCCCCGCCAATATATCGTGGGAAGAAGAATCCACTGAAGGCCAATCGTGTATGGAACATGCCCAGAGATGTCGCCAACTCATAATAAACTCACGTTGCTTTGTCCCGTCCGCCGATGAAATCTTCCCGTAGAAGAATGCCCCTCTCTCTAAATGGGCCAAGAGGCAAGATATACCGCAAGCCCCATCGATGTACTCCCCGGAGAGTGCTACTCACTAAAATTACTATAGCTATGCCGACTACATGTGCATCTATATATGTACCTAATCAAAGGTGTCGCCCAACAATGGATGCTCCACCATCTCCAATAGCCTCATCCCTCCCCGACCGGGGAATGTAATGCTCCCCTGCCATTGCCTACCAGCCCTCGCGTAACTATCCCATTAACCCCCAACATCTCCAAAGGATATGGATCCGCACCGTCGTCACTATACTTGGTGCCCGTGCATATGATTTCTCCTCCTCGCTGGCTGACCCTAAGGTTAGCCACATATCAATCATAGACTCAATGTGAGCCTCCAGTCCGGCTCTCCCTCAAATGACTACCATGCATGATAGGCATAGTACCCTCTCCTCTATTGACTCGTGCTCCATCATATGTCGCTCTAGTCGATTGTCACGAGTGACTCATCACCTAGAGTATCTCCCATAGAGTCCCTTGATCAAGCCACCCTACACGCCTGAATACAACCTAGCCTACCGTCATCATCTCTCGCATGACTGCTCTTGCTCCTCAAAAGCATCATCAATCGATCCCATGGACTCATCTCGAAGAAGAGTCCTCACCTTGGCATGGCGTAATGAATGTCCCTTCTGCTCTGCCTCTATCGCACCATCTACATCACTCAAGCATGAGTGATCGTGCCCCCAAGGTCCTTTGTAATGAAGAAAATTCCTTCCCTTCATCTCATTTCTCATACCAGAGATCCACCAAACCAGAGCAAATCCTCCCCGGTCAACTTTCTCCCCGAATAGCTCAATGTTGTGCTCAACTAGCCCTTGGGCTAGCTCATAAGCAAACAGTGAGACCAATTGATCTCTCCTCCAAATGCTCAAAGAACTAGTCTCGCAACTCCCGACAATGGCCTCATGGACTCCCATACATGACAATAGGATGGATCAGACAAAAGCAGATCGTGTCGTAATGATGTCTCCTAATGTCAGTAACATTGGAACATATGCAAAATCAAGAGCCCACACTCAAGGTCAAACATGATCTCATAATTCCGAGTCATGGCCATGACTTCTAAACCTAAGCTTCCTCCCAAATGTAGATCCCGTACGCCTTCAAATCCTGTGGTTCTCATTATCAATTTGAAAATTATTTTCATAATTTCATCATTGTAGGGAGGGAAGAGTGTTGTTATCCACAAATATCACTCTAAGCAAGAGGCAAACTATAAGTTTGACTCTCTCACTTGGATGTTCCAAGAACTGGCTTGTACCAATGCAAACATAGATGGATTTAAGGCCTAATTTAAACTCCAATCAGATTGCTCTATCTTTGGAAGACAAGATTCCAGCTTCTCCAACATGGAAAGTCATTTTCTGATCTTTTTCTTTAAGTCCATCCCAAGTGCATAACCAATTTTCCACTTCTCTCTCCTTTTGTAAATTCCTCGGGTGCCTTTGGCTGGGAGAAAATTATGTACCTCCTTGGAGAAGGTTTTATTGTTTTGCCTTCAACGAACTAACTTCGCATTGTTTAATATTTTTTGTCTTTTGGTTTTAGACGTTAACCCATTGAGGCACCGTTATGTTGATTTAGAGTTGTTTTAAAAACTCCATTATTTCAATGACATATATGGAAGTAACAATGGTTTAGGGTGGACTTGCACAAGGCAAGCTACAAGCACCGTGATATGCATGGAAATCCAACCACTCCAATAGTAAGTCTTCCCGTAACCGCACCGTCAAGCCCAAGACTACACTACTACCTAACTTCACTCTAATTTAACCACTAAAAACTTCTCGTAAAAAATTTAGAATTGAGAAGGTGATCCTTTCCTAAACCCGAAACTGTGAATGGTTTCTTCTAATTCCAACCTTCAAAATATGACCCTTTGTAGTTTGGCCCTCTTCCAATTTCCTTCTCCGACTACAACCGCTAATCGCCAATCATTTCTCTCCAAAATTGCAACCAACCTCCTCATATGGCTCTCCTATCAATTCCCCAACACCCCATCTCTAAAATCCCACCTAATGCAAATCCCACAAATGAGCCTCCTCCAATGACTACATAGGCCCTTCTAACCAAAATAGCCGCAACTAAAAACTCGGAAAACTCACAGACCGATTCAATATTGAAGCTCGATACCACCGTAATATCCCCTAAAATGAGATATTTAACTAAATTTTCATAAATCACACTAACCCAACATATTACCATAAAATTTCTAAATTAATAAATTGTAATATTGCCATGTAAAATAGAACACATAAGCACCGAAATATATCAACACATAAAATAGGAAGAACTCCTCAGCATTTTTTATTATAGATAATACTAGGGTTACAAATACATATAACCCAAAGGAAGAGCTAATATGGAAAATCGTCACCAAGATGAGTTGCTAATCGCGGTGGCCTCAAACTAAACTATTGCACTCTCCTTCGCAACAAACGCCGCCACCGAACCCACTTCAGGATAATGAAGCATGAGTTGAAGACCTAAATGATCCTCAGACCAATCCCTCAAGCTCTATGAAAATTTTGAGTGAAGTCTCCTCAAGATAGCTGGGGTTTTCGTCCAACACTCACAAATCACCCAACAGCTTTCTCGTCCTAGGGCTACAACCGAAGAGAGAATCCATGTCTTCACACTTCTCATACACACAAATGATATGATCCAAATATATCTCTCAATGGCCTCCTCCCTTTCCTTTATATATCTCTTGGAGCCTTCTAGAGCCTTATTTTAATATTATTTTATTCATGGATCACATTTCCTTTTATTAAAATACCCTTTTAATGCAAGAAAGGGTAAACTGCTACCACACCTCCTCCAGCTTACTAAAACTCGTGTTCAACCATCCCATCAAGTAGGTATCCTCACCTTGGTTCCAATGAGCTATTACACTCAAGTTTTCTATCATTTATTCCTCTGGAATGCCACCTTGAATAACTAACCCGAGTTGAGCCCACAAATAACTCAGCTTCAAAGTTGGTCGGACTGCACTGAACGAAAGCCAAACTGTTTGATGATGGAATACACGCGAATGCCACCCGACCGCATAGAAAATCCTCAAACTCCTCCAAAATCCCCCGCCCACTGGGATGAAAACCAACCCTGCACTGGTGACCTGCCTACTCCTAACTCGTAGTCTATCCAAGACCCGCTCACAGACACCAAAAAAGGGAATATTACACTATGCGCAAAGAGTGAAATTGAATGTATGGTGGCAACAATGTTAAAGGTCGTGTATAATTCAACCTAGTAAAAGTTATTTCTCTACTATAGTAGTATCGATGCACAATAAGGATGGATCATGGCATGTGTGTCCTGGATTATAGGGAGCTCAACAAGCTAATTATTAAAGATAAATTTCCACACTCTATTCACTGATGAATTTTTTGATGAATTACATGGAGAAATTCACTTCACTAAGATGGATTTTTCATTCAAGGTATCATCAAATTAGAATTAAGGCCGAATACATTCGAAAAGAAAAAAAACATTAAGAAATCATGAAGGTCATTATGGATTTTAAGCATTGCCTTTTGGCCTTACTAATGCACCTTCCACATTTCAAGGTTTGATGAATTCTATTTTCAAACTCTTCCTGAAAATTTGTGTTGGTATATTTTGATGATTTACTATTCTACAACAATCTCTAAGGATCATATTCAACATGTTATTTGTGGTGGTCAAACTATTGGAGGGAAAATAATTATGATGGAAAACCTCCAAATGTTTATTTAAAAGATAGGAGGTGGAATATTCTGGGTCATATTATATCTCATGTGGGTGTTAAGGTAGGCCATAAAAAAATAAAATCCATTGAACAATGGAAAATCCCCACAACATTAAAGCATATTTGAGGACTTATCAAGTTGGATAAGGTAATATCACAAGTTTGATAAGAGTTATGGGAGAATATCATAACTCTAACAACATTAATGAAGAAAGATGAATTTATTGACTCCAAAAGAAACTAAGGCTTTTGAACATATTAAAGAATAATGTGCGTACATTGGTCTTAGCTACACTATGCCTTCAAAAAAGCTTTATTTTGGAATGATTCCTTAGGAAATGGAATTGGTGTTGTTTTAATGCAAAAACGAAGACCCACTTCTTTTGGAAAGTCATCCAATCAAGGGAAATTATTTACTCAAACCTATTTATGAGAAGGAAATTTTGGCAATACTACATGCACTAAAGCAATGGGGACATTACATAATGGGAATATGATCAAGGTAAAACGGATCATGATAGTCCTAGATACGTTTTGGAAAAAGATTATCTTCAAAAGAGTAGCAAAAATGGGTCACAAATGATGTTAAAGTTATGGCTTTAAAACCGTCTACAAAAAAAGGAAGAAAATGTTGTTGCAAGTGCACTATCAAGAAAGGATGAAGATGTGGGAAGTGTTGCTTTTTCATTTCCTATTATCCAACCTAATTGGATAACTTAAGTAAGAGATTAATGCAAGAATGGCAAAGAGGTGTGGATAGTCTTTCAAAATTTGTAGCGTGATCCTAGTACATATGATACATTTATCTTGAAAAATGATTCATTATTGTACAAAGATCACTTATATATCTATAATAATTCCCAACTCAAAAAAAATATTCTTTTGGAATTGCACACCTCCCCCTTAGGATCGCACTTGGGATTTTTACAAGCTTACCATAGGGTTAAGAAGGATTTTTTTGGGATGGACTTAAATTTGATATTTAGAATTTTGGGTAGTATGTTTGGTTTGACAACAAAATAAAGTTGATAAAATTAAGACCCTGGGTCTATTACAACCTTTATCCATTCAAAGTCAGCATTGGGAGGAGGCCTCAGTGGATTTTATCAAAGGTTTACCCAATTATAAAGGAAAGAGTGTCATCATGGTGTTAGTTTATAGACTTACCAATTATGCACACTTTTGTGCATTATCTCGTCCTTTTTAAGCCATTATAGTTGCTACTTCATTTATGGAAACAATTCAAAAGCTACACAGAAACCAAAATATTATTGTAAGTGATAGAGATCTCGTTTTCATTGGAAATTTTTGGACTAAACTATTTTCTTGTATTGGTACTCAATTAGCTCATAGCTCATCTTATCATCGAAAATTTGACGGGAAATCTAAGATAATGAACAAATTTTTGGAAGGATATATCCATTGCTTTGTATCTAATAAACAAACACAATGGGTCAAGTGGTTACCTTTGGCTGAATGGTGGTATAACACTTCCTTCCATATTGTAGAAAAAATGACCCCATTTATGGCACTTTATGGATATCATCCACCATCCATCACATCATCTTTAAGAGAAAATTATAATGTTCGAGAAATGGAAGATCACTACTCCATCACATGTGTGTCGTAAGGATATTGGATTTAATAATTTCCACATCAAAAGTGATAAATAAGCCTATATTTGAGGAATTGATGATATTGGTGATTGACATGTGCTATTTTTATCATTGTGCATAAGTCGTGTGTGTTAATTTTAACGACATGGTTGTGTTTCTAAGTAGTTATTTAGGAGATAGACCAACACTCCTAAGCCTAGTAGGGAGGCTAAGGTGCTTCCTTCAACCAACTGTGGTGGTAATACAAGTGGGTCGATCTCTTATAAAAATCATTGGATTCAAGAACGAGTATATTGTCCATGGCCTTGGCTCTTAGTAGAACCACCACAACTGATATAAGTTAGGCTCCTTTACATTGACACAGTGTAGCTTGAGTTGCATATGATTCCCTATATTTCACAAAAACACCATGGCTTCGACCACATTAAATAATGTTGTACAAGAAGGAATCCCTTTTCTTTTAACATAGGTTGAGATTTTAACATAACCTCTAGTTTTATTCGACACCTTTGTTAGCCCTCATGTCCAAGCGCATGACCGTGTATCTTGTATCTTAAACCTCATAGTTTATAGTGCAAGCCACTTCTTATGAGCGTCTATAAAGAAACCTAATATTTATGTTCTAAGACAAAAGATATTATGTTACCTGATAGGCATGCTTTTCATCATTTTTCGGAAAATTCCTCGAACTTGGTGATTAAGTACCCAAATCTTTGGAATTTCCTCCCAAGTGACATAAGTAAGAGTTTCATTTGAGATGAAGTTAGCATGACTTATCATCAAGATGACATCAGTGGGTGTTGTAATATCCCAAACGGGATATTTGACTAATTTTACATAAATATAACTCAATTAACAGAAGATTTCCATGTAAAATATAACAAATATAGTGCATGCAATTCAATAATATGATAAGAAGAAATGATCTCAACTTTTATTATAATAGAAAATGCGGTTTACGTGCTCATACAATAAAATAATTGAGATGGAAAATTGGGCTCAATAATTTGATCCAATGTTGTGTTGGCCCTCCAAAATTGATCTAAAATTTCCTTGTTGAGCTCTTTTATGAATTCTGGATGAATTTATCAAGGGGAGATGGGTACTCACCCAATCTCACTAAATCACTCGAGGGTTTCCATCCTGGGGCTACCTATGAAGTAGAGAATCAGTTTCTCAACATCCCATGCAAGAAGAAATATCAATTCCAAGATGTCCCCCTATGGTCTCCTCCTTCTCTTTTTATAAATATGATGGACCCTCTAGAAGCCATTATTTTATTATTATATTAATCACTAGTACCCTTTCCCTCTTAATACCCCTTTTAAGTTTGAAAAATGGTAAATCGGCCACCATTCCTCCTCCAGCCACTGGAAGTCACTTCCCACCATATCATCACATGGATTTTATCATTTTGATTCCAAATATATATTACACTAAGGTGTTGCATCAAGTATTCCTCCCAGAGTGCCACCTTAGGAGTAATTTATTGAGATAGGCCCCATAATAACCCTATTTTCCGAAATTTGTCAGAATGCAATGGAAAAAAAGGAAAGTTGTCCAGATGATGGAATATTCCAAGTGAATGCCATCATATCCCAAATAAACTCCTAAAAACTGCATAAAACCCCTCCAGAAGCTCATGGGCGCACTGATGTAGTAAACCTGCTCCTGTGACCTAGATTCCTATAACCATGTAAGTCCATCTTGACCATGCCATAAGGGAAGCCATAAAATGGGACATGAAAAATACTCCCACCAAGATTACTTGCCCTTAAGGAATCCATATTTCTTGATCGATGTGGTGGTATTGTGTAGCTAAGAACCAATATTTGGATCCCATACAAACCATTAGATGATACCATTCCTTTGTGGCAACCAAACTTGATTGGATGCCTCAATACCTCAATCCCAAAGCCACCTCTAGATCAATATGTCATCAAAAGATCTTCCTAGATCCCAAAACCACCATAACCAATCATCCTCCTCCATCCCCCATGGCTTGGGTTGTGCTATGTATCTAACCATAGTTGTTGCTCCACTTGTAGAATACCAAATCATCACCTCTCTCCAGTCCAGCCCTCACCATAGGCCAAGGTCAGTCCCCTTATGTAGATGCAGTCCTAAAGGGTTGGATAGTCATTGGCCTACCTACCACCACTAGTTAGAGTATGTAGTACTCCTCATGTTTACGGGCCCTTACTACACTATGCTCTTGACTTAGAATATCGTACCACCAATAGGATACTAGCTCATGATCTCCCTCCAATACATCCTGTGGGAAGGATCGGATGCATGTGTATTTGTATATGATACAATTACACTATTTTTTACCATGATCAACTCATGCATCTCCACCCAACCAATTAAATAGATATGTCTAGGAATCCATTCCTCTCCCCTTATAAGTGGGCAACCCATGTTGCATGCCTTGTTTATGTATTCCTAGAGAGCGTTGTTTCTTGGAAATAATGAAAATTTTCTAGTTAATACTCCATCTACCTACATCTCGTCAATGGGTAGACCCAAATACGGATGCACCACAATCTCTAGAAGATCCTCCCTCATCAGGCCAAAAATGCGATCATCCATTAGTCCACTCATCACATGAAATTTTTTCATGTTAGGTAACAATGCCTCCTGATCTCCCATGTTTGCATATACTAAATCCCTAGTGGTTGTATGTACATATACCTACTCCTCATCAATGGTTGACCACAAGTATGTCTGCTCATCCTCCTCTATCATGGGCTCAACATGAGCTTCTAGCTGAATCTCTAAAGTTGACCCATCATGCGCACTAAGCTCCACTTTGTGTTTCTCATGCAGAGTGGGAACAAACGGTTGCTCATGAATATCCTCTACCAAACGTGGTTATGTCCCTAATTTATTTTCAACAACTCCCCATGACCATTCATGCTCCTTAGAGGTGTACTGGTATGAATTCATGGACTCAACTAAAGAATAATATTCATCTGGAATTTCAAAATGATCCTCTTGCTGATCTATCTCAACCATCTCTTTTGTATCACCCAAGCATGGGTGATCAGGTCCCCAAGGCTTCTTGCAGTTGAAGAAAATACCTTTTCTCCTCAGCTCATTTCTGATGCATGGTTGGTCACCAAAAATCCTCTACAACTCCTCCTAGGTTGGTTCCCTTCTGAAGAACCTCATGTTTTTCTCAACCACCCTTTTGGCTAGCTCATAGGAAGTTAGTGAGACAACTTGTCTCTTCCTTCAAATAGATAACAATTTCATCTATAGTTGCTTACGAATGATGTCATGTTTGACTAATAATGAAGATAAGATATATTGCATGTTGGTTTTTACCTCCTCAAAGTGATTCTCTCTGATATATGTGGAGAAAAATTGGCACATATGAAGGATTAAATCATCTTGTTCTAGATCAAACATGACTACATAAGATTTTATTTTGGCCATGGTGTTTAGAATTATAAGCTTTCTATAAAAATTTTAGCTTTGGGTGTCATGCAGTCTTGAATAGCATTCTACAATCAATTGAAAGACCCTATTCATGACATCATTATTATAAGGAGGAAAGGGTGCTAATATCCTCAAAATATTGTTGAAACATGATGCAATGATAAGCTTGGCTCTTTCTCTCGGACTCTCCAAGAATTTGGATTGTATCAATGCAAGCATAGCATGAAAATCCAATTCCCCACTTCTTTCTCCTTTTATAAATCCATCCAATGATTCTTCTGGAGCATATTATGTACCTTCCTAGACAAGGGTCTGTTATTTTGCTTAAGTGCATGGCGTTTCAAGGAATTGAATTTTGTATTGTTCAAATATTTTCAATATATTTAAGATTTCCTCCATGGTTTAGCTCAATGATGATAAGAACATAATGAGGCCACTTTTCTTCTGAGTTTGTTGTATTTCTTAATGAAATCTATTAGCAAAAAACTCGTTGACTGTAAAATTATATTCCCTTCAGATTTCAAGGTTTCAACAATTTCTTGGTTTGATATATGTTTATGGTAAATCCATAGTGACCTATATATTAAATAACCAACTTCAAATAACAACTAATATTTTAATTCATAATTTCAACTAATTTGTTGACATAAATTCATGAAAAATATATATTTGTCATTCATATAGGATAAAAACTCTCAATATTTAAGAGAAATACATAGAAATTTTAAAACTTGGTACCTGATATATGTTGGCCGCTAACAGATAGGGAGATACTACAATTTGTGGAGTAGGAGCATGCACTTCTCAGATATAGTAGAGAAAATTATCCATGCTGCAAACTATACCATACCACTGTTGTATGTTGTCCCACATAGTCTATAAAATATACAACACTTTCACGTTGCTCCAAACAGTGTCGTTTAGTGGATTTAGAGTCTCACCCTTCATAATTGTGAGAATATGTTATACAACCAGTGGGAACTTGGTCTAAGCCTTTTAACTCCCTGAAATTTTCATAGCTCCTTCATTAAATGAAGTTCATGTATGTGGATGGTTTTCAACCTATTATAAGAGACTCAATGTCTGCTTTTGTAGTGGCTTGTTAAGTGGAAGAGCCTCTACTATCCCAACAACCAAACTCACCTGATTTTAAAAATGTTACTAAAACTCTAATATGGAAGAGATGTTCGTCACTTCATGTCAAAAATTTGATTACAACAAGTATCATTAGGGGAATTTTGAGGTCTAAAATGGGCCCCTAAGAAAAATGTACAACCAAAATAAGCTTTATAAGAACTAATAGGATTCAATATGATGATGTCAACCATGGGCGATGATTCACCATTTTTTAAGTAAAAGGGTAAAAATATTAAAAGATAACAAAATAATAAAACTACTTTTTCAACTCGTATTTTCAGCTTATCTCCCAAAGTTTTTACTCAAATTTCAAAGGGGGATTACTTGTTGGATGAAAATTTTAATTCCACATCTAAGGAGTACCCATGTTGCATCCTTTTGATGGACCCTACTACATGAAAAATGACAAATACATGAAAAAATGTGATTGCAATCACGTTTTTCATGTTTTTCTCATTTTTCGTGTAGAAGTATCCATTGAAAGTTTGCAACATGGGTACTCCTTGAATGAGGAATTAAATTTTGCATCTAACGAGTACTCTCGCTCGAAATTTGAGTAAAAATTTTGGGAGATAAATTTAAAATACGAGTTGAAAAAGTAGTTTTTTTTATTTTTTCCCCTATGACGTAATCAAATTTTATTTTATTATTTCCACTATTATTTTATAATTTCCTTAGGAGGCTCATTTTATACCTCAAAATTCCCCTAATGAAGTAGCCAACAACCTATCAAACAAGAATTTCGACCCCTTTTATAAATAGTGGTTCGATTCCTTCAAGATAGAGCTCATCGAGTCAGCTAATGGAAGCAGATTCGAACCACCAAGAGTATCTTTCCATGAATTTCTATCCAACATAACACACAGTGAAGTGAGTCAGCTAGGTAATTTAAGCCATAAACTTGATCACAACTTTAATTTTTGAGATCTCTAGCTCATTTGATCTCCTAGGCGTGAATTTTTTGAAATTTACGGTATGAGGGTTTATATTAAGCTCCATCTGTATTTTCCACAAAGAAACTCGCGACCTAGCTAACGCAAATCAACCTGGAACTTGGACAATTTTTCAAGGATAATTGTGACTACTGTTACTTCCTCACAAAATTATCATCGTCAGCACTATGACTTCCTCATGAAATTCTTATTTTTGAAAATCTGCCCTCCAGATCATTTTCTTTGTGATTAATTGAGCTTCAACACTAAAAAATAACTTGATGTCTTGAGGCGCGCTCACAAAATTTAGGCTCTTAAATGAAGCGACTATTTCTTTATAATGTTTACGTCCCAACTTATGAAAAAATGTGCCAAAATCCACTCACAGTCCCTCATTGATAAACAACAGTGTGACTTGATCCTAGGAGAAGAAATGCAACCTTGGTTAGAATAGTTGATTCGACCTTCGTAAAAAAAACTCTACACTTCTCGTTCAAATTAATATTAGGGAATTGCAATTTTTCTTCATTACATTTGCAAACTAAACCTCCATTGATAGTAATTAGGCCCAAAAAAATAAATTTTAGCCTTTAATAAATGATTCGACCAAACAATATTTGTTCCCCTCCTTGGTCAAAATTCCGCTTTGGTCACTTTAATAAAGGATTCATCCAAATAATAAAATTTTCCCCTTTTATAAATATTTTTTCTTCGCCTAATAAAATAAGTGGAACTCACATAATATTCACCTTTTTATATGAAAATTTCAGTTTGGCCACTTATATATTTCGTGCCTTCATTAAAGAAACATTTGGCTTATGGGCACCACAAGGAAAAATTTTGGATGTGGCTCTTGTAGTAATTAATATTTTCCTCATCTTTACGATTTATTCTCCAAATATTAGTTACTATGTTGGTCCTAATCACGCAAATCTCCACAATGGGTGCACTCTACCTCCAATAATAGCTGCCACTGAATCAACTGAAAGACAATGAAGCACCGATTGATGACCTAAATTATCCTAACTCCAATATCCTTGAAGGTCTATGAAACTCCTTGATGAATTCTCTTCAAGGAGAGTTGGTTTTCATCCAACACCCACTAGCAACCTGAGAGTTTCCATCCTGGGGCTACCAGTGAAGTAGAGAACCAGGTTCTCAACCTATCATACAAGAAGAAATATCAAATCCAAGATGTCCTCCAATCGTATCCTCCTTCTCTTTTTATTAATATGATGGACCCCTTTATGAAAAAAGAATCTTAACTTTAGAATTTTATTTTTTCTTCATGAACTTTGAAAATTAAAACTCCATCGATAGTAATTAGGCCCAAAAAAATAAATTTTTGGCCTTTAATAAATGGTTCGACCAAACAATATTTGGTCCCCTCGCTCAAAATTACGCTTTGGTCACTTTAACAAAGGATTTGGCTAAATAATCAAATTTTCTCATTTTATAAATATTTTCTCTTGGCCTCATAAAATAAGTGGGCCTCACATAACCTCTTTATATGAAGATTTCAGTTTTCCCCTTAAAAAAATTAAAAAATTCCACGCCTTCACCAAAGAAACATTTGGCTTATGACCACCGCAAGGAAAATATTTGGATGTGGCTTTTTTAATAATTAATCTTGTGCTCATCTTCACGATTTATTCTCCAAATATTCTACTACTATGTTGGTTATGATCACGCAAAACTCCACAATTGTTGCACTCTCCCTCCAACAATAGCTGCCACTGAATCAACTAAAAGACAATGAAGCACCAATTGAGGACTTGAATTATCCTCACTCCAATATCTATGAAAATCTATGAAACTCCTAGATGAAGTCTCTTCAAGGTAAGTTTTGTTTTTTTCCAACACCCACTAGCAACCTGAGGGTTTCCGTCCTGGGGCTACCAATGAAGTAGAGAACCAGGTTCTCAACCTATCACATAGGAAAAAATATCAAATATAAGATGTCCCCCTATGGTATCCTCATTATATTTTTATAAATATTATGGCCCCCTCTGAAAGCCACTATTTTATTATTATATTAATCACTATTACCTTTTACCTCCTTTTATTTTAGTTAATATACCCCCTTCAATTTGGGAAAATGGTAAATCTACCACCATTCCTCCTCCATCCATTGAAAGTCACTTCCCACCATATCACATTGTAGATATTATCATTCAGGTTCCAACAAACAATTACAATAAGGTGTTTCGTCAAGTATTCCTCTTGGAATTCCACCTTAAGCGTAATTAATTGAGTTAGGATCCATAATAGCCCTATTTTCTGAAAGTTGTCAGAATGCAACAAAACAAAAGGCAAGTCGTGTGGATGATGGAGTATGCCAGGAAAATGTTATCAGATCACAAGGAAACTCCTCAAAACCCCATAAACCCCCTCCAAAATCTACTGGGCCCATTTATGAAGTAAACCTACTCGTGTGACATAGTTGCCTCCAACCATGGAATTCCATCATGACCATGCCATAAGGGAAACAAGAAAAAGGGACATGATAGGTGTTTCTCTAATCCCATATCTTAAAGGTTATGCCTGAGATTCCTCTTATAAATGCCAAGAAATAAAGCCCGATATCTATGTCTCCATATGAATAATTAATCGTCAATGAATGCACTCAGGCCTGACAAGTGTCATAATCTCAGAGGAGCGCTCTTAGATAAAATAGTTGGGTGAGTTAGTGGTTCTTATTGATAATGGAATTATCAACCAGAATTGACCTTGAAGGAGTTGTGGATGTTTGGGTGTTGTTGGTAATGCATTCTCAACGAAAAAATACTCTGAATATGACATGATCTCATGGGATCTGCACCGGCATACAGATCGTTTTGTCGCTAGCGTGGGAGGATGGATGGGTTAGCATCTTATCAAAGTCTTATTAGAATGTTATGACAAGATGAATGGGTTGGAAACTAATTCCCTAACGTCAAGTGGTGGTGGTAGGGCTGACTAAGATAGTGTGTGGATGCCACATGGTGGATTGATGACATGGCACTAATAACTTTAAATGGCCATAAATTTTGATCAAGAGATAGGATAAAGACAAAATTTATATCACTAGAATCATCTCAATGAGATGAATGCAAAGCAGTCATCCATGTCAAGTTTTAAGGAAGTAGAAAAGATCGAAATTTTTAGACCTCATTTCCATGGCGTTACCTTGGATCTTGGGTTAGCATAGTTAGCACATCCTTCTAACCTGATTTTTGGGTTGGGATTAGGAGGGGGTGTTTTACAAGGCTATTTATACAGATTTTCTTAAAACTTTGGAGACTTGTGAGCTTGTGTAACACTCCACTAATAATAATTGAAGTAATATAGTGATTTTTAAATCATCAGTGATGCATTACACTCCTAGACTTATGATTTAAAGGCTAAAAATTTGATCTTTCCTTTCCATATAAAACTCCACTAAGAAACATTGATGTTTTATAATGCACTATAAGTCATAAATGGTGCTATGTAATCCTATATTTAATTATATTTTGTGTCTTGATCTCAGGTTTTTTCTTGGTCGTGCTTCCATAACACTCAAAATACCACTAACTTAATGATATATGATCACAAAGAAACTCCTCAAAACCCCATAAACCCCATCCAAAATCTACTAGGCCTATTAATGAAGTAAACCTACTCTTGTGACTTAGTTTCCTCCAACCATGGAAATACATCATAACCATGCCATAAGGGAAACCAAAAAAAGGAACATGATAAGTGTTTCTATAGTCCTAGACCTCAGAGGTTATTCCTGTGATTCCTCTTACAAATGCCAAGAAATAAATCCCGATATCTATGTCTCGAGATGAATAATTAACCATCAATGAATGCGCTCACGTGTGACAAGTGTCATAATCTCGGAGGAGCGCTTTTAGAGAAATTAGTTGGGTGAGTTAGTGGTTCTTACTGATAATATAATTCTCAACCATAATTGACCTTCAAGGAGTCATGGATGTTTGGGTGTTGGTGGTAATTCATTCTCAGTGAAAAAATACTCCAAAGATGACGTGGTATCATGAGTCTTGCACCTACATACGGATCGTTGTGCGGCTAGCATGGGAGGATGGATTGGTTAGCAGCTTATCAAATTCTTATTTACATATTATGATTGGATGAATGGTTTGGAAACTAATTTCCAAACATCAAGTGGTAGTGGTAGGGCTAACTAGGACAATTTTGTGGATGCCAAATGGTATATTGATGACATCGCACTAAGAACTTTAAATGAACCTAACTTTTGATCTAGAGATAGGATAAAGACAAAATATATATCACCAGAATTGTCACAATGAGATGAATGCAATAAATTCATCCATGTGAAGTTTTAAGGAAGCAGAAAAGATTGAAATTTTTAGAACCCATTTCCATGACGTTACCTTGGATCTTGGGTTAGCATAGTCACCACATCCTTCTAACCTGAGTTTTGGGTTGGAATTAGGAGGGGGTGTTTTACAAGGCTATTTATATATTTTTTCTTAAACTTTTGGAGACTTTAGACCTTGTGTAACACTCCATTAATAATCATTGAAGTACTATATTGATTTCTAAAGCATCAGTGGTACATTACACTCCTAGACTTATGATTTTAAGGCTCAAATTTTGATCTTTCCTTGCCATATAACATTCCACTAAACAAAATTTATGTGTTATAATGCACTATAAGTCATAAATGGTGTCATACAATCCTATATTTAATTATATTTTGTGTCTTGATCTCAGGTTGTTACTTGGTCCATGCTTCCATAACACTCAAAATACCACTAACTCAATGATATATGCTATTATTTACATTTAAGGATGATTTCCTCTCTTGTAAAGTCCCTATAACATCCTCGTAACCTTTAGTGGTGCATTAAGCACCCAATATATCATGAATGATACAATATAATGCACTTTAGGTAATCACTGATGTGATATTACACAAAATATTGTCATTTTAAAAGCTTTTAAGGCCTAAACTTCTTGATAAATTATATGGAATTAAATAATTAAAAAGCCTACACATTATCTAGTCGACACCATAACAGACCCAACAGGACCCCGTTGATCTAAGATTTTCTTGGACCTCCCCCCATTAGGGGGAGGAGTGTCAGGTCTCTCACCATTTAGGTGTTGAAGACAACACACTGCCACCATTATCGGATCATCCTTTATCAGGGCATATATGATTGGAAACCCTAAGGGTCACCCAACACCACACCAGTGGAAACCCAAGGAGGGTCACCACACTGAACTCCTCCCACGACCCTTAAAGGCCAGAGGAGCACTACCCCTTGGGGAATGCCACCAGGTAATATTCACCAGGCAACCCCCATAAACCATCACATTCAAACACATTTTTTCGACATTGTACAATGGTAGTCAATACTCAGTTACCCTTCTTAGCATCACTCAATCTTCCAGATCTAATGAAGTTAAATAATGACCCCATTTTTCATGGCTTTTATTAGCCTCCCATGCCCACGAATCTCCCTTCAGATATATCGAAATTCTAAGGGAAGAAAGCAGAAGTCCCGACAGATTATATTATGACTTTCCACCTGTGGTGTTCGTCCAATAGTATCATTGATGATACTATTCAACTAAGACTTTTTCAACCCACCCTAACAGGGCATGCGGTACAATGGTATATCTAGCAGCCTTCTGCTTCTCATGGAACCCTTAGATCCCTCGCTACCACGTTCCTCGCCTATTTTCAACTACCCATTCACCATGATTCAGGAATGGAACTGCTGACTCATTTTAGGCAAATGCCAACCAACCATATATTAGACCATCTCCACTAATGGCGGTGACATTATAGTTTGTGTAAATCCAAACCCAGTGATAGAGTGTTGTTGGACTTATTTTTGAAAAATCTCATAGACGAGATATCAAAATACATGGTGACATAGAAACCTACCTCCGAGGAGGACGCCATTAGCCAGGATTAGCAGCTTGAACTCATTTACACCTAGTTAGGATATATTTACAATGTCGTGCGAAGTGCCCCGCATATGCAAATGTATAGAGAGTTACCAGGTGCGTCAAATACTATAGAGAGCCCCCCCATCAATCTTACAAGAGAGCCCCCCCATCAATCTTACACCAATCAGTGATAGGGGAACATATATCCCTTATTAGTGTGAATTCTAATCACAAGCATACGAAAAAATATCACTTTAGCTGTGCATAACAAATAACCTTAACATCAAATATGGTTGTCAATTTCCTTATATCTGTAGTTAGTGATCAGAATAAATGCTATGGAAATCCATATCTATGAAGTTAAAGACATTAAACATGAAATAATAAGCAAGAGTTGCTCCATGCATCCAATGAACAAGACAAGAATTTTTAAAGAATTTTTTGTATTATGACACTTGAGAAGGGAACATAGAAAGATGTTACCATTCCCCCTCAATGGGATGGGTTCTTGTATTTCCTCAGTGCTTCGGATTTAAGATATGTCTCTCTTGATGGTGCAGAAAACCCAGACAAAAATGGACCTCAAAGGGAGCTCACGAGGAAAAAGTAGAAAAATATGACAATGATGAAGGATCAAAGTCAGACCAAAAGTATAGATCAAAAGTGATCTTTAGGAAACAAAAGGTAGTGAATGAATGGAAAAAACCTTCTATTTATAACAAAATATTGAGCTAGTCTAGATATTGGTGCATAATTAAAATATTATCAACCAAATCTAGATCCAACTTTTATGGAATATTTTATTATTTTTGTTGGAGGGAAAAAGAATTTGAATTTGGTCAAATCCCTTTATTTAGAAATAATAAATAAAGAAATGATTTATTTATTATTTTAAGAATGTGATTAAGTAATATTTAAATAAATAGTGATTTATTCAATTATTTATAAATGATTTAGTCAAATTTAACAAGGAATATTATTAAATAATGTTTTAAATAATTATTCCTAGAAAATAATAAGATAAATAATGATTTATCTAATTAATTTTCCTATTTGGGTTAAATATGACCAGGAAAATTAATTAAACAGTGTTTTAATTAATTATCCCTTGAGGAAAATCAAACAAATAGGGATTTATTCAATTATTCCTCATGGGGTTTCCTTTTTAGACCAGAAATAACTTAATAAACTATGGGTTATTAAATTATTTTTCATAGTGAAAGTAATTTTACTATGCTAAAATTAGTCTTACATGGTGTACTTTGGTCCATATAATAGTAACAGGTTAGATGACCAAATTTTTTTGTAACAGATTGCCCCCCAACGCACGAGCCTTAGGAGAAAATCGTATGACCGAAGTATGTTGTAAGAACTCAATCACTAGACACCGAAGGGGATTCATAGAGAGAGAAATATAAGGCGAACTAAAGCGAGAGAGGAAAACACCTTGAGGAGGGAAGACTTATAGGTGTGACAAGTATCTTTTATGTGTGAGTACTTGTTCTACATGAGGTAGGGGAGGTATACCTATGCCCGCCGAGATAACAAAGTACAAAGAATAATGGAGTGTCCATCAAACATGGGACTGAACTATATAGTACATGCTGGCATAAGCATGGGCCAAATAAAAAACATGATAATGGATCCCACATACATAATGTGCCTGGGACAATAGCCAAGACTTATATAATAATATATGAGTACATGAGATATAATTACAACCAAAGAGGCCCTATAAAATAGGAAAGGGCTCTATAAGCGTTGCAAGTGGCTGAGGCTGGAACCATCAAATCTATGGAGATGCATCCATGGTTGTAGTAGAGAAGTCATCCGGGCATGTGGGGGGCTACCTGAAGGGTTACCCACTCATGTGGTTTGAAACATCTCACACACACCCGAGAATCACTCGTATAATCTGTTGCATCACTGAACCATCAAGGATACAGATCTCGATCATGTCATGAGGAGATGGAGCTGAGAAAAAATCAAGTCAAAGGGAAATAAATGGTCCATTTTCCTGATCCAAGGCACCGAACAAGAGTGGAAGCTGGAACTAAAGTACACCACCCTCTATACCTGTCTTCTAGAATGAATAAGTTGATGTCGACAGAAGGAGGTCCACTATAGGTGAGGCAATAAGGGATCCTCAACTAAGGGACCAGGGATAATAGTAGAGCAACTGATATATTGACACCAGGGATGATGGTGGAATGGGGGATACTGAGTAGTGGGCTGACGACTTCCCTTTTTAGAGCATAAAGGGCATGGATGACCTGGCAGCTATTGACTCGACTCTGGAGGGGAAAGGGGACAATATGATTGAAGGCTAAAATGTGTGACATGGGAGAGGGAAAAAACAGTGAAGGATAGAGGATTGTGGTGGGAGAAAAAGGGACTCAGGAAAGACTCCATGGAGGTGATGTTGACTCAACTCTAATTCTTTCAACAAGGGCGACTTGATGATGTTTCCACATAGAACAAGCTCGGTGGGGGCCATAAAAACATGAGTACAAGATGGTTACTCATGACGAAAATTGACACGAGCGTGAACAAGTATGAGGGCAAGATGGTGCCCCAAGTACAAGTGTTGCAAGTGAAGAAATTCGATTTTGCGAAGCAGTGAAGTGACCCTTCTTGGAAAAAATGTGTTCAGGTGAAGTATCAAATCACCAAAAACAAAAGGATACCCATTTGAGAGCTCATCGAGAAATTTCCAACGATACTAACGGTTTGTCAAACTGAGCTACGGTTTGGTCGCAACTGGAAAAAAAAAAATCTAGGGTTTCTCTTTTAATAAGGCATTTTCCCTCCAATTTGATTCATTTTCTAGTGTAGCTATGGTGAATATAGAGAGGAGAAAAGGCCCTAAATCGTGCAGTGATTGTAGTGGAGAAACTAATCGTTGGAATCAAGATCCATCAATTTCAGGTAAGAGGCCTAACCATACTCGTTCAATTCAGTGGATTAAAATTTCAGTTTAGGCAACCAAAGTTCAGGAACAAACCTCTTCTCCTCTTAACAGTTGGGTCACACTTTTTGGGGCATTTTCTATGACCTAGGTATTAGGTTTTCAGTAGAAAGCTACGACTTATCCCAAGAATGGCTTGAAAAGTGCGACCTATCAGAGAGAGGGTTTTTAGCATTGTTTTTTGGCTGAGAGCTGGGATTTTATGGTTATGATGCAGTATTTCATTTCTGTACACTGACAAACATGATTTTTTTGTGCAAATATGGCAGATTTGAGGATCAAATGGAGAGAGAGAGACCTAGACACATTATGATCTGAGATCTGAGAGGATCATGTAGTCCGTGCTGCATTGGATAGTTTTGGCGTCCTAATGTTTGTGGAGAACCCTTTGATGAGAGTAGGGGATCTCTTGTTGGCCTAGATCCTCAGAATTGGGATCCAGATCATGAGATATTTATAGTGTAGGGGCACCAGATCGAGCTGACTGTCCAGGACATATATTTCCTAACCGATCTCCCGCCACTTGGGATGGTGGGAAACATGCAGCCAGTGTTACCGCGAGGGCAAAACATCATGGAATTTTTAGAGCACCACTATCGACTGGGTATCCATGTGAAAGCAACACAGATACCGATTGGAGATTTAGAGAGGCTAGAGACTCGTGTTGTGGCCGCAACAGTGTTGCAGATCCTGGGAAACCAGGCACTCTACCACATCACTAGGGGTTAGATGATGCTTGTTGAGAGTGTATTGAGTGGGACCTACTATGGGTGGGCCCAGACGATGTTTTCATCATTGAAATGATAGTTTTTGCTACACAAGCGGCAGGTGAAACGTGACTATGAATATGGCACAGTTCTTTTCTCTCTCTTCTTTGAGAAGATCCTAACACTTCGGACTCGTATACAGATCCAAGACGGGGGCCCAGGAGAGCTTAGGATGCACCTTTGGGGGTGGCTACTGTGTAGAGGGGGAGGTGAGGCAGTCGAACGGATGCTCCGGCTCGAGTTCTTCACGCATTGGGATCAGATGCCACTGTACACGGCTTACTATCCCTATAATGGGATGAGTTATCATGGGGACCCGGACTTTCCACTACCGCCAGGTCGGGCATGGGGGCCAGATGGTAAGTGACAAGTTTCTTATCTTTTATGGTGCATTTTAATGTTTCATAATATTTTATATGGTACTGATTCATTCACTTTTGGTATGCAGATATAGCATCAGTAAAACCGGTTGGGTATATGGGACAATCCGCAGTGTTAGGAGCTACGGGACCTAGTGGATCGAGGGGAATGAAGAATGAGGATATTGTGGCCCTCTTGGAGGACATCCTCCGTAGATGTGAGAGGTTTTTGACTGGATTTTCTGAGCATCGCTGGCAGGACCTAGACGACCAGTACATAGAGCTATGTATTGGTCTACCCTCAGAGTGGCGAGGAGTCATGCTGCGCATGGCGATGGACGGACATGGGATGCGCAATCTACGGGTTGTAGGAGCTGAGCCATTAGCCTGGGACCCTCCAGATAGTGATTAGATGTAGGGACATGAGGTGCCCCCTGTTTTGATTTTGTAACATGTTATGGGCATGTCATATGTATCAAAGTTAATGGACTCCAAAACATTGTATATTTGAACGACACATATTAGGGATATGCATAGTTTTATGGTTTATTGTTATTGTCTTATGTTAAATGTGTGTGATAAAATCCAATATAGAATATTGTTTGCAATGTTATCTACATAGTGATTTTTTTCTCTAGGTACATGGTTGAATGTAATGATTTCAAATTCACGCATTAAGAGCTTCACTCATAAATATCTTCTAAAAAGGATAGGATTATGCACACGATAGACACTAGTCAATTGCATGATAAGCATCAAAGAATCTAAATGAACATGAAGGTGTAGGATGTAACGGTCAAGGGCATCGACTATAAAACCTCTCACTACATCATATTCAGCCTGATTATTGGTGGTAGAACCAATGCATATGCCATTAGAGAGGATAAGCGAATGTAAGGGGGTGAAAATGGCCCAGGCTATCGAGGCTAGATTCCGAGAGTAGCGAATTGCACCATCGGCATAACCGATATATGGTGTGGATAGGGGTCCATCTAAAAAGTTCCACAAGCCAATAAATGAGAGCATGATGAAAAATGTTGGCAACCTGAATGCAAGTAAAAAATCAAACAAGCACTGTTAGAGGGAACGTTATGGGTAGGATTTCTACCCTCTGCAAAATAAAAAGAGGATGGTGAGGGGGAACTACCTTGGGGGTAGTTTGTGCTCAGGATGTGAAAGTCACCATAGACACGGATGGTGCCATTTTTCTTATGGGTTGGATAGATGAAGTCAGGATTGGAAAATGCTTCCATGATGTTGTCATCACAGTAGAAGATGGGGTGACTGGTGGAAGGATAACCACATGACGCGGAAAAGCTACCTAACTCATCATCATGAGAAGAAAGTTTCATATGCGCATTGTCACAGAGGGTGACATAAGAACAAGTAGATGAAGGATCCTCCAATGTTGAGCCCAGGGTAATTGCTGAAGGGAGGTTAGATGAAATAGAAGGGGAAGATCCATCCTCCGATGTTGAGCCCAGGGTAATCGTTGAAGGGAGGTCAGATGAAACAGAAGGGGAAGCCCCAGAGGGATATTCCACTATGGATCTCATAGATGATGATAGGTAGAGGATAGTGGCCGAAGACTCCGTCATTTTGACATCGGGAGGGGGAATGTCAATGGGAGTGGATGGGTCCTATGGTTCACCCAAAGCATATCGCACAAGTAAAGGAGAGGAAGACTCATGATGGTTAGCCTCGTACTGGAGAACTACATCCAAATAAGTGTGGTATTCTGAAAGGCAGGGACAGAGGTGGGTATAGTGGCCATGGAGATCATACAAAGCACAAGGGTGGTTGGTGTGCATAGGCTTGGGTTTCTTGGCTATAGTCTGTAAAGTAACAAAGGCTTCTGGGACCTTAGACTCAGGAAATTATATGTTGACAATGGGCTTGATACGAGGCAATTCAGAACAATTATGGGTGGCATGACTGAAAACATCACACAAAGAACACGGGAGTGTACGCTTTAGAGGCTAAGGAGAAGCAGGGGTTTTCTGGGTAGCCTTATCCTTAGGTGTCATTTTGCAGGCTTTTCCCCCCTCACCTGAGGCTTTTTCAATAGGAGTAGGTTCCTGTTAAGGTGGCTGAGGCACAAAAGCAAAGGGATGGATCATGGGGACCAATTAGACCAGGGTAAAAGCGGTGTAAGTTTTGGGTTGAACAAGAGAGATATTGGTTGGGGTATCAATGTACCAGACTGGGATCCCCAGGGTCATGTTAGGAAGAGACAAGGTAGCCATAACAACTATCAAAAATACTCCAGGGGGGGAGAAAGAAAGTGTATCTAACCGGAGGGGTAATGGCCAGGTGGAACAAATTCGAGATGGTTAAGGCCAGGGGGAACTGTTTTAGGAGGATAGATAGGATCATGGACACTAGCTACAAATTAGGGGCCTTGAGGAGGGGGTCCTGAAGGCTGAGTCAAAGTACTAGGAGCAGGTTGCAGAGGATGGGGCTGTTGGCTAGTCGAACCAGTCTGTTTGAGGTCGGACCAAGATGATTTCATCATGCAAACATTCGATGAGATAGGGTCGGAGATATGAGGGGGGAGACTAGGGAATGAACCAAGAAAAGAGGAATCTTTATAGACTCTGAGTGAGACATTGGTCGGAGGTTCAACTACTTGTCTATTGGCCACCGAAGATATAATGGACTCCGGAGAGGTCTAATACTTTGATTCGTAATATGTCAAATGATCGATGGTGATGATCTTTCTGTTATGAGGAAAGCACATCTTACAGTGAACCGCAAATGGGACAGTAGGAATTTCATAATTCTAGCTATGACCCAATATAATTTTTTATTCTAAGGGGGCATCAATGACTTCAACGTCAACACAAACAGTCTTGCCCACAAAAGTAATAGGACAATTGCAAAACATGCCAAGGGGCTGGGAAGAGTGGCCATCCCACGCATGGAGGGTGGTAGTGGAAGGGGCTAACTTAGGGGATCCGAGTTGCTTCCAAACATAAGTGGATATCACACAGGTGGATGCCCCCTCATCAATGATACAATAGGAGACGTTGGCATTCTGGATCTTGATAGGGATTTGGAAGGCGATGGATGCAGGAAGGGGGGAATGCTTTGAGTTTTCAACATCAAAGACAATAAAAAGATCATATGAAGGATCCACAATTCCCATAGTAGTTAGTAGATTTTTTCATTTTGAAGGGCATGACTGGAGAACTTCCAGCATTGACATGGCAGTAAGGGATTGTGCCAAGTCATCCAATATACTATAGGAGAGGGTGGCTTTACCGGAAGCAGTGTTTCGGTGTAATGGTCCCTTGGGGATCTTGGTATGGACCTCTTACTTATGCTCAGGGATCAGTTGAGGACCATTGGGTGTCAAAATATTCTCTATGGGACTTGAATACGGGGGCTCAGTTGCAAACATAGCAGGGGGCTTGTTGTACTGGTGGGACCAAGGCTTGAGGTTGAGAGTGGTGGTATTGTCCTAGTCAGGTTCCATCATAAGGATGGTAATTATAGGTACGATACGGAGGAGGTTGAGTGGCCGTGACCTTCAAGGGGTTGGGTAACCATATATCCTTGCTGGAGGAATGGATTGGTAAACACAGCTGGTTGAGTAGGCGCAACATTAGGAGGAACTAAAGCAGAGGCTTGTTTTCCTTGAAATGATGCTTGAGCTTCCCACGGTTGATGCATCTGAGGTAAAAATGGAAAATCATGGGTGTAGTGACCATGGACACCACAACAAGAACAAGGCTTATTCATGTGAAGAGGCATGTTCTTCTTGGATTGATCACCCTATTGCTGGGATGCAGTGTTAGATATATTCCCTTGGGGATTGTTTCCAGATTACCTAGAGCTCGAGAAGGCATGGGAGGTGGAGGTTCTTGTGCTGGAGGATCTGGAGCACCTAGATATGGATACGAATAATAAGGAGGTTGAGAAACATTGTAGTAAACAGGTTGGGAAAAATCAAGCCCTGGCATCAGAGGATGCGGTTAGGTAAAGGCGTGAGGCATGCCGTATTCTAGATACATGTTGTCAGGAGGGGGGAAAATGCTATAGGAGTTGGCCCTTCCCTGAGGGAAACCATAACCCATAGGAGGATGAATGTACGAACATGAAATGGATTCTAACAGAAACTAAGGATGAAGGCCTTGGAGTCTCTAGGATGAAAGCCTTGGGGGCGCAATGATGGAAAATAGTCATGAAACCCAATAATGAAGAGAGGTAAATAAGGTCAGGGAGGTACAAGATCAATTGATTTCAATTTTTAAGTCTTGGCGTGGTGGTGTAAACCAGGTGCTCTTCGCTTAGGGTGTCTGTGTATGTGATAAGTGTGTTAATTTTGATTAATCCCAGGCTTGTGTAGAGAAAAAATAAAAAATATGTTGTATAACTGTAAATAAAACTGAAAATGACAGTAAAGGAAATGGAATGTGACAGTAAAATAAAAAGTTAAAGATGCATCAATTTAAACCCAAGGAGGAGGGCTTCCCAAAAACTATTCTATGGGTGGTGAAATCTAGTCAAACTCACACAAAATGGTCAATGGATCTAAAGTTGGGAGTGACAGTGATCTAAAGGTCATATCTACTAGAAAGAGGGGCAGAAAACAGCAAAAAACCAGAGGGAAAAATGTTGCAAAATAGGTGGCGAAAGGCTACAACCTGAAGGGCAACAAAGGGGACCCTAAAGGAGGACAAAAAAAAACTAAAAAGAGATGTTTTGGATGGATAAATAACCAATCTGAACAGATCTGAAAGTACAGGTTCAGATCTAAAAAATGGATGAAAAAACTGAAATCTCAGAATACCTGCTTTAGGTAAACTCCTCCTAAAAAGGTGGAAGCGTAATGAAGCTCTAAGGGGCTTGGTTCCAACTTCTATGAGTAAAGCTAAGCAAGTACATGGCCAAGACGGGTGGAGAGGGAGGTCAAATAACCCTGAACAGTGGCCCAGACAAGCCCATAAAATTCACTAAAAACATCCCGCAAAAAGTATAGGTCACATTTTCTGACCTGTTTTCCACTGAGGCCGCATTTTTCTGCTACCTGAGAGCTGAGGTTGCAGTTTTTGGCCCAAAAAGTGTGACCTACACTTCCGGCTATTTCGAGAGAAGATTTCAGAAAAAAGTGACGCCTCTGCTACGACTAATATCTGTTACCTGCGCAAAGGGCCCATAAACACACATATGTTAGAATTTTTACTGTTTTAGGGTTTTAAAGGTTAAAAACAACATCAAGAAATGAAAAATAAGAATCTGAAGAAAACAACTAGGGGTTGAAGCATCTGGTCATGCAAGGATCTGAAAAATGACAACGGTCGTAATTATAAACCCTTGTGGAGTTGCCAGTTGTTAGTGTGAATTTTAATCGCAAGCATATGAAAAAATCTCACATTAGCTGTGCATAAAAAACAACCCTAACATCAAATATGGTTTTCAATTTCCTTAGATATGTAGTTAGTGATCAGAATAAATGCTATAGAAATCCAAATCTATGCAGTTAAAGACATTAAACACTAAATAATAAGCAAGAATTACTCCATGCATCGAATGAACAAGACAAGATTTTTTTTTTTTAAATTGTATTATGAGACCTAGGAAGGGAACATAGAAAGATGTTACTAGTCCCCCTCAATGGGATGGGTTTTTGTATGTCCTTAGTGCTTCAGATCTAACACCTCTCTCTCTTAATGGTGCAGAAAACCCAGACAAAAATGGAACTGAAAGGGAGCTCACGTGCAAAAAGTAGAAAAATATGACAATGTTGGAGGATCAAAGTTAGACCAAAAGTATAGATCAAAAGTGATGTTTAGGCAACAAAAGGTAGTGAATGAATGGAAAAACACTTCTATTTATAACAAAATATTGAGTTAGTCTAGATATTGGTGCATAATTAAAATATTATTAACCAAATCTAGATCCGACTTTCATGGAATATTTTATTATTTTTGTTGGAGGGAAAAAGAATTTGAATTTGGTCAAATCCATTTATTTAAAAATAATAAATACATAAATGATTTATTTATTATTTTAAGAATGTGGTTGAGCAATATTTAAATAAATAGTGATTTATTCAATTATTTATAAATGATTTAGTCAAATTTAACAAGGAATATTATTAAATAATGTTTTAAATAATTATTCCTAGACAATAATATAATAAATAATGATTTATCTAATTAATTTTCCTATTTTGGGTTAAATATTACCAAGAATATTAATTAAGCAGTGGTTTAATTAATTATCCCTTGAGGAAAATCAAACAAATAAGGATTTATTCAATCATTCGTCATGGGGTTTCTTGTTTAGATAAAAAATAACTTAATAAACTATGGGTTATTAAATTAATTTTCATAGTGAAAGCAATTTTACTATCGTAAAATTGGTCTTACATGGTGTAATTTGGTCCTTATAATAGTATTAGGTTAGATAACCAAAAATTGATGTAACATCCCCCTTTCCCGACACAAAATCCACCACCGCAAAACAACGTGTCGGTGAACCTAGTGCTAACATCTCAGGCTCAACAGTGACATTCTTTTGATCAGGAGAACAAAAATAACCCTAAAAATGTTGCAAACAAGAAGCTTAAGAATAAGAAAAAGGAATACTCTGGATAGGGGGGAAGTAATCGACAATGCCCCCTGCGATCTCAGTCTGGGGGAAACCCAAACTAAAATCAAAACCAAGAGCCACATAATAAATCCCAAGGGTAAAACAAGAGACCCAGTCTAAGGACAAATCATTCTTGTGCCATATGTGGTGAATACGTCCATTACACTCACCACTGTCTCGAACTCCCCGAATTGTAAAAACTTTAGGGTGGTCATGGACAAGGGGACCTACTCAACATCTTGTTGTAATGTAGGAGCCTTTTTCCCACCAAGGGGTGGTTAACACCCAACAACAACAACCACCCAAAAATGATGGCGGAGGAGGAAGACATGAAATTTACATGGCTGGTGAAGAAATTCTCTTCCAAACAAGGAATAGGAACTATGATACACCTCTGAACACCAACCCATTAGGTACAAGTACAAGTACACTTACTGCACTGTTAACCATATCCAAAGTAACTATAGAGCCCCTTCTGAAAATGGTCAAGGGACCAACCAGGCACGTAGGACATCACTCTAAATCTTCTCATAGCTAGTATAGCATAGTAGTTGATTTAGCACAACCTCCAACTATTATGCCAGCCTTAGAATTTCTTCAATCGCGCCCAAGACAATGGAAAGCCTTACTTTCCGCGTTAGGCACAATCAACCCATCATATTCGCACCTAATGGTTTTCGACCTAGATGAAACAAGCCCCATGCTTCCTTCTCTGGTCACTTTCCAAATACCAATTTCAGTTCAGAACATCACCATATACTGAGGCATTGTCGATGAGGGAGCGTCCACATATATCATGTCTAAATTAGTTTCGAAAAAGTTAGGGTCACCTGAATTAAAACCATCTTACATCATGCTTAGAGAATACGATGGTCGCCCTTCAGCCCCCGTCGGTCTATATAAAAATTTCCTTGTAAACCTGGCTAAAAAGACAATACTTATAGGCATTAAAGTCTTAGACGCATAGTTAGACTAAAATATACTCCTCTGGCAGAGTTATTTATGTAAGCCATGACTGCAGTTGCGTCCTCTGTCTTTAGGGTAATGATGTTTCCCCATGATGATTGGATCATCACCATCGACGAGCTCACATACTACGACAAGAAACCCATTACAACCCTCGATTTTGTGTTACCGTATGTATACACAACAACAAAACCACTTACACAGTATATAGAATTTGGCCCTGGCCAGTTCAAACCATCATCCATCCTAGGGTATTTCCTAGGAGACCCCCCTATTATACAAGAGGGAGTCCCAAAAATCACGGGGGCACCAGTGTGCATGATTCTTTCATCAAACACCAAAACTATTCCAGACATGTAAACCATTAGGATGGAGGTCAAAGTCACCAGCACAACATTCCTACCCTATGCCATTTCACAAACCCCATTTTTACACCCCCCTCCTGGTTTTGTGTCAAAAAAAGTCTTTAAAAATATAACATTTTCCAATATGGATTTCGCAATACCCGTGTGGTATTTGGTCCCACCAACCATGCTAGGAAGTCGAGGCATCACCTCTACAGGAATAACCCCTATCGCCCCTCAGGAGGTCACAACGGTTAAGCAACACCTCTATCAGTGCCAGCTAATGCGACCAAGAAAAATAACAAAAAAGGGTAGAAAGTTGAAACCCCCAAGTTACCTAGGGCATTACAACCTTGCAAATTGTGCGATATTTTAGTTCATCCTACTAATATTTTCCCATAGTTAAATGAATTGAAGCCCCTTCTACACACTAAAATAAAGGTTGCGACCTTGAATTCCCATAAAAAGGAACAAGCCACGAACAACCAAGGGAAAGCATTACGCATCAATATGCATGCGCCATATGTGATCATTATGGGCATTATACCCATCATTTCCCAAAGATGCCACAATATAGGGATGTCTTACAAGCCCTAGAGAAATCTTACCAATAGGACCCCTCAGATCCACCCATGAAAATGGACAAGCGAGAACCTAAAACCATATTGTACATACAAGAGGAGCCTACGTCTTGCTCGTATATAGTCACTGCAACGGACTAGAGACGACAAACATAACCTACATTGTAGGTATAAGTTTGTGCACTATGTGACGAGCCTAATCACTTAGTCACACAGTGCCCTGAGTTAAGGGCATTTAATCATTAGTATCAAGTCCTTCAAGTTTCCCAAAGAAAATTAGTTCAACATCGAAGACATATGTGTTATATTTGTCGGAGAAACCACCACGTGTGTCTTTGTCCCCATATCCATCAATTCTAGTCTATGTTGAATCTCATGTGATGCTTCATTACTGAAAACCCCAACTTAGCCAGCTTGGACACGGAATCCACAAAAAATAATACATACCATAACATGAGCTTAGAGTACCCGATTACAAAACTACAAGGAACACAGTGATCATTGTCTCATCATGTTCAAATGAGTCCCTATAAATTCATACCTCAAAATAAATTCATTTTCAGTCGCAATGGGTATGCCCTCTCTTCTTGCTTTACATTCAAATTATTTCAAATATGTTTGTATGAAAAAGATTCTTTTACTTGCATTATTGGTTGCAGGTATTCCCAACATGCCGAATCACCATATGTCTTAGCCAACAAAGGTAAAAGAGCAAGTATCATTCTACCCCTAGCATGGTAGGCTCCTCAAATAATATTTGCAAATCCTAACATCATTTCTCCAAAGAAATCAACCATAGGTTTCATTCACCCGACCATGCTTATCATTACCCCACCTTGCACATGATAAACACCATTGCAGGTCAATAGAGCCTTACCCTCCATGGCATCCATCACTCATGTAGATCATACACCAAAGGTCTAGAACCATGGCCATAAAAACCCAAGCCCGAGAAGAACTGCATGTCCATTCATCCATCATACATCAAGTCAAGTTCTACCCATGTCATGTTAAATTTCCTTTCTCGGGCTACCATTCTCACATGCATATAAAAAAACGCACCACCACATATTGCACAAGGCCTATCACACCCCCACCAGCATAGCCCATCTGCAACATTTTTTCATCCCCTTCATCACCCCAACTAGCATAGCCCATCTATGGCGTTTTCATCCCCTTCATCGCCCCCACACCGAGACCAACCAATGGGGCCGTCACCCTCAGCAAAACACACTCCTCACACCACAGTGACGAATTATTTCATGTTTACAGGGGCACCCATCTCCATTCTTGTACATCCAAACCCATTATATATTATTTTGTCAAGTGTACAAATAATTTTTAGGAGAACACTCCCATCCATCCATTCGCATTTCTCACCTGGAAGTAGTCCTAATCACCTTGGTCGTAGCTACTCATTCTTTACCACACACCACCATGATACTCATAACAACCATACACTAGGAATCCAATAAGCTGCAGTGGTCATAATACATTTTGAAACATACATGTTGAATTTTTATGGAGCTTCAAATCCATCTATTCGCATACGGAACAAATACCCAAGCATTACCAGAGACCTGTTTCATAGGGTTTTATCTTAGAACCAGTGCATGCGGTACTTTTTTGGGCTATCTGATCCATCTAGTGCTTGGTATTGGTAGGTGATTACCAAGAATCTCAAGACTCAAATTCTCACGTGGGACGACGGTAATTTAGTGGCAAAAACTAGGGCAACCTTCCCTATAGGTGACGGTGCAGACAACACTTGATCCTCTTACCATTACCTTGGTTGATTCTTTGGCTGCTAGAAGGTGTCACCAGATCTTTCAGGACATTAGCCCTAGTACCCATCATAAGACATCTTCACAAGGCCCAACTACATTGAGGGTGTAAGGAAGAATGGGTCTATATAGGCTTTTGAGTATCATACATAAAACAAACAAAACCACATTTTTTGCTTGCTTGATCACATAGTGTTAATTTAAAGGAAAACTTACCTCTTATTTTTTTTCTTTGTTTTATGCATGTGATCGTATTTTTTTTTATAAAAATATTCCTTCCTCTAGAAAACTAAAAGTATCACCAATATTAAGCTAGTCGACACCATAATGGACCCAACGGGACCCCGTCGATCTAGGAATTTCTTGGACCTCGCCCCATTAGAGGGAGGAGTGTCAGGTCTCTTTCCATTTAGGCATCAAAGACAACACACTACCACCATTACCAGATCATCCTTTATCAAGGCATCTGTGATTGGAAACCCCCAAGAGTCACACAACACCACACGAGTGGAAACCTCTTGAGGGTCACGCCACTCAACTCATCCCATGACCCTTAGAGGGCAAAGGAGCACTACTCCTTTGGGGATTCGGTATAATATTCATTAGGGCATACCATCGAGTAATAATCCCCAGAAACCCCCATAAACCATCACATTTAGAAACATTTTTTTCAACAGTGTACAATGGTAGTTAATACTCAGTTACCCTTCTTAGCATCACTCAATCTTCCATATGTAACGAAGTTAAATAATGCAACACTCATGGCCTTAATTTTCCTCCCATGCCCATGAATCTCCTGTTAGATATACTGAAATTTGAAGGGAAGCAAGTGAAATTCTCAGGAAATAATATTATGACTTTCCACCTGTGGTGATCGTCCAATAGTATCATTGATGATACTATTCGACTAAGACTTTTTCAATGCACCCTAAATGGGCCTGCAGAAAAATGGTATGTCGAGCAGCCTTTTACTTCTAATGGAACCTTTAGCACGCTTGCTACCATGTTCCTCACCTATTTTTAGCTACCCATTCACCATGATTCAGGAATGGAACTGTTGACTCATTTTAGGAAAAGGCCAACCATCCATATATTAGACCATCTCCACGAATGGCGAAGATGTCACAATTTACGTAAATCCAAACTTGATGATAGGGTGTCGTTGAACTTATTTTTGAAAAATATCGCATCCAAGATCTCAAAAGACGTGGCGACATAGAAACCTACCTCTGAGGAGGACACTATTAGCAAGTCCCAGCAGCTTGAACTCATTTACACCCAGTCAGGATATATTTACAATTTCCTTCCAAGTGCCACACACCTGCAAATTTATAGAGAGTTACCAAACACGTTGAATACTATAAATGGCTTGATTGGGTCCTTGACTCAAGGTCACCTAGGCAGTAGTATCCAATACCCAAGATACTCGTATGATTCTACCCAGAACATGTCGCAACTTGGCTACCATCAAAGTCAATCTGCACCTTTGCACAACATGACGAATAAGGTGATACCATACCATCAAAAATAGGTAGGCTCATACCTGCCCTTGCAGGGGAACCAGTACTCAGCTCTTAATGTTGATACAATAGAGACCCCCTAGAAATATTACACCAATCAGCAACAAGGGAACCTATATCCCCCTTTCCCCACGCAAAATCCACCACCACAAAACAACGCGTTGGTCAACCTAGTGCAACCATCCCAGGCTCAACAGGGACACTCTTATGACCAAGATAACAAAAATAACCCTACAAATGCTGCAAAAAAAAAAACCTAGGAATAAGCTAAAGGGAGACTCTTGACAGGGGGAAGTAATAAAAATGCCCCCTGCAATCTCATTTTGGGGGGAAACCAAACTGAAATCAAAACCAAGAGCCACATAATAACTCCCAAGGGAAAAACATGAGACCCAGTCTAAGGAAAAATCATTCTTGTGCCATATGTGGTGAATACAGCCATTACACTCACTGTTACATCATTTTTTGGTCATCTAACCTATTATTATTAGATGAACCCAAGTACACCATGTAAGACCAATTTTACCCTAAGTAAAATTGCTTTCACCATATAAAATAACTCATTTGTTTATATTTCCTGGTCATATTTAACCCAAAATAAGGAACTTAAGTAAATAAATCCTTATTTATTTAATTATTCTCTAAGAATAAGTTATTTAAATCATTATTTAAATAATATTCTTAGTTAAAATTTGACTAAATCATCCATAAATAATTAAATAAACCATTATTTATTTAATTATATTCCCATCACTTTCCTAAAATGATAAATAAGTCATTTATTTATTTATTATTTATAAATAAAGGAATTGACCCAAGTTAAGAACCCTTTTCCCTCCAACAAATATAATAAAATATTCCTAAAGGGTGCTTCTAGAATTCGATTAATAATATTTTATTCATGCACCGAATTCTAGACCGCCCCAATATTTTGTTATAAATAGGGGGGTTTTCCCCATTCATTAGTCACCTTCATTGCATTAGATCACTTTGGATCTACTCTTGGTCACCTTTTTCCATTTTTCTTTGTGAACTCCCATTGAGTTCTATGTTTGCTTTTCTACATCCATAAGAGAGAGAAATGTTAGATTTGAAACATTGAGGACTTCCAAGAACCCATCCCACTGAGGAGAACCGGAAGACACCTTTCTTGTTTTCCTCTCAGATTCCCCATTCTTTGATATAATACAAAATTCTTTCAAACACATTCTTCTTGTCTTGTTCATTGGATCTATGGAGCTATGTTATATTTTATCTGCTTAATATCTTTTGTGCTTAGATATGAATTTGTGCAGCAATCTTAAAGATATTTTGCAGCCATAATCGATGTTAGGGATATTTTTTATGCGTAGCTAAAGTGATCTTTTACGACGAAAGATTCATACTAACAATTGGCGACTCCACACGGGTTTTCTTTTGCGACCGCTGTCATTTCATCTATTCCTGCATATCTAGCTGTTTCAGACCCTAGGGTTTCTCTTCCATGTTTTGTTTTTCCTATTTTTATGGTGATTTTCACCCCTAAAACCCTTAAAGAGTCAAATTTTTAACTTCCGTGTGTTTCTGGCCTTATTGTGCAGGTGACAGACATCAGCCGCAGCTGAGACGACAAATTTTTCTAAAATCTTCCGCTGAGAGAGCTGGATCTGCAGGTCGCACTTATCGGCCCAAAAAGTGTGACCTGAGCCTTAGGACGCACTTTTCTGCCCCAAACCTGCAACCTGAACTGAAAACAGGTCAGAACCTGCGACCTACACTTTTTCTGCAAATTTTTCAGCACTTTTTCTAGGTTTGTCTGAAGCTTCTGTCAAGGTTTTCCAGCCTCTGTCTCTACCCGTTTGGACCTGTTTCTGATCTGCTTCACTCAACTAAGAGGGAATCTTTCCCCTTAGGGCTCTAGTACCCTCCACTTTTTGTGGACGAGTCTTTACTGTTTCAGAAGTCTGAATTTCCAGAGTTTCAGCCCTCTTTTTCTCCGATCTGATACCTCCTTTTCAGATCCCTTTAGATCAGCTCTTCTCCTTCTCAAAACCACCTCATATCATTTTGTTTGGGTTCATTTCTAAGGCCACCGCCTTGTCTCTTCTATCTTTAGCTGATCTCCTCCTTTTTAGCAGCAACCTTGCCTCTGCCTCTTTGCTGTTCTCTGCACCACTTTTCAGTAGATTTACCCTTTAGATCCCAGTCCCTCCGGACCTTAGATCTATTGGCATATTTTTAGCATGCTTTGCCTAGTTTTTTCCCTCTTGTAGACTAGTTTTGAGAGACCCGCCTTTTTGGGTTAGATTGCTGCATCGTTAGTTGTTAATTTTCTATTCTTTCAGTCTTATTTACTGTATATTTCTTTTCCATTACGCAACACACTTTTTCTTTTAATCTCAAAACTTCTGGGTTTAAACAATTAAAATTAACGCACGCCACACACTAACCCTAAGCGAAGAAGAGCTTGGTTAACACCGCCTGGAAAAGACTTTAAAATCAATTGTCATTGCACCTCTCTGCCCTTGACCTCACTTGATTTTTTCCCCCCCTGCCCTTGTCGGTTTCTCTTCTTCCTGTCATCATTGCGCCCCCAAGGCGCCTCTCCCAGAGACTTCTTGTCCTTCATCCTCAGTTTCCACTTGGTCGACTTCCTCCTTCCCGTCGTCATCGAGTAAGTCTTTCCCCGAGTCCGCACTCCGACTCTTCCTCTGAATGTTCGGGTTCTCCCCCGACTCCTGGTTCTCCCCCTGTCACTTTCATCATGTCTACTTCAGGGCCTACCACCAGCAGTAACCCCTGTACTACTGTTGGGCCTGTTTCCATTGGAACCACCTCGGGACCTACCTCGACTGTCCCATTCCTCCCTTATATGGCCGGCCTTAGTCTCCCCGACTTCAATCAGCTGATTAATGATCCTATCTGCCACGATGTTAGTTGGCCTGCTATGCCAACCAAGCTCCCCTCCGACATTCCCAAGTTTGAAGGCCTTGCTAGTGAGGATCCCTCCAACCATATCCGATCCTTCCATATGTGGTGTTCCTCCAATTCCATTACTGATGACTCTATTCGTCTTCGATTGTTCCAACGCACACTTACAGGCGAAGCTTCTAAATGGTATGTTGAACAGGCCACCTCCTCCCATACCACTTTTGTGACCATTGCCCAAGCCTTTTTATCTTATTTCTAGCTCCCTCTCTGATACGACACTGGTACCGAGCTTTTAACCTCCTTCCGTCAATCCTCCTCCACTCGCCTTTCCGCTCATGTCCAGGAATGGCGGCGCATATGAAGCTTATGTCAAGCTCCCCCCTTTGAATATCGGGTTTACATGGACTGGTCCCCTTGCTCTCTCTTACCTCCCATTGGCAAAGATGTCGCATCCCATTTTCCCCAAACCGAAGAAGCCGCCCTCCAAATCAACTTGAAGTATGACCTTATCTACGCCCAATCTAGTTATGTTTATACCGTCCTTCCTAACCTTCCCAAACCCGGTGGCCCTAATGCCTCAGGGGCATCTCATTCTGCTGACGGTATCGTTGGAGCCCTGCCACATACCTCTGCCCAACCTCCTCCGGGCCATGGTTTTCCTCTAGGGGCCAACCCCTCCGGCGTTTTTTCCCCTCCAGGCAGCATGTATTTAGGCTACGGCATGCGTCCTCTTTTTTCCCACCCCCCTGCTTACCTTACTGCTGCCCACCCTAATCCTTATCCATATCCGCAACCTGGTGTCCCAACTCCTCCAGCATTTGGACCTCCCACTCCCTTGCCTTCTCCACCCCCACAACCGCACTTACTACCCCCTCCAGGGAAAGTATTTGCATAGCAGGGGGCACCTAATTTTCCTCCTTCTCAAAGAAGGAGAAGAGGCAATCAATCTGCTTCTGGTAATCGTGGACCCAATCCTTCCAATATCGACTCTACCACTGCCAACCAGCCACAGGGCTCTCATCCCAAGCCGGACAAGCCACTTCGCACCAATAAGCCTTGTTCGTGTTGCGGTGTTTATGGTCACTACACTCACGATTGTCCCTTATTACCACAAATGTGGCAAATTTGGGATTATCAGGCCACCGTACGGGGAAAACACTCCTCCCCTACTACCCCTCCCACCCCCGTTACTTCTCAACCTGTTGTGTTTACCGATCCTTTCCCGCAACAAGGATTCGTGGCCACTCAACCACCTCACGCCCCGGTAACCACTCAACCTTCCCCTTCTGGTTCCTCTGATTACCGGATTCTCATGATGGCTTCTGACCCACCTCTCACTGTTGACGTTAACCTTCAAACTCGGTCCCGTCAGTATTCCACACCTCCTGTTCTGTCTGTCTTTGAGTCTCCATCATCAGGTCCTACAGAGCCTCTATCGACACCCAATGGTCCCTTGCAACTCCCTCTGCCCAAAACCGAGGTTCATCCCAAGCCTCCTAAGGGACCATTACGCCGAAATGCTGCCTCTGGTTGGGCTGCCCATTCATACAGCATAGTAGATGATTTGGCCCAATCTCCTGCTACCATTTCAACACTGGAACTCCTCCAGTCGTGTCCTTCTCAAAATAGGGCTCTACTATCTGCCGTGGGTGCTGTAGATCCTACTGATGACCAATTGATTATTTTCAACACCCGTCAGTCAGACCATCCCCCTCTTCCCCCTTCAGTTGCTTTCCAAATCCCAGTCAAAATCTGAAATGCCACTGTTGCTCGGTGTATTATTGATGAGGGGGCATCTACCTATGTAATATCCACTTCGGTTTGGAAACAACTCGGATCCCCTGACTTGGCCCCTTCCACCATCATCCTTCATGCATGGGATGGCCATGCCTCCCAGCCCATTGGATTATTTCGTAACTGTCCTATCACTCTTGCCAGCAAGACTGTTTGTGTCGACGTTGAAGTTATCGACGCCCCTCTTGACTACAACATCCTTTTGGGGCGTAGTTACACCTATGCCATGTCAGCCGTCCTATCCGCAGTCTACCGCAAGATTTTTTTTCCTCATAATGGCAAGATTTTCACCATTGACCAGTTGAATTACCATGAATCAAAATCTCATACCTCCCCTAAGTCAACCATCTGTACTATCACCAACAAGCAAACTGTTGATTCTTTGACCAGCGTTTCCCCCGGCATCTACAAAGACTCCTCCTTGCTTGGCACCTTTTTCGACTCCCCTCCCGTCTCTGATCCTAACTTGGAAAATGTTTGCATGATGCAATCATCTTGGGCTAACCTCATAGAGCCCACTTTGGCTAGTCAGCAACCTCAACCTCAACCAGCTCCTAGCCCTTCGCCCCTGTTAGCCACCCTTCTTCCTTCTGAATCTTCTTCTACCGCCACTCCTCATGGGTCAATTCCATTTGAAATCATCCCCCTTGGCACCATTCCTCCTGGCCATTTCCATGCTGGTCAGATCCCTTTCCTCGCTTCCCCTCCTGGAGCTTACTCGGTCCCTACCTTGGCCACCCTATCCCTCCCCAACTTGACCCTGGGTATACCCGTCTGGTATCTTGACCCTCCAGCCACCACTCTGCCTGGTCAACCTAAACCATATATTACTTTGACCCCAGTTCAACCAATCCCTACGACTTCTCTTGCTACGCTGGTACCTCAGTCACCTCAACCAGCACCGTCTCCTGTTACAATCGCTTCGAGTAAACATGGCAAAGCTCGCAGGGGGGCATCAAAGGACAAACCTACCCCACCCAACCCTGCCCCTCCTCGGCCTCCCAAGCATCCCATCCATTTTTCTCTGTGTGATGTTGTTGGTCACGCCACTCATACCTGCCTTGAATTACCACCTCTCAAAACCATGGTTAATGAAACGTCTCTACCCCTAAAATTAAGAATTAAGAATTTGCACACCAATCACCCTTGTTCTTTGTGCAATTTCCATGGCCACTATACCCACCTTTGCCCCCGCCTTGACGAGTATCGTGCCTCTTTAGCCACATACCGCCAATTCGAAGCCGCCCTCACCCGTAATCCTTCTTCCCTCACACAGGACCACCTGTCTACCACGATTACCATTCCTCCTCCTGATACCGAAATGACCGAGACTTCAGCTACCATTTCCTACCTTTCCTCATCACCGCGATTCTCGGATACCAACCCCTTAGTACCTTCCCCCAATGCTTCACCTGATCATTCAACTGCTCACTCTGTCACCTCACATAACATCGTACCTGTGAGCCCTTCCCATCACAATCAAGAGTCTCATCCCTCTACCTCCTCAGGTCAACCTCTTCCATCCTCTCTTCCCATATTCCAATCCGATGAAGACATCATGGAAGCCATGACCAACCCTGATTTTCCATGGGACGATATGCACCATCGTGCATATTTCCTCCCACATCAATCCCATGACCAATATGCCCTCGAATCCAAAGACTTCATTCCTGATAAAGTCGATTGGTTCAAAAACCCCATCCCTGCACCTGATGCTTTCGAAGAAGGCAATATGGCTAATATCTCTCCCACCATCAAAATCAACATTTCTGTTAAGCCAGGTATTGAAGAACATATCACCATGGGCGCCCAATGCACTCCGGAAGAAATTGAAGCCTACACGAAACTCTTCAAAGAATTCTGTGATGTTTTCGCCTGGTCATACTCAGAAATGCCCGGACTCGATCCTGCCATTGTCGAACATCACATCGACACATGGCCTGATGCCATTCCATTTTGTCAAAAGTTGAGACCCATCCATCCTTCTAGACATGAAGCCATCAAATCTGAAATCGACAAGCTCCGATAGGCTGGTTTCATTTACCCCATTGAATATACCACTTGGGTGTCTAACCCAGTTCCTGTCCTCAAAAAACAAGGCACCATTCGTGTTTGCATCGACTTTCATGATTTGAACAAAGCTTGACCCAAATACAACTTCCCCACACCATTTATTGACCAAATCATCGATGAGTGTGCGGGGCACGAGATTCTCTCCTTTATGGATGGCTTCTCCGGATACAACCAAATTGTTATCCATCGTGATGATCAACTTAAAACCGCGTTCATTAGTCCGTGGGGCACTTTCGCATACCGAGTCATGCCATTTGGCCTTAAAAACGTCGGCGCCACCTTTCAACGAGCCATGTCTTATTGCTTCCATGACTTAGCCCATATTATCCTTGCCTATTTAGACGACCTTACCGCACGTTCTAAACATCGGGCGCAACACCTTCATGACCTGCGTACCATTTTTCTCCGATGCCGCAAGTATAACATTCGCCTTAACCCTTTGAAATGTGTCTTCTGTGTTCCCGCCGGTCATCTCCTCAGCTTCATCATGTCTAAAGACGGGATAACTCTTGACCCTTTGAAGGTTCAAGCCATTCTTGAACTTCCTTTGCCTCGTACCTTACGCCAGCTACAAAGTCTCCAAGGCAAAGCTAATTTTCTTCGTCGATTCGTTCCTAACTATGCCACTACCACACATGGCTTCCTTAGACTTCTTCGATCTCACACCCCTTTTGTCTGGGATACATACGCTCAAGAGTCTTTTGATGCCCTCAAGCATGCTCTCACATCCGCTCCCTTGATCCGTCCCCCTGACTTTGAACGAGATTTCATCCTATACATCTCTGCTTCCACATATTTGGTTGCTGGTGTCCTTATCCAGGAGGATGATAACGGTGTCGAACATGTGATCTATTATGTCAGTAAGAACCTTGCCGGTCCACCTGTGTCCTACTCGCATGAAGAAAAATTAGCACTAGCTGTCGTGTTCTCGGTCCAAAAATTGCGTCATTATATCCTCATGCGTTCCACCAAGGTTGTGACTGATTCCAACCCCATGGCTTTCCTATTGAGTCGCCGCATCCTCAATGGAAAGTACGCCCGTTGGGTCGTTATTCTCCAAGAATTCGACCTTGAATTTGTCACCCCAAAAAGTAAGAAAGGTTTAGTCCTAGCTGAACTCATTTCTGATTTGCCTACCTGGACGCAAGATACTCCAATTAATGACGCTCTTCCCGATGAACATTTGTTTGCCATCACCACCGACGATCCTTGGTACGGTGACATCCTTACTTACTTATGAACCCAAAAGTTCGCCCTTCACCTTGATCGTGATGCTCGACGATGTATCCAGCACCAAGCCTCTCGCTACCTCCTAATCGGCGATGACCTTTATCGTCACGGCGTAGATACTGTCCTTCGTCGTTGCCTCACCCACGCTGAAGCCAAGCAAGTCCTAAATGCCTGTCATAGTGGCGCTTGTGGTGGCCACCTCTCCAGCCTCGCCACCGCCCAAAAAATCATGTGTGCCGGGCATTTTTGGCCTTCTCTCTTTAGTGATTGCATTGAAGCAGTCAAACAATGTTCCAATTGCCAACATTTCACCCCCAAGGTGCGAGCTCCTCCCTCTCCTCTCCATCCTGTCGTCACAGCTGGTCCTTTTTGTAAATGGGCCATCGACTTTATGGAATGTCAACCTCCATCTACTGGTAACCACAAATATATCATTGTGGCGGTTGACTACTTCACTAAATGGGCCGAAGCTATGCCTACGTTCAAAAATACGGCAGCCACTGCAGCCCTCTTTTTCTTTAACCATGTCATTACTCGATTCGGAGTTCCAAAACAGTTAGTCTCAGACCTTGGCCGACATTTCGAAGATCAGATTTGGCATGAGCTCTCCTCCTTATTGGGTTTTGAACACCAATATTCATCTTCCTATTACCCCCAAGGTAATGGCCAGGTTGAAGCGGTCAACAAAATTCTTAATACCATGCTTCAACGAATGGTGAATAAACACAAAACCAATTGGCATCTCATGCTCTTCCCTGCTTTGTGGGCTTATCGTACTTCTGTTAAAACCGCCACCGGTTTCACTCCTTTCCACCTTGTCTTTGGCGAGGAGGCAGTCTTACCAATCGAATGTGAAATCCCTTCCCTTCATTTGGCCGTCGAACTTCTCCCTGATACCCAACCTCTAGAACAACGACTTATCATGCTTGAGCGCGCTTCTGAAGATCGTCGTGTTGCATTACAAACTCTTGAAGTGGCCAAAAAGCGCACCAAAGCTCAGTATGACCGAAAAGTGCATCCTCGCACCTTTCATGAAGGTGACCTTGTTCTAGTATATGACCAGGCCCACGATACCCTCGGTCATGGGAAGTTCGACTCATTATGGCTAGGTCCTTACATCATCAGTAAAAATCTTGGGAAGGGGGCATATCTTTTAGAGGACTTTGAAGGCCACCCCCTTCCTAATCCTCACAATGCACTCTATCTCAAGAGGTATTACCCTTAGCATTTCCCGCTCGAAATGCATGTTTTACTTTCTTGTAGATAGCCAGCATATGTTTGTTTTCATCAGTCACTACTTCACCAGGACACATGTTGTCCATGAAGTCTTCCTTTCCTCCTTTTTCAAATCGGATTTCCTCACTTACAACACTTTTCCTTGGGGCACCACTTAGCCTCCATCTTCATTCTTGTCTGTGTCGATTTCCTTCATGAGATACCATTTCATACTCATGTTTTTCGGGTCCCCTTTGGACCTTTCATCATTTCAACATCATCATTAGTCTTCGTCTGGGTACCTTGGATCTAGCCCCTCTTTAGCATGTTCACGATAAGTATACTCGGTGGTCCAATGATGCCACAATAGCTATTGGTGATTCTCGGGCATGTGTGAGATGTCTCAACCCTCATGAGGGGTGGCCCTGCAGGTAGCCCCCCACATGCCCAGATGAATTCATTCCCGCCCTTGATGCAGCTCCTCTCATTTGATGATCTCGGCTTCAACCGCTTACAGCACCATTTTCGATTCACATGTCTCTGTCAGATTTTGAGAGCCCTTCCCCATGTGTAGGGGAAATTTGGGTATATTTGTATCTCATGTACTACCATATTACTGTATAAGTCCTAACGATTATTCCAGGCATCACATGTATGTGGGATTCATCCTATGATTTATCTGGCTCATGTTTTGGCTAGCACATGCTTCATTATTGCGTTTCATGGTTTTTCGGGCACCTTACTCTTTGTACTTATTGTGTTCCATGGTTTTTCGGGCGCCTTATTCTTTTTACTTTGTCTCGGTGGGCATAGGTATGCCTCCCCCGCCACCTTTAGCACAGGTACCACTTCATAAACTAGAGACTTGTTGCACCTGTAAGTCTCATCTCCTCAGGGTCTAGTCCTTTAGCACATCAGACAACCTTACATTTCTCTCTCTCACTTCCCTCTCGATATCTAGTGATTGAGTTCTTACAACGTACTTCAGTCATATGATTTGCTCCTAACACTCGTACGTTGGGGGGCAATCTGTTACACCATTTTTTGGTCATCTAACCTATTATTATTAGATGAACCCAAGTACACCATGTAAGACCAATTTTACCCTAAGTAAAATTGCTTTCACCATATAAAATAACTCATTTGTTTATATTTCCTGGTCATATTTAACCCAAATAAGGAACTTAATTAAATAAATCCTTATTTATTTAATTATTCCCTATGAATAAGTTATTTAAATCATTATTTAAATAATATTCTTAGTTAAATTTGACTAAATCATCCATAAATAATTAAATAAACCATTATTTATTTAATTGTATTCCCATCACTTCCCTAAAATGATAAATAAACCATTTATTTATTTATTATTTATAAATAAAGGAATTGACCCAAGTCAAGAACCCTTTTCCTTCCAACAAATATAATAAAATATTCCTAAAGGGTGCTTCTAGAATTCGATTAATAATATTTTATTCATGCACCGAGTTCTAGACCGCCCCAATATTTTGTTATAAATAGGGGGTTTTCCCCATTCATTAGTCACCTTCATTGCATTAGATCACTCTGGATCTACTCTTGGTCACCATTTTCCATTTTGCTTTGTGAACTCCCATTGAGTTCTATGTTTGCTTTTCTACATCCATAAGAGAGAGAAATGTTAGATCTGAAACACTGAGGACTTCCAAGAACCCATCCCACTGAGGAGAACCGGAAGACACCTTTCTTGTTTTCCTCTCAGGTGCCCCATTCTTTGATATAATACAAAATTCTTTCAAATACATTCTTCTTATCTTGTTCATTGGATCTATGGAGCTATGTTATATTTTATCTTCTTAATATCTTTTGTGCTTAGATTTGAATTTTTGCAGCAATCTTAAAGATATTTTGCAGCCATAATCTATGTTAGGGCTATTTGTTATGTGTAGCTAAAGTGATCTTTTACGACGAAAGATTCATACTAACACTCACCACTATCCCAAACTCCCCGAATTGAAAAAATTTTAGGGTATTCATTGACAAGGGGGACCTACTCAACAACCTGTTGTAATGTAGGAGCCTTTCCCCGACCAAGGGGTGGTTAACAACCAACAACAAAAGCCACCCAAAAATTATACTGGAGGAGGCAGTCACGAAATTTACATCGCTAGCGAATAATTTTTCTTCCAAACAAGGAATAGGAACTACGATACACCTTCGGACACCAACCCGTCAGGTACATGTACGAGTGCACCTATTTCATTGTTAACCATATCTAAAGTACCTATAGAGCCCCTTCCAAAAACTGTCAAGGGACCAACCATGCGCGTAGGACATCACTCTAAAGCTGCTCATAGCTATAGCATAGTAGATGATTTAGCACAATCTCCAAATTCTATGTCAGCCTTAGAAGTTATGTAGTTGTGCCGAAGACAATAGAAAGCCTTACTTTCTACGTTAGGCACAATCCACCCTTCAGAGTCATGCCTAAATTTTTTTACTTGTGCCCAAGACAGCAGAAATCCTTACTTTCCGCGTTAGGCACAATTGACCCTTTAGATTCATGCTTAATGGTTTTCAATCTAGACAAAGCAAGCCCCATGCTTCCTTCTTTGGTCGCTTTCCAAATACCAGTTTTAGTTCATAATATCACCATACACTAAGGCATTATTGATGAGGGAGCATCCACATGTACCATGTCCAAATCAATTTGGAAAAATTTAGGGTCACCTAAATTAAAACCATCTAACATCATTCTTAGAGCATACGATCGTCGCCCTTCAACCCTTATCGGTCGATATTAAAATGTCCCTGTAAACTTGGCCAGAAAGACAATACTTATAGACATTGAATTCTTAAACGCACAACTAAACTACAATATACTCCCTAGGCGGAGTTATATGTAAGCCATGACTGCATTTGTGTCCTTTTTATTTAGGGTAATCATGTTTCCCCATGACGATTGGATAATCACCATCGACCAACTCACATACTATGACAAGAAACCCGTGACAACCCTCGATGTTGTGTTACTGTATGTAGACACAACAACATAACCACTTACACAATATACAGAATTTGGCCCCTGCCAATTCAAACCACCATCCATCCTAGGGTAATTTCTAGGAGATGCCCCTTTTATACGAGAGGGAGTCCCAAAAATCACAGGGGCACTGGTGTCCATGATGCTCTCATCAAACACTGAAACTATCCAATACATAGAAACTAGTAGTACAAAGGTTGAAGCCACTAGCATGACATTCCTACACTACGCCATTTTACAAACCCCATTTTTATACCCCCCTCCTAGTTTTGTGTCAAAACAAGTCTTGGCAACTATAACATTGCCGAATATGGCTTTCGCAATACCCGTGTGGTGTTTGGTCCCCCCAGCCATGCTAGGAAGTACAGGCATCACCTCTACAGCAATAACCCCTATTTCCCCTCAAGAGTTCACATCGGTTAACACAACACCTATAACAGGGCTAGCTAATGTGACCAAGAAAAATAACAAAAAAGGGAATAAAGTCAAAACCCCCAAGTAACCTAGGGAATTACAACCTTGTGTATTGTGCAATATCGTAGTTCATCCTACTAATATTTTCCCATAGTTAGATGAATTGAAATCCCTTCTAAACACCGAAAGAAATGCCGCGACCTCAAATTCCCATAAAAAGGAACAGGCCACGAACAACCAAGGGAAAGCATTATGCATCAATAATGCATGCACCATATGTGACCATTATGGGTATTATACCCATCATTTCCCAGAGATGCCGCAATATAGGGATGCCTTGCAAGCCCTAGGGCAATATTACCAAGAGGACCCCTTAGATCCACCCATGAAAATGGAGAAGGGAGAACCTAAAACCATACTATACATATGAAAGGAGCCTACATCTTGCTCATATTTATTCACCCCAAGGGATCAGAGATGAAAAACAGAGGCCACACTATAGGTCCCAGTTTGTGCACTATGTGATGAGCCTAATCACTTAGTCACATAATGCCCCGAGTTAAGGGTGTTTAACAATTGGTATCAAGTATTGTGAGATGCCCAAATAAAATTAGTTATACATCGACGACATATGTGTTATATTTGTCAAACAAACCACCGCGTTCATCGTTGTCCCCATATCCATCGATTCTAGTCTATGTTGGATCTCATGTGATGCTCCATCGCTGAAAACCCTGACTTAGTCGACTCGGACATGGAATCCACAAGAAATACTATATACCATAACACGAGCTCATAGTGCCTGATCAGAAAACCGAAAGAAACACAATGATCAGTACCTCATCATGTTCAATATAGTCCCAATAAATTCATGCCTCAAAAAAATTAATTTTCAGTCGCATCATGTATGCCCTCTCTTCTTGATTTACATTCAAATTATTTCAAATATGTTTGTATGAAAGAGATTCTTTTACTTGGGTTATTGGTTGTAGGTATTACCAACATGTCGAATCAACATATGTCCCAGCCAACTAAGGTACAAGAGCAGGTATCATTCTACCCCTAGCATGATAGCCTCCCCAAAGAAGATTTTCATATCCTGACATCATTTCTCCAAATAAATCAACCATAGGTTTTATTCACCTAACCATGTTTATCATCACCCCACCTTGCACATGATAAACACCATTGCAGGTCGGTAGAGCCTTACCCTCCATGGCATCCATTACTCATGTAGACCATACACCAAAGTTCTGGAACCATGACCATAAAAACCCAAGATCAGAAAGCACTTAATGTCCATTCATCCATCATACATCAAGTCAATTTTTACCCATGTCATGTTAAAACCCCTTTCCCGGGCATCCATTCTCACATGTAGATAAAAAAATGCACCACCACATCTCTCACAAGGCCTATGACACCCCCACCAGCGTAGACCATCAACGACATTTTTCATCCCCTTCATCACCCCCACCAGCATAGCCCATTTGCGACATGTTTTCATCCCCTTCATCACCCCCACACCGAGACCAACCAATGGGGTCACCACCCTCATAAAAACACACTCTTCACACCATAGTGACAGATTATTTCATGTTTATAGGGGCACCCATATCCATGCTTGTACATCCAAACCCATTATATATTCTTTTGGCAAGTGTACAAATATTTTTTAGGAGAACACTCCCATCCATCGATTCACATTTCTCACCTAGAAGTAGTCCCTAATCACCCTTGGTCGAAGCTATGCATTCTTTACCACACCCCACCATGACACTCATAACAACCATACACCCACCCTGTATGTCCCCCAACTCCAGGGATTTCCTCACCAGAAATTGTTATGACTGCTGCCACTCACATTTATAGCTCTAACCTCGTGCCACTTAACTACCATCATCAGTTATAACCATTTCTCTTCATCATGCATAGTTAACCCATCACACCATGCCTTGCTACAACAGAAACCCTAGTCCTTTGCATTAGTACTCATCTCGTTTAGTTGATTCTTCCCTCTTGTCGACTACAACAAAAATTTTCCAAGAAGGAGGTAGTACCTTGGACGAGTCCTCACCTTAATAGGGGAATCCCTGTATGACACTATGGGAATCGTCATTGCCCATTGATGTCATCGATCCTCTTGAAATTCGACTCTAAGATAATATTTCATGTCAAGATGGTATCGTACTTCATAACTGTTGCACTCCGTCAAAATTCGTCGAAGACCCGTGACTTGATAAGCATCCCTTTCAGTAATGCTTACACGAGAAGTTCCCCACCAGTCAAACACCCACCCATGCAATGAGATTTCATTCTAAACAAAGCATTCCATACTAATATTATGCATGTGGGAACCACATTCAACCTTATTTCAAAGAAAAATGGCCTCGAGGGTGTCAGCGACCGTCGTCATTAGCCAGCAATAGGTCGCTATCAAAAGTGGCATAGACAAAACCATTATCTTTCATATAAGCTTAACTAGCCAAAACATCATGAGCATGGGACATGCTCGCCTTGTAGAAATATTCTATTCATTCTATCTCTTGCAAGTTTCCAACAGATTACAGTGTCATTTTTACTCACGGAAAGGGGTCTCTCAACTCAGTTCTAAAGAATTTTTCTCTCTCTCTCTCTCTCTCTCAAAAGGATCACACAGAAAATAAACTATAATGTATGTCGGCTATACAGTTCTTCCTAGACCTCATACATTAGGGGGCAACTATTAACACTGGAAAATCGTTCAAGAAAAAGACATTAAAAATTGTCAAGAAAAAGGTACATATAAAGGTTTACAGGGAAGAAATACATTAGAGGAGCTAAAAATTTAGTTTTTCCTAAGGTCAGAGGGAAATTTTTTTGGACCTCACACAGTCAACACTAGATCTAAGTGCACAGTGCGGCTTTTCCTTATATATCTGTGCACTGCAAAAATATCCCTTCAATAACCGTGTGGTCCTGGGGATGACAGAATGTCACCATCTAGGACAACCTGGCACACTTGGTGAAAAATATTCTCACTCAACCTAACCAAGTACAACTGCCTTGCAGCCACCTTGAGGCTTTAGTGTAGCAAACAAAGGAATCATACCCCCACTCTTGTGTCACCATCCATATTAGACCAAGAGAAGGAGAAAAAGTTAGAAAATGGTCTATAAAATCCATGCTTGGGAAGAGAAATATGAGACACATTTTTATGCTGGCCAAATTTCTCCCCAGGAAACCAACTTGTGTTGTTCAACAGCAGGATGATTGGAAGGATTCAGTTGCTGGCCACCTAACACATCAATCCAAGAGAGAGGAGTTCACCACATGTTTATCGATCTACCATCCTTTGAGAGGAAAGAGATGCATGATAAAAACTTGAAGGGAAGAGACCCCCTTGTCTTGGATATTAGAGCTTCGTAGCTTGAAGGAATAAAGTCGAGGTCAATATATTTTTTGTTATAAGAGATTTAGCATTCTATATTTTACTACTACCAGTACCTAATAAAAGGAGAAAGCTCTCCATTGTTGAGTTATTAGTGTGTTTGATCTATTGAGCGTGTATCTTGTGCATGTTGTTTTGTTTTTTGTTTCATTGTTTATGTAGCATGCTATGTTTCCTTTTGACTTAGCTTACTACATGTTGAACTTGTTCCACTAACGTTTGAAAAACCACTTTGACCTATGACTCTTATGTAGGTAAGCAACCTCCTTACTAAGAAAAGTGTATTTCGTCCGCTCATGTGCCGAATACTCTACCACAACTATAGTGATTTTTAAAGCATCGAGGATACATTACACTCCTAAACTTATGATTTAAAGGCTCAAACTTTGATCTTTCATTGCCATATAACACTCCACTAAGCAACATTGATGTGTTATAATGCACTATAAGTCATAAATGGTGTCACACAATCCTATATTTAATTATATTTTGTGTTTTGATCTCAGGTTTTTACTTGGTCAATGCTTCCATAACACTCAAAATACAACTAACTTAATAATATATGTTGTTATTTTACATTTAAGGATGATTTCCTCTCTTGTCAAGTCCCTATAATATCCTCGTAACCCTTAGTGGTGCATTAAGCACCCAATATATCATGAATGATGCACTATAATGCAATTTAAGTCATGAGTGATGTGATATCACTCAAAATATTGTCATTTAAAAAAAATTTAAGGCCTAAGCATCTTGATAAATGATATGGAATTAAATAATTAAAAATCCTACACATTAAAAAAAATGATTATTATTTTTTATTAATAAATTCATATTTAAACTTGATTTAAGTTCACATAAAATAATCATATATTGTTATCATTAGGAAAATAAATTTGAGAGAACTTTACTTTCACGAAATGATCATGGGAGGTGGGAGCGCGGACGATGGAAACTGTTGCAAACCCTAGCAATGGCACCATCAAGATTCAACAGACATTTCATGGCAATTTCAGCCCCGACTAAGTTTTATATCACTATGCCATCGTGTTAATACTTGTTCTCATATTGGCGGGCATCAGTTCTGTTCTAGACAGTTTGGATTTAGTATCATTTTGATTGGGATTTATACCTTGGTTTTGGTGTTTTTTATTTTTCCATTGCGAAGCCCGTGAGCCCTGGGCCCAAACTCTTTGCTGAAAGCCTCCACTTGTTGTTGACATCCTCCTCTGAGCATGACTGGGGGTCCATGTGCTGATTAGTCCTTAATCAATGCCCCCTAGAAAGTTCTATCACCCCCCCGAGTTAGATTTTGACATTTTCCCGACCTTTCTGGTTACCCTCTCGGCGTGTTTGTTCCCTCATAGTATTTCATTTGGTGGGTTTCCCTCTTTTTCGCGGGCACCTTTAGCCAAGCATGACTACAGTTATGAGTATATATGAGGAGGAGGTGGACTATTCTCTTGATTCGCTCGAACAGGTTCAGATTTTTAATTGGCTGACAGACTGGGGTAAGGGTCCGATTCATGATTTGGTTGCCATGGAGGTGGGTGAGTCAGTGAATCCTTTGACCTTTCTTACACAACCACACCCGGTCTCCTCTGTAGACTGTGCAGAACCAATTTTACAATGGTTGTATTCTCCATCATTTTCTATCCTGTCGCCATCTGTCTTGCGACAATGGGAACAACAAGCACAACAGTTGCCTAATGTTCCATTGTATACCAGTGCTGCTCTTGGACTTGTTATCTCGTGGGCTAAGGATTTCTCTTTCACGGATCTGAATATCGGTAGGGCGGAGATTAATTACCAACAACATTCTGCACAGGCTAAGTTTTTTCCCACTGTGGCCTTTTCTTGTTTCAAGGGTATTCCCCTTGCTGCGCCTCCCACGGATGATCCCAAATCATCAAATTCCGATGAACCTATAGAGCTGCGAGGAGATTCACAATGCCAAGCACAGTGTCGTGGCAAGAAAAATCCTCACTGCACCAAGAACCGGAATAGTCACAACATCAACTTTGGTTAAGGGGTCAACATGGCGGACATTGAACATACTGCATAAACGATTTTGGTGGGCAGGGTCAGGGGTAGAAATTATTCACTTTCCAGGCTCAAGATATGGACTGAGAAGATTTGGAGTAGCTCTTTGGAACAATTACCAGGTGTCTTGACCATGAACAGGGGTTGGTTCGCCCTCATATTCTCACAACCTGCTATGGTGGATTGAGTCCTCTCCAAGTACTGGCACCTTGAGATGAACCTTATCTTGTTGAAGTGCTGGACTCCATTATTCGACCCGGATAAGGAGAAATTAGGGGTAGGTCCGATTTGGGTCTAGCTTCCTAGCCTTCCGTCACAATTCTGGAATGAAGAGTCACTTCACATCATTGGGGAGGATCTTAGTTTATACTTGGATCATGATCACTCCTATATGGAGACGAGAAATATATCAGTGGCCCGTATTCTGGTCTACTTGGATACGCAGGAAGGGCTCTATGATGGTTACAATATTTACTTCATTGACATGGTCTGATATCAGGTGTTGAATTATGAATGGATTCCCTTCAGATGTCGTTTTTGTCATGTGGTTTGACATCTTTACAAAGAATTCCCTCTTATCATTGCAACCTCCCCACTCACCAAAACTGTGGTTCACATGGCTACTCAAACGGATCCTGTGTACATTATTTATGCTCCGGAAGAGGATCGACTTGGCTCCCACACTGAACCTTCTGAGGTGTTGCAGACTTGGACGGTCACACAAGCTCGGTCCCATAGCCATGCGGCCTACACCACACTGGAGGACTCGACACTTATCCTGGGTAGAGGAACCAGGTGGCCAACCAGCTATCCAAAGAAGAATCAGAGCTAGAGTGGGGTCAGTGGCACATTGTGGAGCACAATGGTGCTCAGGAGTACCAATTCTATCATCACCCCTTCATTGATGATCTACAGGCAGTGGATGCAGTATTCCCATGATTGCTTTTTTTATTTTATATTGCACTTTTTGGCGGCATCTCATTCTTTCATTTGGTGATAGAACTCTATATCTGTTTTTGCTTGCATTATATTATCGACAGCTATCATATTCATTGTACATACCATTATTAGTTTATATGATACACTGTTTAGCTGATTATCTTGCATCTACTTGACTCTTCGGAGGTATGGACTTTGTCTAGGCATACTTTTAGATACGCTGTAAAATGTAACATGTAATTTTTCTTATAATTAATGAAAAAATACGACTTTTTTCCTCGGAAAAAAATAAGAAAAGAATTTGAAATTATTAGTGAAAAGGTTTACATTATTAATAGTTTTTTAATATTTATTACTAATAATATAAAATAATAATAATTAATAAAGTAATGTTGATAAATGGGTTGAGATTATCAACATTTTAAAATTATTTTATAATTACAACATAAATAATAAAATAGTTCTTTGGAATAATAGATATAACTAACGTTATCATATAAATCAAATGATTAATAAAGGTAGATAGGAATCAATCTATAATAAGAAATAAAACAATTAATTTATAATACATCTTATATTGCTAAAATTCAAAAAATCATAAAACAAAACTTTTTTTTTTTGTGAATTTGGTGGTGCCTTTCTATTTTCGATTTATAAATGCAAAGCAAGTTACAAAATTATAAATTCTGTCTATAGCCTCAACCTGCCCGAAGGAAACCAGGTCTGTTGGCCATCTGAGTGCATGAAAAGCAAACCAAAATTGGAATAGTTTCATCCTTCTATGTCCATCATGAGCTATCTGTTCTAGATCATACTTTTTGATATGTTGAAAATAGAAACTAAGTTCGTACAAAACAGTAAAGTTCATAAATCTTCATTCTACAGGGAACTACTAAGTATCTGAAGAAGAAATTGGAGCGGGTTCTTTTGTTGTAGACCCTGGCATGTCCACTTGTTGAAGTTGTTGAAGCTGCTTTTCCATGCGTCCCATGCGGTCATCAAGTCTGCTAATGCGATCTGCTGCTTGGTACTGGGTGCTTTTAATATGATAGAGTTGATCTTGCATGTCCTGCAGCATGTACTTGATGCTGCTTTCAATCTTTGGAGGGTCTTTCTAAGCCTGGCCAGGTGGAAAGCTCTGCATTGCCTTTGCTAAAAGACACTTCAAAATCCAGTAAGTGTGGATGGTTTGTTGGAACAGCATCAGTCTGCCTTGGGTGTTGCCTGGGTCAGTTATAAAATCCATGATTTCAGTTTCAGTTTCATTGTCTTCGGGGTCTGTTTGGATGTCCCTTTCCCAGCCTCTAATTTCCTGGCGGGTCTTGGAAGAATTTTCCATTACATACGTTGCCGCGAGATTCTCTAAAATTTCCAAATTTGATTTCCTCCCGCGTTTCTTCGGGGTTGGATTCGATTGAACTTGTTGTTTTCCTTTTGCAGTTTGGGAGGAGGACCGTCGCTTTCCCATATCATACCAGAGCATAAATATCAATGCTTCCATATTTCAAAACACATTAAGAACGGAGTTAGTATGAACATAATGACAAGTTTTTACCCCATTAGCAGTGATGTTGTTGTTTATCGACCTGTCGAACTCATCAACCTTTCGGGACTGAGGATTTTGACAATACATGAGGACAGTATGTCTTCCTATGGCATTATAATCCCCGAGCCTAGTTTCCCTGCATGACCTTCTGGACCTCTAGACACCTATGTGCAGGAGAAAACGAAGCAGGACAGCGCGCACATAACTATGAAAGAAGAAATTTCCGGAAACAAGGTTTAGATCACTACCCCAACCCAGAACCCACGGTAGACTGAGCCACAATAGGAGAAACAAGCTTAAATACCACAAAGTTTCCTTTTCATAATGAAAATAACCTCTGTTCAAGTGCTTTATACAACAGTTGAAAGAGCTAACCTTAAAACAACTGTTATGAGGACCCTGACAGACTCTCTTACAATCCCGAACCTGACTATTAACCTTGCCTACTTTCATCCTCAACACTGTAGCTCTGAATTCATAGCTAGATGGGTTGACAACACGGTAATTTAGAAAAGTTAGCATATTGCAGGGGTCTCTAAAACAGGGATTTACCGGCTGCAGTTTCGGAGTATAGCTTTCAACCATTACTTTAACCAATTCAATAACTAAAACTACCATTCTATTCATCAAGGGACTGGAGACGACAACGACGAAAATCATAAGAGCAAGGAGAAGGCATTGTACATACCACCGCCTTGTCGATTGAGCAGAGCCTGGCTTTGTCCTCTGGAACCTCCAAGCGCTTGCATGCAGAAAGCGATGCTTGCACAAATGAAGGCGAGGAGTAGGCCGACTTACCTTTTCGGAAACATTCCTTTGATGCTCTGACAGCACAGGCTGTCCACCCTACGCATTCATTAAGGATCGGATCATCTCGTACTCCCGAGAGATACTGCTCAAACGCGCCATGATATTGCTTGATGATTTGGAGGACGGTCCACTTTCCATCTTACTGGACCTCTTAATTACTTTCAGACAGGTGTTCACCCCGACCGGGGGGTTGGATATCTTTGCTCACAATCAGCTGGAGGGAATGAAGTTCCATATCCCAGATCGCATCTGTGGGGAGAGCCTCTATGGAACGTTCACACTGCTTACAACCCCAATTAGCAAGGTAATCGGCCGCTACACTACCTTTACGTCTTATATGGTTGGGGATCATATATTGGATTTGGTTCAGCAATTGACTCACTTCTTCAATGAGACCAGCTGTGCACCAACTATGGGAAATTTTTTCCCAAGGTGTGCCTTGTTGTAATCTACGGAGAAATCCAGTAACCATTTTTGAATCCCCTTCAATTATGATTCTCTGATAGTTTTCTCTAATTGCAATCACTAAACCTTGCTTGACCACTAGCAATTCAGATTCATTATTTGTGGCATGGCCCAGATCAAAGGCATAGAACCGGTAGACTGCTCCTTCATAATTATGAAAAATCCCTCCAGACCCCGCTTGTCCCGGATTTCCTTTAGAAGCTCCATCATAATTCAATTTGATAAATCCGGATTGAGGAGGCTTCCAATTTTCCTCAATAGTTTGATTTGGTGGTCTGTACTTCCACAAGCTTTTGTACAGCATCTGAGGTTTAATATTTAGGGACTCTAGTATTTGGGATTCAAAACCCGTCGTCTGCCAATCCTCATCTGTCTAACTTTCTGATAGGATAGTTTCCCGGATATTTTCTGTGGAGTACTTCTAGATTTGCTGCAATGGTTGTTCTGTGCCTTGAAAAATCCTACGGTTCCTTTCCTTCCAGATCTGCCAAAGGAGGAATCCAAGTGATAGTGTCCACGCTTTGTTAATCACTTGACAATGAAATCCACCCTTTCGCCAACTGCGGATACTGTCTATGATGTTGTCCTGTTTTTTATCTGTTTGTCTGAACAGTTGTTCCAGGCTCCTCCATATTTTCTGCACCATAGGGCACGAGTTTAGAAGGTGTTCAGTTGTTTCATTCTCCACTTGACATAAGGAGCACCGAGAGGGTCCCACCATCCCTCGTTTTTGTAGGTTTTCCCAAGTCAAGATTCTTTTATGACTTACCAACCATAAGAAAAATTCCACCTTGGGCCAATGTTTGGCCGCCAGAATTTTCCTCCATATTGGTTGAGGTTCCCAGCGCGCTTGTTGGGATTGTAGATAATATCCTTCATTGATTGTGAATTGCCCTTTTTTCTGATGTCCCCATCTAAGAATGTCTGGTCTTGTTGCTTGTCTTATTTTCCTGGTTTTAAGTTCTTTAGCCAGGTTTTCCCATTGTTGTGTTTCTGGGGCCTCCTGCCAGTATGTTTTGTCTTTCCATTTTCTCCACAGGTCATTATGATTTTGGCACCAGTATTGCTGTAAGTGTCTATGATTTGGTGTATTTGTATATAGAAAGATTTCACCCAAATCAAGGCGACTAAATAATTTTTCCTGTTGTTGCCACGAGTCTTCCCAAAAGAGAGTTGTACCTCCGTCCTTGACCTCCCAAAAACTGTGGGACCTAATTAAATGGCGGTTCATTGCCGCCAAATTCCAAATAGAAGAGCCTCTCTGTGTTCGATCGGTCTACTTAATTATAACTTGCTTTTAAAATATTACTAATTACAAAAAGAATTAACATATAAATTAAGCATATATACATTTAAAAAATATGGAACAAGATTCTTAACTTTGAAGATTTATCCCCACTTTGTCGTGGAGATTCTTAATCTGTAGATTGAATTTGCTACAATATAATAGGTCAATATTTTAACTTAACAATACCACGTGCCCAATTTGCTACAATACCACAGGCCAATATTTTAACTTAACCGTACCACAGGCCTAAAAAAAGCACAACTCACTTTGAAAGAGGATTTTTTATATGAATTATTATTTTTAATTAACCAATTTAATTTTAAAAAGACCATAATTACTTTGGAGATTTACTTTTGATTTGTGTACACTATTGAAAATATTATAAAATATTTGGTTTTCGTTAAATGCTTACCAAAGAGGTTTCCACATCAATAGACTTAATCCATCACTTTTCACTCTAAAAAATATTTGCATCTCAATAGACTTAATCCACCATAGATCCTGAGTTAAGATGACCCTAAAATGGTTTAATTGTTATTTATTAATCATAATTAATTAATAATTATAATAATAATTATTTTTTATTATTTTTTGTATTTACATTTATATTTATATTTTATTTTATTTTTATGTAATTTGACAGAATCAAACATTACAACATTTTTATATATTCGGTTGGAGAGGGTCTCTACCCTAATTATTAATAATTAAATTAAAAATGTGGAATCCCCATTCTAAAATAGACATACCTATTAACATAATAAGAATGGACTATATCAATAACGTGATTTAGTCATTGTTTTATATTAGAAATGTCTATTTATTAAATAATATTTTACCCTTGTACTATAGATTTAGTCATTGTTTTGTATTAAAAATATCTAATAATATTTTACCCTTAAATTATAAATTCAATCGGAACAACACATTGTTGGTATCAACGAGTTTACTTATTAACTCAAGGAGGATAAGATATGGGATTTGCATGTAACAACATGAAATTTCAGCTTCAGTTCAGTGTGATTTTACTTTTACTTTTGCTTATTGTTGAGGATGGCCATCATGTAATGAGCATTAGATTTGGTACGTTTACAATGTTATTCTTATTATTTTTCTTTATTACATTTTTGTTCTTATTCTTTTTATTTCTTCCTGTTATTATTTTTATTTAGACAAAAATTAAAATCAAGTTAGACTGGCAGAAGTTGTAAATTAATTGAACCCAAATATAGTTATTAGTTACTTCAGTAGTTTCTGATAATGAAAACTATATAATAGGTTATTTTGGTATATTGACTGTAGGTGTGCTATCCAATATCCCACCCATGGAGGTGGGTGGCAAAGATGGATGTGTACTTAAGGTGGCTAAAGTTGGTGAAGACACATGGAGGAAAGGTAAGATCAGGCATGTGATTCACGTGACAAATATGTGCAAAAGTTGCGTAGCTCAATCCGCAATTATAGAGGTCCGCCTCAAAGATAACCCTGATATAAAGGCACCGCTTATTTACAATATGAAAACAAAGTTGCGACCAGGTATAACAATGGTTTATGTGGAAGAGCTTAATCCAGGATATCAATTCAATCAACTCTTCCCTCGTCAAGTGGAATTCTTCAATTGCTCTTCACACACATAACATGATCCCCGCAAAGACAGATGGTGGTTATTATAATACCATCTCCTACTTATGTACGAAGCCCGTTTTGTTATTTGGGACTTTTTCCTACTAATGTACTAAGCCCGTTTTGTTATTTGGGACATTTTTTTATGTTAATTTTTACATATTTTACTTACGAGGGTTGCTTAATATTTTGTCATTTAATTTCCGTGTTATTTTCAAATATAAAATTTATTTAATAATTTTGTATATTTTTTTATTTTATAAATAGTTTTAGAGATAGTTTAGTTACTGATGATTGTGAAAATAAAGTTTTATATGTGAAAAGTTTGAAGTTCAAATTCTTTTATTTTTTTGTGCTTAGTGAAGGAACGTAGATACTTAGAAGTTATAATAGTAGTTATTGAAATCCACCGTATGTGTCTCACAATTATGAGGCCAAACCAATTACCAATTCTTTTATATCCAAAAATAAAACAATTTATAAATAAATAAAAACACTTCTAAATTTATTTGATAAATATGACCAGTATTTACATGAATATGAATCAACGATATGTGGAAATATAAATTGAGCATTTTGATAAAACCAAATATGAAATCATTTTTATTTTAAAAAATATAATAATAATAATTTGCTATAATCAATATTATATCATAAAACCACACTAGCTAGTTCGAAACTAAGAAGATCAACAAAATTTTCTTATATATGATTTTTACTAAAAAAAAAATTATTCTCATTTTATAAATCACAAAAACAGAACTCCTAATAATTAAAAATATCATTTTAATAAATAACAAAATTAATTTAAAATTAATCTCTAAAATTAACCAATACATTAATGCAACAATAAATCACTATCCAAAAGTGCAATAACATTATGTTATCTAATAACATTATATTATCTAATGTGTAGCTCAACAACTTGCTAACCAACCCCTCTATAGACATTGCCTATACAATATATCGATAGAACAATTAACTCCCTCTACCACCTACGCACTAGATTTATGACCCAGATTAAATGCGGGATCGAAACGGGCAGGGGTCTGGAAACCGCGTGTGCTTTTGTTCCCGCCGGGGCCCACGTCCCTTCATCCAGATTTAAATTTCATCAATGTTCGATGGGTCAAATAAAAACCCCGAGCATATACTTCATTAAAAAGGAACGGGACTTTATTTATCAAAAAGTAATTTTAATACTATAGATGATATTTTAATACTATACATGATATTTTAATATATATCATGTGGGTTTGTGTGTAACTGTATGTTGTTTTTTATCACATTGTCTTTACATTTGTTTCTTAGTATTTTGATATCTTTTTCTTCCTATGAGTGGTTTTTCTACGGCACTTATTTATCTAAGAGGTTGGTTTTGTAAAATTATATTTTAAAATTTTGTTAATCAAAATATAATGTTTATTTTTATAGCTCTTCAAAATAATTTTTTAATGAAAGTATTATACTCATAATTATATATAATACTATTAGTATTATATTAATTTTAAAGTTATTATATCATTTGAATTTAAAATTTTGTGATTCATATTATAGTTGATGTTTAGTACATTTAAAGAATTTGGATAAGCATGGATGCCTTTTGAGAAGTTTAATTCCCCTCACCATAATATTTGAATTTTATAAGTTTTCTACGGTCCTTATTTTTGTTATTTAAGATGTTGGTTTTGTAAAATCATATTTTAAAAATTTGTTAATCAAAATATAATGTCTATTTTTATAGCTTTTCAAAATAAAACTTTTTTTTCCTAAAAAATAATAAAAGTATTATACTCATAACTATATAACACTAATAGTATTATATTAAATTTAAAGTTATTATATGATTTGAATTTAAGTTTCTGTGATTCATATTATAGTTATGCTTAGTACATTTAATAGTGAGATTATAGAAGGATTTGGACAAGCATGGATGCCCTTTGAGAAGTTTAATTCTCTAAAGTAATTTTCACTCCTCAGCCTCTCACCATGATATTTGAATTTGTAACTTGGCAGAGACTAAACTCCATGCAAACCAACAGATCTACATCTTATAAATTATATTTTAATATTAAAATATTAACTTTACAAATAGTAATATTTCATCTCAAAAATGCAATGCCCAAATCTTTAAAACAAATGAAAAAGAATATTTGTTGAATTGACAAAACTAATTTTCTTTTTAAAGTAATATTTTTATATTAATATATTTTTAAGAATATTAATATTTTATTTTAAATATGTTTATAGAATTTTGGCTTCTGTGATCTAGTTTCGAACCAACCACCAAACCTTGTTGGTTGGTTCGAAACACATCGACAATGTTCATTTAAATGTGATTATTACACAAAGAATTCTATATAATTTAAATATGTTATTTTTAATATTACTAAAAACTTAAAGTCCAATATTAATTTTAAACTAATTGGTTTCAAACCTAAAAAAATATTAAAATTTAATAACTTTTAATATTGCTTTGAGGCTTTAATATTGCTAACAATTAATATTAAAACCTCATATTAAAACTTAAAATTAAATGGAAACTTAAAACTTTATATTAAAATGAAAACTTAAAACATAATTTTTAGTTTTAAAAGTAAATGCAAAATTTTAGTTTTAATATTAATAGTAGTTTTAAAATTTAAAACCTAGTATTATGGAAACTTACAAAAATGAAAATTTAAAAATTAATTTTTAGTTTTAAAATTGCATGAAATTTATTTAGTTTTAATATTAATATTAAAATTAATATGGAAAATGCATTTTTGTTTTATCTTTGGTTTTTTTTCACTAAAATCTACGGAATGATCACATAAATATGGGTCATTCTTTTAGATGTCCATGTGTTTTTTCTTTGATCTTATTAACTAATTTTTGAAACAAAGAAAAACATTCATGTTATGCCATGGCTAAAAAAAAAAACAAGTATACATATCAAGTATGGAACAAATCAATAAGATTCATTAAGAATTTTGGCAACAAAAGGACTAATTTAATGATTGAAGTCGATCTTTTATCTATGCAATATCTATGCAATATAAAAAAATTCGATCTATAAGAAATAGATTTATGAACTCTAACACATAAGATTTGGTTCTTTAATAAAATCGATACAAGGTGAGCTAATATTACAAAATAATATTAGAAACCATTATTAAAACCTAATAAGTGAAAACTAATATTAGAACCATACATTAAAGCCTAAAAATAAATGGAAACTTAAAACCCCATATTAAAAACTAATATTAAATCTCAACTTAAAATATTAAAATATAAAATCTAATATTAAAATTGTAAACTTCAAACTTCATATTAAAAAGTAATATTACAACATCCATATAAAACCTAAAATTCTAACCCCGGAAAATCTTAAAACCTAAAACATAAATTGTAAACTTAAAACTTCATATTAAAAAGTAATATTAAAACATCAACTTAAATCTAAATCCTAAACCCGAAAAAATCTTAGGACTTTTACAACACTTTATGACAAACCCTAATGCCCAAAATTCTTGTCACAATTCTTATTTAGTATTATATTTGTCATAATGTGAGATGAATACAACTTGACCAAGAAATTTTATCCTTGATATGATCTAAAACTAAGAAGTGTTTATATCACCAGTGCTAAAGAAATTATTGTTTAAAAGAATTGGTTAACAAAGTGTTAATTACTTGTTGAATGAACGACAAAGGAATTCACACAATGATAAACTGAGCACTTCATGATGGTTTATATCTTAAAGTTTATGAGCAATCCCTGAAAGGATAATCCATCGAATGGAAGACTCAGATATAAAACTCTCTAACCTTACTACTTGGCCTTCAATTGAAAATTCTTGTATGTGCATTGTTACTTGATTTGTCTATACACCATAATAACTACATTAGTTATCTCGCCGCCATATCATTTATCTTGCCATTGACAACCTAACACCAATTGAAGATATTAAAGCCCAAATAAAAAATCATTGTACATGAATCATCTAACCAAGCCCATCCTAGCACTAAACACAGACCTGTGATATCCTGATTAAATGGTTTGATTAAATGCTAGGAAATTTGGATCTTCAACCAAACACTCTAACATGAACAACTTATCCATAATGGCTTGCTTCAAATTTTATCATTTTGATGCCCCTTTCTGGTTGTGCCAACTCAACTTCCAAATCTTGGAACATTTGAAAACAACACAGTAATATTAATATCACAACAATATATATATATATATATATATATATATATATATATATATATATTAAAATTTTATGATTAAAATTTTCTATTTAAATCAATTGATACACATAAATCAAGAAAATGTTTTTATAAGAAAAACATATTGTTTCACAATATAAAAAAGAAGTGTCAGGAAGAACACAATGCCCAAATCAGCACAACAAATGAATGAATAGACTTCCTCCTTTGATTGACAAAGCTAATGGAGGAGCACTCATCTTCCTTTGAAAGCTAATGTCGAATCACTAAAGGCCCATGAGAATGTGACATGATAGGATGGATGGACAACCATAGTGGAAAACTATAATAGGATGTACATCAAGCACGGAAACCATATTGATGATTATTCACATTGAAACCTTATTCTAAAACCTTAAATTTACAAGGAAACCTTAATGTTAGAAATTTGTTCGTCAATACTTTCTTCATAGATAAATACCCTACAAGCTTGGCATGTGAAAATAAAATAAAAGAATACAAAGGATAGAGAGGGGAAGGAAGAACCAATAAAGAGACGTGTTTATTTTTTCACGACATTTGAGAATCTATATTTGGGTCTTACAATCTTAGACACAACTAAATCAAATGCCACAACGCTTCTAATTTTCACAGTAGAAAAACACACATCACTGAATCAACTAAAGCACATGAATTTTTTTTAATTTTTTCAACCCTTATTTTTTATATTAAAAAACTATAATAAAATAGTCTAGGGCTCACGTACCAAGAATCATGGCCCTTTACAATCACGTTGATACAAGAAAAACTAGGGTTGGGTAAAAATAATTTGACAACCAATCTACCTGTTGAGCCTCGAAATTGTGCTTTCTTTCACCTCATTTTACCTCATTTTCCCTTGTCCATTGCTATCCTAGACCCAATTGATCAATGAATATAGTTAAAATTACTTCTAGAATGATTTACATGACTGACTTGCTAAGTTTTGTGATTTTTTCCATTGTAAAGCATTTTGATCGGAACTAGCTGCAGAATGCAGACATTCCGTAGCTAACTGGCGATTTTGCAGCTGCCTTCACGTTTGGATATGTTCCAGGTGGCCTCTCAAGAAAAAATGCATATGGGCATAATCCACGCCATGTCTACATGGTTCGTTGCTCATCATGGAAGAAGAAACGAATTCTGGGTACGGTTTTGGAACGTGGGAACACATTTAGGAAAGCAGACTTCTATTAGGACTGTCTCAGTCCAGATGTCTTTTTCCTCTTCATGTAGCCACTTCAAGAGTCCTAATGTGATTCCGATAAGGAAAGAGAGTGTTCCTGAATTGTTGCAAGTCTTTTTATGTGCATTTGCTTTATAAACACTTGGGAAACCGAGAGCTATGTTAGATTTGATGTTAGATTTTATGCTAGATTTTGTTTAGACTCTATGCTACATTTCTGAAGACGCAGAGTGTTATGTTCAAGTTCTTTCATCTTTAATGAAGCAGACAGTGTTGTTGTGAAGGCGTTGATTTAATTTGGAGTTGAATTCCGTCAGGTGGTAGAGGGCCCCTGCCTCTTGCACGAATTTATTTTGCGTAAATTAGATAAGTCTTCTAGCTGCCTTTACGTTTTGAATTTGAATTAATAGTTGTTTTAACTAGCTATTGTAGTTGTACTCATTCTAATTCTTCCACAAGAAGAAGCTCTTCCAACAGATTATAATGATGAATGGGAAATGACTATAGTATTGTAGGATTAGAAGTTGAATTCATAGTTGTTTTTAATTAGCTACTGTAGTTGTACTCATTCTAATTCTTCCACAAGAAGAAGCTCTTCCAACAGATTATAATGATGAATGGGAAATGTCTATAGTACTGTAGGATTTAGTTGTAATTTTTGTTGATCACTATCACAGTTACACTTGTTCCAATCACTCTTCCACAAGAAGAAACTCTTCCAAGAAATTCTTAAGAAGTTCAAGACATGACCGTGATAATGAATGATTTAGTTGTGTGTTTTTACTAAGTATCATCTCTGTTCTTGCTCTTAAACGCTTGCCCAAGACATCATAATGACGAGTAGGATATGGATATGATATCTTAGTTTTTCATTTGCTTTCAGTCCTTTATGTTTGCATTTGCACTCAATTACACAGTCAGAATTTTTCTAGCTCTTCCAAAAGAAGGAATTATTCCAAAATATCAATAATGATGGACAAACAGATTGTGTAATTTCATAGAATAATGCATGATAGCATAGTTAGGATGCTCCGGAGTTTCATTGCACTTAATTCATGATTCAGTTATTTTATTTTGGGTTTGATAATGACTTGTAGTTTAACACTGTTTTAGGTTAGTGACACCTTAGGTTTGGTTACAGTTCAACTCATTGCATTTGCACTCTACATTCAAATTGTTATCCACTGCACATTAGATTAACTTCAGTTGTTAGGATTAACAAAACAACCTTCATTATTCACAAACCTCTTCCTGTTCTAAGATCCATAATTGATCTATAACCATATGAACAGAAGACAACATCATTTTAAGGCCTGAAGTACCTCTGCAATTTCCTCATCATTTCATAAACAGAGCTCTCCCTCAAAAGAATACTCTGAAAAAAAAATCAATAACTCTTGAGTAAAGGTTTTGTGACATTCAATTAAATTGCAGAATAGAACTAGGAACTAGTCCTAGAATAGAAGATCTTAGGATGGTACCAATGTTTTTTTCTCCAAATCTGTTTCAAATCCCTAATTAAGGACAAAAATGTTGCATCATTGTAATATTAGTTGTTTAACTGTTTAGTTAGAGGATTTGCATGCTTAGTGATCATTTCTCAAGTTTAGTTTGTGTTTTGAATCATTTGTTTGAAAGTCATTATCAAGCTTTGCTTTTATTTAGTCATAGTTTAGATTCAACTTCAGTGTTTCCAATTGCATTTGTCATTTTTTATCCATCAATTAGTTTTAACTCTGTTTTTAATCATCAGCTCATTTCCATCAACTTTCTAGGCATTTTCCTTGTGAACATAAAACCACCAAAAGACCAAAAACATCATAAATCACCACAAAAGACCAAAAACATCACAAAACACTACACACAACGCATTAGGAAACAAATACCTAGGTACATACAGTACACTTCACTTCAGCAGTTTACAAATCCTGGTTGACAATTAAATGAGCTCAGTTTAGGAGACTAGATTGAGACCAAACATTTTGGCGCCGTTGTCGTGGAAGTGAAAACTAGGTAACCTTTGTTTCTTAGCATCGAAAAATAATTTTATGCGTAGGGAGAGAGATTCAAGGGGAAGATTTATAAGCAGCAGAGGCAGAAGTTTGATTTCTAGAACACCACTTATTTCATCTAGATCCAGAGCTAGTACACCTTCAACTCAAACCCATCTTCCATCCTCCCTTGATCCTGGACTTCTAGAAGATCTAAGGTCAACTATTCCATTAGAGAAACCTTCCACTTCATCCACTAAACTTGCCATAGAAGAAGATCTAAAGACTCCTAGTAGGGATACAAAACTTTCCACTTTCACAGGAGAGTCAACCATGGCAGAAGAAGGAGGAGGATGAGTTTTTAATGGAGAAAACACACTATTTGGAGGAAGAGGTAGAGGTAGAGGAGAAGGAGGTAGAGGAGAAGGAGGTAGAGGTGCAAATGGAGGAAGAGGTAGAATAGGAAGCTCTTTTGGGTTCCCTATACTTGATGAAGAAACCAATACAACCATGAAAACCATTTCACCTTCTATCCTTCCAAACTTCTATGGACTTAAAACTGAAGATCCTGAAACTTTCTTATTCGAATTTGAAGTGCTGTGTAGGACTTATGACTACCTACAAGATGCTCAAAAACTGAAATTATTTCCTTCAACTTTGAAGGGAGCAGCATTGAAGTGGTTTATGAGTCTAATCAGTAGTTCTATTAGAACATGGGAAGATATGAAACAAGCATTTCTAAAGAGATACTTGGATTATTGTATGCCGGTTAATCATAAGGGAAGTGTTCAAGATGTTACAAAAAGAAGATGAAAACTTAGAAGATTTGTTGGAAAGATTTAATTACAACATCAAAAGGGCGAAAATGGAAAACCTAGATGAAGACACCTTAAAAGCTCTTTTGTTGAAAACAATTAGGGATGAATGGTTGGATATCCTTAACATGATGGGAAAAGGGGATATTTCACAACTTACATTACCTGAAATATCGGAGTTATGTATTAACGTTTCAAGAGGGAAATCTAAAACTGTCAAAGGTCCAAGAGATCCCACTCTTGCAAGGGCAAGTAAATCTGCTTCTGGGACAGTAAGTAGATCAAAAATTGGACACATGCTTGATGATTTTAAGTCTGACATCTTAGGGAGTCTTAGTGAACAAATAGACACCCTCAAGATACAAAACAAGCAAAAGGCTGAATCTGATGCCTTGGCAATATTTTGTCCCAAATGTAGAAAGAAACATGCCCTAAGAGAGTGTCCTTTGGATGTAAAAGTTGTAGAAACCTGTGTCATTTGTTCTGAGAAGCATGAGACCAAGAATTGTCCTTCTCTTCCTGGTCTCAAGGATGTTTTTCAAGAAGAAACTCCTACAGATTCCACAGAGTCTCTTAACTTTGTATCTAGAAGACCTTGGCAGGGACCTCAGACACAAGGATTCCGTGATCAAATGTATAATCAACCTCCACCTTGGAATTCCTGGCAGCAACCTTGGCCCCAATTTCAAAATCAATCTCAATATTGGGCACAAGGAACACAAAGTCCCTATGGAAGATACTCTCCATATTATCAGTATCCACCATCCTATCCACCATATCCACATTTTTATCCTCAAAATCCTCAACAAAATTTTCCTCAAAATCTTCAACAAAATCCTCAACAACATCATCAGAACCAACCACATCAAAATCAACCACTTCCATTACCATTCCCTCAAAAATCTAATCAATTTCCAGCTCAGCCCATACCAAACCCCAATAATAGGAATCCTCAGAATACATATATGATAGAAGATCAACAGTTTCCAACTTATTTAATTACCCCTCTAGACCTTAGTGATGTTCAACTTAGGTCTGGAAGGATACTTGAGAATAGGAAACCTTCTGTGATCATACAAGAACAAGATAATTCTGAGGAAGACTCCCTACGGGTTAATAAAAGTCTTAAGGAAGACACATCCTTTCAAGACCAAAACATTGAAAAACTAAAACAGAAAGATCCAATAAATCCAACTCCTGTATTAGAGAAACCATCCACATCTACTTCTATACCTCCCTTCCCGGAAAGATTAAAAATTGATAGAGGTATAGAAAAACAGATCATGGTGCCTAATTATGATTTCTTAGATGAATTGAGAAATGTTTGCATTAAAATTCCATTATTGCAAGCCATCAAAGAAATCCCAATTTTAGCCAAAACAATAAAGGAGTTGAGTATGAAGACAACAAGAAAAAGAATAAGAGAAACCAAGAAAATTCAATTGGTAGGACAAATAGCAGAAATTATGATGGGAAAGATTGCTATTCCAAAGTATCTTGACCCAGGAAATCCAGTTGTCAAAATTCACATCAATGGAATTGAAATTCAAAACACACTCATTGACTTAGGAGCAGCAATAAATATCATGAGTAGACAAATCATGGACAAACTGAAACTTCCTAATCTTCTCTTTACACCCACCCTGTTACAATTAGCAGATAGATCTGTGATCAGACCAGATGGGGTAATAGAAGACATTCCAGTGTCCCTAGATTCTTGGGAATACCCTGTGGATTTCATGATCCTAACTCCTAAGAATAATCTAGGAGGCCATCCTGTTATACTAGGAAGACCTTGGTTGGCTACAGCTGATGCTTTTATTAGTGGTAGGTCCGGTGATATGTATATTTCTGATGGTAGTTCAACAAAGAAATTCACTTTATATCCTCCAGCTAGGACAATTACAGATCTAGATGACACTCAATGGATAGAGGATGAAGAATATTTACAACCAATCTTCACAATTTCATAAATTAGTGAAGATAATCAAATTCTGAATACTCTAGAAAACTTTGAATCCTATCCAGAACAAAAACATGAATCATTTCAAGAGGGATCCAATATTGAGTTTTTGTCATCTAGGCAGATGTCTCTTCATTCTATGGACAAATTTGGCAGCTCTACAAGTGAAATTTTTCCAGGCAAAACCTTGAACATAAACAAAAACCTAGAAAAATCTCAACAAGCAGAGTTAGTCAAAGTATTACAGAGACATTCTTCTGCATATGCATGGGAATACACTGACATGAAAGGGATAAGTCCCAAGACTTGTACTCATCACATCTATATAGAGGCAAATTGCAAACCAATCTGACAACCTCAAAGACGGATGAATCCAAATCTTAGGGAAATTGTCAAGGAAGAATTACAAAAATTGTTAAATGTTAACTTCATCTATCCTATTTCAGATAGTCAGTGGGTTTCTCCTTTAGTGATTGTGCCTAAGAAAAATGGAAAATGGAGGGTGTGTGTTGACTACCAAGAACTGAATAAAGCTACTCTTAAAGACCATTTTCCTTTACCTTTCATAGATCAAGTATTAGATACATTAGCTGGTAAAAAGTACTTTTCATTCCTAGATAGGTTTAGTGGTTATAATCAAATCCAAGTAGCACTTGAAGACCAAGATAAAACCACATTTACTTGTCCTTGGGGTACCTATGCCTACCGAGTATTTCCATTTGGATTATGCAATGCACCTGCAACATTCCAAAGGGCAGTATTAGGAATTTTTTCGGATCTAATACATGATTGTGTAGAGGTGTACATGGATGACTTCACAGTTTGTGGGAATACATTTGAAGAGGCTTTAGAAAACTTGGAAAAAGTCTTAAAAAGATGTCAAGAAGCAAACCTTTCACTTAGTCATGAAAAATGTTTTATGATGTTTACTGAAGGTATTGTTTTAGGGCACCACATTTCAGGGGATGGGATTAGAGTTGATGAGGCAAAAGTTGAAGTCATTTCTAACTTATCCACTCCTAGTTGTCAAAGAGATGTTAGAATTTTTCTAGGATTTACAGGGTATTATCGAAGATTTATAGAAAACTTCACCAAAATAGCATCTCCACTCTTCAAATTACTCACCAAAAATTGTGAATTTAAGTGGACTTCTGATCGCCAGTTAGCTTTTGAAACCCTGAAAATCAAAATTTCTGAAGCACCTATATTAAGGGGACTTAACTGGAAGTTACCTTTTCATATCTCGACAGATGCTTCCGATACAGCTCTAGGGGCAGTATTGGGGAAGAAAGATTTGATTCCCTATGCGATCTATTATACCAGTAAAAATTTGACTCCTGCAGAGTTAAACTATACTGTAACTGAAAAAGTGTTTTTAGCTGTTGTTCATGCCATAAACAAATTTAGACACTATATAACAGGCTATGAAACTTTTGTTCACACTGATCATTCTGCAATTAGATACTTAATGAGCAAATCAATTACTAATGGCAGAGTCATAAGATGGTTATTGCTCTTATAAGAATTCAACATTACCATTCTAAATAGGCCTGGAAAACAAAACACAGTAGCTGATTTCCTATCTAGACTCCAAAATATCAAAGATGACACTCCAGTTGAAGATCAATTTCCTGATGAATATCTTTTTGCAATTTCTACTCAAACTCCATGGTTTGTTGATATTGCTAATTATTTAGTTTCAGAAAAATTTCCTTCAATTATGAATGCAAGGGATAAAATAAAAATCATTTGTGATAGTGCAAAATATTCATGGGTCGCTAATAAGTTGTACAAGACAGGTCCAGATTTGATCATTAGAAGGTGTGTTCGTGAAGATGAGATGGCTGAGATTCTCAAGGCATGTCATGACGAACCTTGTGGCAGACACTTTGCAGATAAGAGGATAGCCTATAAGATCCTTAATTTAGGATATTATTGGACATCCTTGTTTAAAGATGCTAAAGAGTATGTCAAAAGGTGTGACAGTTGCCAAAGGGTAGGGAAACCTTCTCCTTCAGGTGAGATTCCATTACAACCTCAGGTACACATTGAACCTTTTTGAAAAATGGGCTTTGGATTTTGTAGGACCTATTAGTCTTCCATCAAGACAAAAGAAATACATATTAGTTTGCACTGATTATGTTACTAAGTGGGTAGAAGCTAAACCATTACTTGTTGCTAATGAATCATCTGTAGTTAATTTTCTTTTTGAGGATATTTTTACTCGTTTTGGTGTCCCAAGGGAAATTGTTACAGATCAAGGAGCTCAATTTACATCAAGGCTAGTGGAACAAATGATGGAGAAATACAAAATCAGACATAGAACATCTACTCCTTATCATCCACAAGCAAATGGTCAAGTGGAATCCACTAATAAGGTCATTGAAGGGATCCTAACAAAGACTGTTCATCTACATAGAAGAGATTGGGTAGATAGGCTTCCTGAAGCCTTGTGGGCCTATAGAACTACATGGAGGAACACAACAGGCCATACTCCTTATGAGCTTGTTTATGGAAAGCAAGTTTTTTTTCCCATAGAGTTCCAAATTCAAACATTCAAGATGGCAGTTCAGCTAGGACTTGATCTAACGGAGGCACAAAAGCATAGACTGGAGCAAATTAATGAATTGGATGAGATCGGACAAGATGCAGTTCAGAAAACAAGTCTAGTCCAACAGCAAAGGGCTAGATGGCATGACAAGTACATCAAGGAGAAGAAATTCAAAGAGGGTGACTGGGCTCTCTTGTTTGATTCAAAATTCAAGGATTTTCAAGGGAAATTTCAGACACATTGACTTGGGCCATATGAAATTGTTCGAATTTTTGATAATGGGGCAGTAAAAATCAGAACTATAGATGAAGAAGAGGTCACTTTTCTTGTGAATGGTCATAGACTGAAGCTATACCACAAGCCACTCTCAAGAGAAGAGTTTGTCAAGAAGTTCCAAGGAAGTAATGATGTGAAGTTAATGAAGAAGAGTCCCTCTTCTTCATCAACTTGATTAAATTTTCTGAAGCAGTTCTTTTTGAAAAAATAAATAAATAAATAAAGGTATAAACATGAAAACCAATCATTGATTGGCATGTTTATACAGAAAAGATAGGGTGAAAATCAGAGTCTCTCTGACACTCTAACTTTTCCCATTTTTGTTTTTACAAGCAGCTGTTACAAAAATCATAAGTTCAGTTCCATAGTGCTTATGATTCATCTCATTTCATTTCACTCCATTCACTTATCCATTCATACTCCATTTCATTCATTCACTCATGTTTCACTTCATTCCAAGTTTCATTCATCTCATTCCATCCTCCATCCATCTCATTTTCATGACAAAATTTAGAGTTTGATATCTTGCTGTAAATAAATAAAACATGTCATGAATTGCAGTACAGTTCTTATGTTCTTTCACTCCATTTCATAAACTGAATCCATTCCATTTCATCATCCACTTCATACATATCATAATCCATCATCCATCTTCATTCATAACATATAACATTTCACCCATATTCCAAAAACACTCCATTTTCATGATCAAAGTGCTCTACAGGAACATTCTGCAGCTCAGTAGACATTCTGCAGCTGATCAGCCTTTCTGCAGCCAGACAGTCTTTCCGCAGCTACAAACCCTGAAGGCATCAATCAGCAGACATTAGAATTGCAACAAAGTGACCCAATGTATCCATGAATCAAAAGCATCAAAGAAGGATAACGAAGACTCTTCCAAAGGTGAACAAGAAGGCAAAGACTACAAAAATCAAATGAAAGGCAGAGGTAACAAGTTTAAATTATAATGGCATTTCATAAAAGTTTAGCATAGTTTTAGTTATGGATTGTTCGAAAAGGTTGTTTTAATTATTTTTATTGATCAATACCAATAAACCCTCCACAGACTTTGGATTAAAATTTCTCATTTCAAATTTCATATCCGATATCATTTAAGCGGTTAAAATGGCCAAGGTATTTGAATTCTCCACGTCTCTTAACCAAATCATTCAATGATGATTCCCTCTGCCATCGTAAAAATATCCGCCATCTCTTCAATCATTAATACATTCCCTCCACCTCACTCCACTACTTCATTCCGTGACCACTGCCATCACTCCATTCTGTAGCCGGCATTTCATTCCGTAGACAGAGATATTATTATCACCAAGAGCAAAGCCAAAGGATATCAGTTTGAATAGCATTGAGCATTGTAAACTCAGAGCAGAGCAAAAGGGTAAATTTGGAGGCATAACAGCGTGAGGACTTGAAGCCATTTGATTCCGTGGGCAGACAAAGTATCACTGTGAGCAGAGATTGAGCATTTTCAATTTAAACAAAGAAGTGTAGCAGTGTGGAGTTTTAAGTCTTTTGTCACTAGAAGACGAAGGTGTTGCAGTGTTGAATTCGAAACCATTTGCTACCAAGAGCCAGAGGTATTGCAGTGAAGAAGTTGAAGCCAGTTGTCACTGTCAAACAGAGACATATCAATCCAAAGTTCAATTGTCAACATAGGCATATTAGCCCGAAGTTTTGAAGTTGTTGCCACTATAAATCAGAGGTATGTCATTCCAAAGTTGAAGCCATTTCCATTCAGAACTTAAAGCCATTTCAATCCGAAAGTGAAAGTCATTGTTTTTGTGGGTAGAAGAGTGTTAATTTGAACATTGAAGAAGCAATCATGGGTTTCATTGTAAGGACTGAACCAGTGGGTTCAAAATATTTAGAAGGCTACCCTCAATGCAAAGAAATGTTACAACAAATACGATGGCTTCAATTTTTGGAGAAATTTAATGGCTTCCACAAGGAAGTCACTAAAACATTTGCAAGATCATTTCAAGGAACCGAAGTTGAAGTGGGAGATGTCAAATTTACTGTCACTGAAGTTTTCATTGCAGAGGCTACAGGGTTGCTCAGAACTGGAGAGAGATGGTTCAATAATAGAGAATTCCACAATGACTCCTGGAAACAAATTTTAAAAACACCAGGTATGGATGTTACTTTATTTAAGAAAGGAATTCCCAGTTCTGCATTGAAAAATAAATGGAGAAACATATTACTTCTTCTACAAAAATTTATTACATGTGAGGGTAGATATGGGACATTTTATGTCTACCACATTAGACTAATGATGCATTTTTTGGGGGAAGACTTAAACCTACCATATTTCTTGCTTCAAAGTCTGAAGAAGATGGCTTCCTGTGTCCAAAGAAGAGTTCAATTTTTAGAGACAACCCTATATCATCATGGTTTGGTCAAAATTTTGATTGAACATCATCTAGCTAAAACAAATGATACATGGGACGATTTCTTGATAAGAAATCATTTTGAAGAGCCAAAAGAACCCTCACCGGAACCACAGCCTACAAAGAGAAGTAGGAAATGGAAGGCTTCAAAAGTTGAAATTGACAAAACAATCCAAGAGAGCAGTGAGGAAATCATTTTAGAGAAGTTGACTCAAATCAAGAGGCAACTTAAGGAAGAGAAGGTAATCAAGAAATCTGCCATGGAGAAAGGAGAGGGATCCTCTCAGCCTAGGAGAAGCCATAGATTAAAGGGAAAACTAAAGAAAACTCAAATCAAACAAACAGGGGTGATTGATATAGAAGATGAGGAAACATCCATGGAAGAAGATGTTGAAGAGGAATTTTATGAAGGAACCCCTGAATTTGACCCTGCTCAACAAGAAATATATGACTATGTGGAAACTTTAGAGAGGAGAGCTTCAGAAAGCAGAGAAAGAACCCCCAGTCCTCCACTTTCTGAAATAGATATATTAAGAAGGGATAGGTATGAGTTGGAATTACTGAATAGACACATAAAAAATGAGAATGAAATTCTCAAGGATCAAGTCAAGCTCAAAACTGATATGAACTCAACCTTATCCCTGCATATAGACAAAGTGGAGAAGACCAATGAGAAGTTGAAGACAAGGAACAAGAAGCTAATCAGGGCACTCACCAACCTAAGGTTCAAACTTGTTATCAGAAAACCCAGAAGATCTCTAGCTTCCAGACAAAGGAGAAGGAGAGGACTAGATGTCCTTGCAGAAGCCTCAGAGTTCATAGGATGAATTGCATGAGGACATGCAAAGAGACAGCAGTGGGGGTATGTTGAGCCTCAAAATTGTGCTTTCTTTCACCTCATTTTACCTCATTTTCCCTTGTCCATTGCTATCTTAGACCCAATTGATCAATGAATATAGTTAAAATTACTTCTAGAATGATTTACATGACTGACTTGCTAAGTTTTGTGATTTTTGCCATTGTAAAGCATTTTGACCGGAACTAGCTGCAGAATGTAGACATTCCGTAGCTAACCGGCGATTCTGCAGCTGCCTTCACATTTGAGTATGTTCCAGGTGGCCTCTCAAGGAAAACCACATATGGGCATAATCCACTTCATGTATACATGGTTCGTTGCTCATCACGGAGGAAGAAACGAATTCTGGGTAAGGTTTTGGAACGTGGGAACACATTTAGGAAAGCAGACTTCTATTAGGACTGTCTCAGTCAAGATGTCTTTTTCCTCTTCACGTAGCCACTTCAAGAGTCCTAATGTGATTCCTATAAGGAAATACAGTGTTCCTGAATTGTTGCAAGTATTTTTATGTGCATTTTCTTTATAAACACTTGGGAAACCGAGAGCTATGTTAGATTTGATGTTAGATTTTATGCTAGATTTTGTTTAGACTCTGTGCTACATTTCTGAAGACGCAGAGTGTTATGTTCGAGTTATTTCATCTTTAATGAAGCATACAGTGTTGTTGTGAAGGCGTTGATTTAATTTGGAGTTGAATTCCGTCAGGTGGTAGAGGGCCCCTGCCTCTTGCACGGATTTATTTTGCGTAAATTAGATAAGTCTTCTAGCTGCCTTTACGTTTTGAATTTGAATTAATAGTTGTTTTAATTAGCTACTGTAGTTGTACTCATTCTAATTCTTCCACAAGAAGAAGCTCTTCCAACAGATTATAATGATGAATGGGAAATGACTATAGTATTGTAGGATTAGAAGTTGAATTCATAGTTGTTTTTAATTAGCTACTGTAGTTGTACTCATTCTAATTCTTCCACAAGAAGAATCTCTTCCAACAGATTATAATGATGAATGGGAAATGGATATAGTACTGTAGGATTTAGTTGTAATTTCTGTTGATCACTATCACAGTTACACTTGTTCCAATCACTCTTCCACAAGAAGAAACTCTTCCAAGAAATTCTTAAGAAGTTCAAGACATGACCGTGATAATGAATGATTTAGTTGTGTGTTTGTACTAAGTATCATCTCTGTTCTTGCTCTTAAACGCTTGCCCAAGACATCATAATGACGAGTAGGATATGGATATGATATCTTAGTTTTTCATTTGCTTTCAGTCCTTTATGTTTTCATTTGCACTCAATTACACAGTCAGAATTTTTCTAGCTCTTCCAAAAGAAGGAATTATTCCAAAATATCAATAATGATGGACAAACAGATTGTGTAATTTCATAGAATAATGCATGATAACATAGTTAGGATGCTCCGGAGTTTCATTGCACTTAATTCATGATTCAGTTATTTTATTTTGGGTTTGATAATGACTTGTAGTTTAACACTGTTTTAGGTTAGTGACACCTTAGGTTTGGTTATAGTTCAACTCATTGCATTTGCACTCTACATTCAAATTGTTATCCACTGCACATTAGATTAACTTCAGTTGTTAGGATTAACAAAACAGCCTTCATTATTCACAAACCTCTTCCTGTTCTAAAATCCATAATTGATCTATAACCATATGAACAGAAGACAACATCATTTTAAGGCCTGAAGTACCTCTGCAATTTCCTCATCATTTCATAAACAGAGCTCTCCCTCAAAAGAATACTCTGAAAAAGAAATCAATAACTCTTGAGTAAAGGTTTTGTGACATTCAATTAAATTGCAGAATAGAACTAGGAACTAGTCCTAGAATAGAAGATCTTAGGATGGTACCAATGTTTTTTTCTCCAAATCTGTTTCATATCCCTAATTAAGGACAAAAATGTTGCATCATTGTAAGATTAGTTGTTTAACTGTTTAGTTAGAGGATTTGCATGCTTAGTGATCATTTCTCAAGTTTAGTTTGTGTTTTGAATCATTTGTTTGAAATTCATTATCAAGCTTTGCTTTTATTTAGTCATAGTTTAGATTCAACTTCAGTGTTTCCAATTGCATTTTTCATTTGTTATCCATCAATTAGGTTTAACTCTGTTTTTAATCATCAGCTCATTTCCATCAACTTTCTAGGCATTTTCCTTGTGAACATAAAACCACCAAAAGACCAAAAACATCATAAATCACCACAAAAGACCAAAAACATCACAAAACACTACACACAACGCATTAGGAAACAAACACCTAGGTACATACAGTACACTTCACTTCAGCAGTTTACAAATCCTGGTTGACAATTAAATGAGCTCAGTTTAGGAGACTAGATTGAGACCAAACACTACCCTGAATAAGATAATACTTGACCTACTTTCTCATGGTGGCCACACACAACCCTTTCAGTCCACGTGTCCTGAACATATCCTGCAACTCCTCAATCTTCCTCTATTAATGAACTCTGCTCCTTTAGATCATTGAACCCGAGTTGATAAGATCTTTCCTATAGCATCCTCTTTTGTCCTTCAAGGTCTACAACACTTAGGGTCTTTGATGCGTTGTCCACAACTACATTTGAGAATGGATCTTGGGTTTCTGACTTATGCCTTCCTTTGCTACTATAAATAAGACAAGTCAAAGGCTTGCAAGCTACCCACTCTCATTGTGGAATTCCATCTCTACATAGTGAAATAGAGCTATCAATATGGCTCTCTTGGATTCCCTCTTTTGTCCTTCAAATATCGATCCCTGAGCTCCATAAGTTTTCCACTCGTAGCATGCTTGATGTCCTTCTTAGTTATGCGCATAGGGTTATAGTGGCACCTAATATCATCCCTCCTTACTGCACTTTAGAGGCCTTCCAAAATTTTCCCTCATGGACTCTCTAATATTTCATTTTTGTTCCTACATTGCTTCATATCTGCTCATCTACAGTCATCTCCCTGACTGATTTAGGGCTACAATAATTTCCCTCTTCTAGGGCTTGTAGATATTCCCTTACACTTGTGATTTGACTCCTCAAATCACACATATCTAGGGATTCCAATATTTGTTGTTCAACCTACTCATGAATAGTCCCTTTACTTATCCTCTTATCATCCCTCTACCCTCCTGTAGATGAATGAACTAGTATCTTTGCAACTATCCCTCTTATCTCTAATTCATTCACACTAGATCAAAGGACCGAGGTTATTAAATATTTTTGTTCCAACCATGAAAAAAACCTAGTTACAATACCACATTTCCTTGCATAATAAACTTATAAATATTTCCTTTGTTTCTCATGGTACACATGTACAAACACCCTGAGTTTTCCAAGTCTACCATAGATTTTTATGTATATTCTTGTAAGGTCTCAACCCTATATTTTTGCATAAGTATATACCACTAAGAAAAAAAATTGGAGAAGGTCCTTTAGGATGATTCTATGACCTAGAAAAAACCATAATTAGGGCTTCAATACTCTATCCAAATACTTTAGGACCAGATCTCAACTCAAGGACTAATTTCCTTGACACAAATCCTTTTCTAGTAGCCTCACCATAGTCTTTAACCCCGAGACCATCATACCAAAAACTATGGACTTATGCAACCTTCCCTTTTGGACTATTCCACACCAAACTATCCCTCATTGGCCTCTCTAACCATTGAGCTAATATATGAAGGTAGTCGACCCTCCTGGCTACATTCATCTTAGGCCTTATGGCCTCCTTGATTTCCCATTAGGCCTCTGGGTCACTATTCTGCAATCCAATATAGGTTTTATGCCTCTCAGCCCTTCCTCCTATGGATGAATAGTGTTATCATTCATGACCCATCCTTAGCACAAGAAGATAAAACTTTCAAACTCCCTTTCTAGTGCATAAATACATGTGGCCCACCTTCCCTAGCTCAATGTAACCCTTCTACCAAACTCAATTTCTTAAACTAAAGGAGACCTCCTTAAGTGTTAATAAGTCATAGACGAAAACCTCCTCTCTTGTTTTTACTTCATGGATCTCCCCCACTTCCCTTATATCAATTCACGATTGATCAGGATATCATGCCTAAGTTATGAAAATTTCTCAAAAATGAAAGTGTTCAAAACTTGTTTCAAAGTGAATGATTGGAAAGGTCTCGTCGTTGCGATTCTGGCACCGCAAACAGTTCTCAAAACCGAAGTCATATGCGAAAGTTATTGAGGTTTGAAATATCCAGTAAACTCCATTTTTCAGTTGACCAAGTTTGAATTTCAAACTTTGAAAAAATTAAAAAAAGGATATTCCAAAGAATATTTAGGGAATATTCCCCAAAATATTCCATTCGAGCGAATTATCTGGTGACAAGTGGCAACTTGGGATTCGAGGATGGTTTGACTTCAATTGTTGGTGGCCAATCAGAGAGTGCCACGTGGCAAGCCTGGAGGCTGCCACGTGGCCCCATGCCGAGAAGCAGGTTTGGTATATTAAATTTTTTGCAAATTATGAGGTTTGAACCGCGGACCTCATTCCCGCAAGCAGAATGGGTTACCATTTCACCATAGACTTGTGTCTTAACTATATTGGAGGCAGATTTTCATTTGAAGTTTGAAATGGTTGTGAGCGGAAAAATAAAGGGACTAGCCCCATAGGGCTAGCCCGACCCCATACAACCTACTACTGTGACAACACGCCAAGATGCTCATGCTAACCCTTATATGTGGATTAACTGGAGGGTCCTCATATCATGTGACCATGTCCAAAGTTAAATGCCACGATGCCACATTTACGGTCAGCAGTTTCTTCAATGGTTTATTAACAATTATGGTTGTGGTTAAGTCGGGGTGTGGTATGTGACCGCTTCCCTTAAACATTTAATGCTAGCCTTACATATTACCACCAGTTTGGAGCACCTCCAACATTTTCAGGTAATCCACTATTTCGGAGCGCTATCTAGCAGTTTCTCCACATTTGGTGGAGGTTTTTTAGTGACATTGGGTAGTTTTCTTTGGGAAACCATAACTTCCTCATTATTGAACCAAATTGGACGAAGTTGTAGTCAATTTTGGGTCTCTTCGGCCTTCTAAATGGTTTTGAATAGGTTTTAGGTCGAATAGAGGTGATATTCAGCACTATTTCCATTGAGGAATATGAAGGAGCCATTAGGGCCATCATGGACAAGGCATTGTTTTGGGTAATATTTCACTGTTTAGTGTAAATGAAAAGGCAATTTTAGCTATTTCATATCTTATGAAACTGTATTTACTGTTATTTTTTCCTATTGAGGCATATTTACACTTGTATTTTCATTTTGAGCAAAATTAATACAAGAGGGACATGCCATTTGGGAGGCTTGGACCAGCAAACGTAGCCCAGGAGGGGTGAACTGCTCAACAAATAGCTAACCAATGTGGTTTCGAGTTGATTTGTTGTTTATTTCTATTGTACATTGTTAAACAGTAAAGTTATTTAATCAATCCTCACACGGAAACTTGAATAACAAAACCAGAAATATTTTTTTAACTTGCAACTTAAGGAGAACCATTTGCACACTAAAATATATATGTTTGGATACTTTGCATAGTGTAACAAATAAAATCCAAATTCAAATTAGGATGGTATCAGAGCTGGTGTTTTTGAGCATTAGGAGAGCTAGTGTTTCTCTCTATATTGTTCTTGTGCAAAAGGATTTGATTAAAAGTTTGCATTATAATCCTTGCAAGCAATGCAAAGCCATTTTGGGGCAACATTTGTTGTAGTTTTTTGAGGCTTACTAGGCTGATTTTGCTAGAGGGTGAAGGAATAGCTATGGATAGCTAAGTCTTGGAGAGGACAAAAAGGAAGAAAGGGCTGAAGGCTTCTTCCTTGCCCCAAAGTACCTTAAGGTCACCATTGAAACACAAACCCTCTTGACGATTGTTTTTTAAGAAGCTCTTGGAGTTTGTTTGTTGTTTGGCTGCTTGAATAAGAGTTTGTCTTTACAACCATTTGGTTAAAAAATATTTTTCATTTGTTTTGAAAGTTTTGAGAAGTTTGTTGAAGTTGATTTGTTCATTGACATCATAATGACAACTTCTACAAGTGAAGTTTCCTCCTTCACAAGATTCTTCGATGATGATATGAAGCGTGACTTATTATATTGAAGGACATGGTACAGATTTTGTTTGAGGATAAAAGAGAAAGTACTGAACTTCGTGAACATTTGTTTGCCATGAAGGAAGAGAAGGAAGAAATTATATAAAAATTTCATGATATGGAGAGGCATCTCCATTAAGCCCAAGAAGATTTGACCAAGAAAATGCCTGAGGAAGAGGTAATCCATTCTAACTCATCTTCAGTTTCATCATTAGAAATATGTGTTGGTTCTTTTGAAAAACATAAGAGGGGTGTAGGGTCCAAATTAATGATTAAAATGGGCTATGAAAGTAAAGGATTAGGAAATCATGCACAAGGCATGTTTGATCCCATTCTGGTTGAGGAACGACCCAAGAATCTTGGTCTTGGTTATGTGCAATTTAATGGCGAAGACTCCAAAAACATGAAAGCATGTGAGGATAATTTAAAGAGAACCTTTATTCCAAGATCTAAGATGAAAATATGTCAAATTTGTTTCAAATATGATTTCCATTGCTTTAAGCCTTTGATGTAGCAAGAAGATGGTAAACATGCAGCTCATGGTGAGCATGCAAGTTCATATAGTTTTCAAGACAAAAACAGTGAAGTTAGTCTACAAATGAAAGCTATAGCCTCTACTAGTTCATCTTCTCATGAAGACAAAAAGGATGAACATTCAAAGAAACACAAGAGGTATAAATCTTCTCATGATCAATTTTATTGTGTTTATGCAAGGCATGATAATTTTACATGCTTAAATGGAAGAAAGTTTGTTGTACATGTTGTGATGGATTTAACCATGTTGTTTCGAGATGATGGATGAGGAAGAAAGCATACAGGAAGAAAATGTGGCAAAGACAACTTTCAAAGAAGGTGCATAAGTTTTGCACATTTTTCCAAAAGAGGGGACATGTTGTCTCCCATTGTTGGACTTTGCATCCAACTAGTCATCCAAAGAACATGCAGCAAGAGGATAGAAATATTGGTGCAAGTGGAACTATGGATTCCATTATTGATGTGAAAATGGAAGATTCACATGAGGAAGAGTTGCAGCAGCAAAATTCGCCATGGAAGTGGCTTGGTAAGAAGTGGATGGACTCCTTGGTACAGTAAGACATACTCATTTTGTACATATGCAAATTTCGGTTGTATATATGTATTTTATGCTATAATATCTCGTTTGTTTGAGCCACCTTAGATAATTGATCATGGCAGTGATGTACAGTTTACTTCTGCAAATTTCTGGCTAGAAATTTTCTGAGTGAAGTGCAAGAAAGAAAGTTCTTGACAGGAGGACAAGCATCGAGGAAGGGAAGTGTGAATTGCTTTCTAGTTGTGGTTCAAATTCACTAGCCATGCAGGGAAAATGTTTGGAGGATGAAGAGAAAAGGGTGCAGTATTCTTATTTGCTATACAGATCAATTTCAGTAGTCTAGAGAGATTTTGGGTTCCAAAAGCTTCTCATTTGGGAGGTGTGATCAAGAGATCATGCCCAAGTTATGCAAATTGCTCAAAAATGAAAGTGTTCAAAACTTGTTTCAAAGTGAACAACTGGAAAGGTTTCATCGCTACGGTTCTGGCACCATGAACAGTTCTCAAAACTGAGGTCATATGCGAAAGTTATTGAGGTTTTAAATCTCCAGTAAACTCCATTTTTCAGTTGACCAAGTTTGACTTTCAAACTCTGGAAAAATTAAAAAAAAGAATATTCCAAAGAATATTTTGGGAATATTTCCTAGAATATTCCATTTGGGCGAATTATCTACTGACAAGTGGCAACTTGGGATTCGAAGATGGTTTGACTTCAATTGTTGGTGGCCAATCAGAGAGTGCCACATGGCAAGCTCGGAGGTCGCCACGTGGCCCCATGCTGAGAAGCAGGTTTGGTATATTAAATTTTTTGTAACTTATGAGGTTTGAACCACGGACCTCGTTTCTGCAAGCAACATGGGTTACCATTGCACCATACACTTATGTCTTAACTATATTGGAGGCAGATTTGCATTTGAAGTTTGAAATGGTTGCGGGTAGAAAAATAAAGGGGCTAGCCCGACCCCATACAACCTACTACTGTGACCATGCGCAAAGACACTCACACTAACCATTATCTGTGGATTAACCGACGGTTCCTCATATCATGTGATCACGTCCAGAGTTAAATGCCACGATACCACATTTACGGTCATCGGTTTCTTCAATGGTTTATTAACAATTATGGTTGCGGTTAAGTCAGGGTATGGCATGTGATGGCTGCCCTTAAGCATTTAATGTTAGTCTTATCCGTTACCGCCAGTTTGGAGCGCCTCCAACATTTTCATGGAATCCACTATTTTGGAGTGCTATCTAGCAGTTTCTCCACATTTGGTGGAGGTTTCTTAGTGACATTGGGCAATTTTCTTTGGGAGGCCATAATTCCCTCATTATTGAACCAAATTGGACGAAATTTTAGTCAATTTTGAGTCCCTTTGACCTTCTGAACAGTTTGGAATAGGTTTCCTATCAAACAAAGGTGATCTTCAACACTTTTTCCTTCGAGGAAGATGAAGGAGCCATGAGGGCCATCATGGACAAGGCACTGTTTTGGCTAATATTTCACTGTTTAGTGTAAATGAAAAGGAATTTTTAGCTATTTCATATCTTCTAAAATTGTTTCTACAGTTATTTTTTCCTATTGAGGCATATTTACACTTGTATTTGGATTTTGAGAAAAATTAATACAAAAGGGACATGCCATATGGGAGGCTTGGACCAACAGACGTAGCCCAGGAGGGGTGAGCTGCTCAACAAATAGTTGAGTAATGTGTTTGTGAGTTGATTTGCTATTTATTGTTGATGTAAAATGTTAAACAGTAAAATTATTTAATCAATCCTCACAAAAAAACTTGAATAACAAAACCATAAATATTTGTTTAACCTGCAACTTAAGGAGAACCATTTGAACACTAAAATATATCTGTTTGAATAATTTTCATAGCGTAACAAATGCAATCCAAATTCAGATCAACGAATTACCTTGTAGCCTTACACATCCTCACAATTAGGCCTCCTTCAGACTACATCTATGCTAGTGCTCCTTTACTAAATGAGATCATCTCATTCGATGTGTCTAACCTTGTCCTAAGGCATTCTTAAATAGCCTTCCTTAAGCTTCTTAGGAACCCTCTAGAACTTAGGGGTTTTGATCCTCTTAAAATTTGGAATTCATTTTTTTTTCTTTTAAAATTTTAAGCCCCATGTAGGTATAGAGCACATTCACTTGGGATCTTTTCCCACAATTCCCTTTTGTAAACAAACTTCACAATCCCATATCACTAGGATTTTGGAGTACCTATCAAGCTACATAATTCAATGATTCCTCTTAACAAGGGAGGTACTTCCACTTCTTGGAAATATCTAGCATCACCAGCGACACTAGCCCATCTAACATCCATAATTGTAACATACCCTATTAAATGCATCATTTTATCTATAATTTATTTTCCTTCTCAAAGCCTAAAAATATTGAAATTCAATAGGGATTATCCCTCTGAATCTAGACTCCCTATGAGTCTACATAATCTCCATTTACTCACATGCTTCCATTGTGCACACTCTGATCTATTGGGCCTTCAAAGTCACTCTAATTCCATGTTGAATCTTCCACGACATATGAGAATATAAGTTTGGATCTTATAATATCTGACACAACCAACTCAAATGCCACAACACGTATACTTTGAACAATGGAAAAGCACACATCAGTGAATCAACTAGCGCACATGACATTAAAAAAAAAAAAATCAACCCTTTTTTTTATATTAATAAACTATAATACAATAGTCTAGGGATCCCATATCAAGGATCATGGCCCTTTATAATCATAGTGATATAAGAATAAATAGGGCTTGGTGTCAGTATTTTGAAAACCAATCTACCTTGAACAAGGAAATAATTGACCTACCTGTTGATGGTGGTCACACACAACCATTTCAATCCACGTGTCCTAAATACATCCTGCAGCTCCTCAATCTACCTATATCAATGAAATCTGCTCCCTTAGATCATAGAACTCGGCTCAATAATATTTTCATTATAGTTACCTCCTTTTTCCTTCAATGTTTGCAACACTTAGGGTCTTTGATTAGCTATTCACAACTCCATTTGGGAAAAACTCTTGGAATTCCCATTTTTGCCTTCCTTTGTTCCCACAATGAAGATAATTAAAGGGTATGGAGGCCACCAAATCTCATTATATATGTCCTTCTCTACACCATGAACTAGAGTTATCAATATGGTTCTCTTGGGTTCCCTCTTTTGTCCTTCGAAAAATCATTCCCCGACCTCTATAATTTTTCCACTCCTAGCATGCTTGAAGTCCATCTCAAGTTTACACTTAGGGTTACAATTGAACCTACTAGCATCCCTCCTTGTCATACTTTATATTCCTTCAAAAAATATCCCTCTTGGATTCTCCAATACTACACTATTGCTCCTGGTTGATTCATATCTTCATGTCTACATCCATATCCTTCATTGAGGGCTATAATAAATTCCATATCCTAGTGCTTGTAGATCTATCCTCACACTTGTGATTTGACTCATAAAATCACACAAATATAGGGCTTCCAATATAGTTTCTCAACATCCCCATGAATTTTCCCTTAACTTCCCCTCTTATCAACCTTATACCCTCTTGTAGTTGATGGAACGATGATCTATACAACTAGCCCTTTTGTATTTGATTTGTTCACACTAGATTGGAGAACTAGGGATGCTAAATAATGATGTTCCAACCATGAAACATACCTCCTTATAATACAACATTTAATTTTATAATCAATCCACCAATTAGTCCTTTGCTACTCACGGTACACCTGTGAAAATACCCTGGGGTTTCCAAGTCTACCACAAATACTTATGTCTCCACTTCTGGGGTCTTGGCCCTCTATTTTTACACAAATATACAACAGTAAACCAAACCTTTGGGGTAGGTCCTTTAGGTTAATTCTATGCACTAGAAACAACCCTAACTAGGGCTTCAATACTCTTTCCAAATACTTTAGGACCATATAACAACTTAGAGACTCATTTCCTTAACACTAACCCTTTTCTACCAGCCTCACCATAGTCTGAAAAACTTAGACCATCATAGCAACAACTATGGACTTCTACGACCTTTCCTTTTGGATTTTTTCACACCAAACTAGCACTCATTAGCATCTCTAACCATTGTACTGAGATCTGAAGGTAGTTAGTCCTCTTGGTTGCATTAATCTTAGGCCTTTCGGTCTCGTTTCTTTCTCACTAGGCATGTGGGTCACTATTATCCAATCTATTTTGGGTTTTATGCCTCTTCATCCTTCCTCCTTTTTAAAACTAGTGCTATCATGTGCAACCCTTCCTTAGGACATGAAGCCAGAATTTTCGTCCTCCCATTATAGCCAAAAAATAGGTGTTTCCTACCTTCCCTAGCTCAGTGCAACCATTTAAGCTTTTTTAACTGTTTATTCAGGACTGAAGGAGACCTCCTTTAGTACTAACAAGTCATGGACCAATACATGCTAACTTGTCATGACTTCATGGATCTCCTTCGCTAGTCTTGGATCAATTCAAAACCTTCCTTGTAGCCCTACTCTTCCTTAGAACTAGGCCTTCTTTGGACTACATACCTACTAGCCCTCATCTACCAAAAGAGCTCCTCTCACTTGATGTTTCCACCATTTTCCTAAAGCATTCTTAAATGTCATTCCTTAAGCCTCTTAGGAACCGTCTATAAATTAAGGGTTTTGATCGTCTTAAACTTAGGAATTTATTTTTCTTTTTAATTTTTCTTTAGAATTTTAAACCCCATCTGGGTCTAAAACCCCTTCACTTCAGTTCTTTTCCCACATACCTCTTTTTTGTCCAACCTTCATAAACCCATGTCACTAGGCTTGTGGAGTACCTCCTAGGATTTTATAATACCTCCCGACATACACAATTCAACAAGGAGATCACTGTAGAAATTCATTTTCCTAGTGCACAACTTCTACAATTCCTTGTTGTAATCTACTTTTAGCGATGAATCCACTTTGTCTCTGCCTCAAATAAAAATTTGTGGCAACTATGCCTGCGTATTCATTACTCATTATATTGTTAATATAATAATGAAATCATACCCATTGTTTATTCACTTTTCATTATACGTTTTATAAAACCATATCGATTGTTGATTAATTGTCTGAATTTTTTTTTGTGCATGTCTATGTGTTACAGAAGAAAGATGAGATGGCTTAGATACAAGTGTTGAACACATAGCTATCTAGACATGTGTATTTTTGCTAGCAATAACAATTCAACTGATTGTAACATGAGCATGGACAATAACAATTATTTATTATATAATGAAATGCAACCGTTATTCATCCACATAACTCTAGTGAACCCTTCCACGATCATAGGTTTCATAATAGGCATGTGATATGTTTCAGAATGCAAAGAGCTAGAGTTTTTCAAATTCAATTTATGTTTATAAATTTAGTTTTAAATTGATTTCTCACTAAGTATGATATGTGGTCATTAATAAAAGACACAGTGAATTTTTAATCACAATTTGGTAAGAAAATATTTTAAACATCATTTAAACACATGATTTAGATATTCAAGGAAGTTACCTACATCCATTTAATCCATGTTTGTGTTGGTGAAAATGAGAATATGTCAACATCTTTAAATTTACACCATCCGATCAAAATTTTTAATTACCAAAAAGATTGATATGTTAATTTCCAATAAGGGGACAATGAAACAAATTAGAGAGTGAAACAATTTTGCAACTATTGAAGGAGTAGTTTAAGAGTTGTAGTAGAATCAGTTTTAAATTGATTTAGAATGTTAAACATTGAGGGGAAAATAAAAGGCGAGGAAAAATATTGAGAAGGGGTTTAGAAGTGTGAAGTTTAGGAGCACAAATTGTAAATTCCTTGAATGCTAATAATAAAATTCTAGATACTTTTCATAAAATATTCCAACCACCATTCATTGCAACAAGTTTTCTTTCTCTGCATTTTTTATTTTTCCATGCTTAGTTCTTCATATGCATTTTGGGTTTTTTAATCTAATTTATCAACAATTAAAATGATGTGCAAACCATCTCTAGTTCTAAAATAGTCTTGAATGCTTAAATTAGGGAGATTAATATAGAAGCTTTTGGTTTTGGTTATTTTCTAGGTCCCTATATTACTACTATAGTCCCTTATTGTTGTTAGTGTAACCCCCTTATTTTTATTGTTGTACCCCTGTAACTCCAATATTTTCATTATCGTGCCCTTACATTATTATTGTTAGGTCGGCGAGGATAATATTGTGATCCCATTGACTCCTATATATAGAAGTAGGTTTTTTCATTTGTATCATCCAAGAATTGTTAATTTATGTAATGTAGTGGAGGTTTCCCCCTTGAAGTGGCTGATTTATAAGGTGTTCATCTCTCTTTTCTTCTATTTTTGCAGTTGTTTCCATAATGTTTGGTATCAGAGCTTTGGATTATAGGGTTTCGCTTCTCCAAACAGGTCATTGTGGAATTTTCTCTATAACTATTTTTCTACAAAGGTTCAGAAGCTGAAATGTTTATAGAGTGAGGCAGAAATCCTGAGGAATGTCATGTAAAAATTTCAGATCTTGGTTTGAAATATTTTCGGAGATATGATCTGTGGAAGTTAGGGATGTTTCAGGCTCCCAAATTTCACTTGAAATAGGTCATCATGGCATGTGCACTATAACTTTATTTTTACGCAGGTTCATAAGCTGAAACTTTTATAGAGAGAAGCCACAATCTTGAGGAACCTCCTACAAAAATTTCAGATTTTTTTTCACAATATTTTTTTACCTATTACCTGTGGAATTTAGGGTTGTTTCAGGCTCCTGAATTTCATCTCAAAGAGATGACCGTGGGAAAATCATCATAACTCTCTCTCTGAGCATCGTATTGGAATTCTATAAAAAGTGTTCATAATTATGCGTACTTTAGTTTATTTTGTATCAATTTTAGAGCCGAAGGATGAAACAGTGACATGTGGCACAACGTACAAGTTCGCTCTACTGAACTAGTCCATAATTCGGTCATTGTTGGAGATTGGGCATAACTTTGTCTTGAAGAATCCAAATCAGGTTAGACCTATGGAATTTGAAAGAAGCTTTAGAGGGCTACTACAGGGTCGAATTTCAGATATTGAGGATCCACAATTATAGAGATAATTCAATTTCATTATAGAGCTCCTTAAAAGAAAGAAAAATGTGTGTATTTTTTTTCGAATTACATAAGTCTTGTGTGAAAAATCAGTTTGAATTGATTCCAAGGGAATATTGTAGAATATATATCAGTATTGGGTCCTAAAATGCCTCCTAAAAATAATTCAACACCCATTAAGCCTTTATAAGGCTCTACTATGACTCATGAAGATGATTAACTGCAACATGACATGTCAAAATTACAAGAGCAAGTGCACCAAATGTTTCTCTCATAAAGAGCAACAAAAAATGAAATGGAAGTTTTGAAGAAATACGTGGAATCCAAGATGGATGGCATGGAAGCTAAGATGGATGACATGGAAGAAAAAATGAAAGACAACATGGAAAACATGAAGAATGATCTAAAAGCAGACATAGAAGGTTTGACAAAGTTGATACAAGAAATGATTCCTAATGGCGAAAAGATAGTAGAGGAAACTCATGATGACAACAAAATAAATGTTAATCATGATTTTATAAACTCTAATATTGGATGAAATAACCACCATATTCCAAATATGGATATGAGGAAGTTTTATGGCAAGGATACCGCAACATGGATACTACAGATGGAGCAATATTTTGATCTCAATAATGTGAAAAACACACAAAAGGTACGCATTGCAACTTTACATTTAGAACAAAATACATTTGTATAGTATCGATGGCTTTGCTCTCGTTAAAAAATTGTCACTTGGTCAATTTTTACGGAGGAAATGATAGCACATTATGAGGATACAAAGAGCAACACCTTCTTTAGCCAATTGATAAATCTCAAACAAAAGGGTTCAGTGGTGGAGGACATTGAGGACTTCCAAAAATTGAATACAAGGGTAATTTATATTCTAGAGGAACACAGGATTGATGTCTTCATAGGGACTTTAAAGGATAACATCCAACATAAAGTTCACGATTAGGAACCTGACTCATTGGAGAAAGCATCTAGATTGGCAAGAAAAATTGAATGTAAAATTATGGCGACAAGGAAGTCTACCACTCACATATATAAAGATGGAAGTGTTACTACTCCTAGACTTCCACAACCTACAAGGTTGACACCGTAAAAATTTTAAGAAAAAAGAGCAAAAGGGATTTGCTACAGTTGTGATAGAAAATACAATAAAGGTCATAAGTGTGCTGAGAAGAAATTATTTTACATAGATTGTGAAGAGGAGGAAGAAAATGAATAATAAACTTCAAAAGAAGAGGATATAGACCAGGAACCAACCCTAGAAGAAGAAGAAATGAGTCTGACCATATCGTGTAATGCATTGGCAGGTATTACCACTCCTCAAAATCTTAATATAGAAGGACATATCAAGAAGAAAATGGTAATAGTGTTGATTAATTTGGGTAGCACCCATAATTTTATTAATTGCAAGGTAGCCAAGGAATTGAATTGTTTCCTATACCCAGCACCAGAATGTCAACTAATGGTTGAAAATGGAGGAACTATAAATTTCTCTGGAAAATGTCATAATATCAAGCTAACCATGGGGGAATATGTATTGAATAGTCCAATGCTTTCCATTCCAATGGGAGGTGTTGATGTTGTACTAGGAGTACAATGGTTACAATCTTTGTGGACGGTATCTTTTAATTTTCAAGAACTTTTCTTGAAATTTTTCAGAAGGAAAGGAAGTCGAATTATGGGGTATCACAGGGAAGCCAAGAAAGATAATAGGCTCTAATGTCATGAAAAAGCTTCTGAAGAAAGAACAATGAGGCGTAATTGCACAATTATGCTCACTAGAAGTTCCAAAATCAAAATCATCTATTTCTTCAGATCTCCACAAAGTCTTGGACAATCATTCCAAGGTGTTTGAAACTCCCAAAGGACCCCCACATATTCGTGATCATGATCATGCTATTAATTTTATTCTAGGAAGTGTTCCTCCAAACATCAGGCCTTACAGATATTCTTATGTCCAAAAGAGAGAAATTGAACGTATGATTGCAGAAATGTTAGAGGCTAGTATAATTCAACCTAGTCAAAGTTATTTCTCTGCTCCAGTTGTATTGGTCCACAAGAAGGATGGATCATGGTGCATGTCTCCAGATTATAGGTGTTGGCTCCCCGTGATTTGCAAGACTGGCAAGAACAACTCTGCAGGGAACCACATCAAACCACTTTGGAGTCCAAGGACCTAGCCTTCCTAGACTCAGAGAGGGCTCTCTCTATGTATGTGTTTGTAAATGGTATATCTTTATGCTTTTTATTTTATGATTTTAGGCTAGTTATGAAGTTCTTAGAAATATTTGTTTGTTTGATTGGATTGGTTGATAGATTAATAGATGGTGTGACTAGTTGATAGAGTGTTTTAGCTAAATAGGTAGACTATGTGCAACATTAATCCATTGGGCTATGGAGTCATAAAAGGATTTAATTTTTCACCAACTCTGAAAGGGAATTCATAGGGCAAGCTAACTATATCAAGTAGATCTCCTAGATTAGATGCAATATGAAATGGCAATAATTTGTGAAAGCAGAAAAGCTAAAGCTCAGTTAAGAATCCTTTAAATATACTTCAACAGGAAAAGCATTTTATGTAATTGTTTGATGAAAACCAAAGGAAAAGGAATACCATAGACTTATTTGGCCAGAATTTAATAAGAAAACCTTTAAGACAACAATCCATCAATCCTAGAATTACTTTCAGACAAAGAAAACATTTAAGATAACAATGAGTGCAACTAAAGAGGATGATACACCTATCTTCTTTAATCAAACACAATAAAAGGATCTTCAAAGCAACATTTTGAGACAAACCAAAGGACAGGGCATACCATAGACTTCTTTGGCTTGGACTCTACTAAGTATACTTCAAATAAAGGCCTTAAAAATAATGTTTCAACCTACACCAAAGGACAAGGCATACCATAGACTTCTTTGACTTGACTATATTGAATAATTTTCAAGACAACAATCTAGGTGGAACCAAAGAGAAATTAAGAATTCTCTAATTATAACTTGCAAAAGAAAACATTGAGATAAAGAAAGTAGACAGAATCAAGGTGCCAAAGCAACATATCCTAATCTAAAATTTATGTTCTTTTATCAGAGAAATAATAGACAGAATGGAAAATGGAAGGAAAACATTGGCAAAGAAGGATAACTTCACCATTAACATAGCTCAAGAATCCTGTGAACGTGCTTGTATTAATAATGTTCAAAACAATTACATTACTCTAGTACAATGATCTTTGCAACTCAGATGTTTCTCAAATCTAACCTAGTAACTCATCAAATAGCTTAGCAACTATCAATCAACCAACCAACCAACACTGAAAATGAAACATACATGCAATATTTATCTGAAAAATGAGGAGGTGATCCTAAGATATTGTTTCAGATGTGTATTTATTACAGAGATAATGCATTTTTTACCTTTGAGACCATGCAAGGCCCAAGGAAAAATATTTGAGAATGACTCGCTGTAATAATAACTCCTAACTTAACTGTTGAGCTAACTTTTGGAAATATTTTACTTTTAAGGCTTCTCAATAACTTTTACAATAACTGCTGAGTAGCTGAAAATATCTCTAATTTTTCAATAATTGATCATGTCTTTTATTGAAAATAAAACATTTTGTAGGTGGAAAAATGTGTCTTTGAAGAAGTAAATGTTTTTTTTTAGACATTCGGATCTGCCTCTATGTTTAATATTTGCTTGGATTTATTCTTTAAACACTGTTTAGGCCTTTAACCTTGGATTTGTCTTTACTGTGTACCCTACTGTCTTCTCTTTTAACTCTGCCTTTATCTTTGATTTGTAATTAATTCCTTAATCCTTGATTTGATCTTGATCTTCTTATGTTTGTTCCTTTAACTCTAATTAACCCTTTTAATACTTGGATTATCCTTCATTGTCACGAGCCTTTAACTATTTCTCCTTTTCACTGTATCTCTGTCTGCAATTTTCTATGCAGTGGAGCATCTTCTACTCTTTTGGGGCGTTTAAATTAGCATTCATGGTCATGATCCGTTGGTATTTACATTTGACTCGGCACTCCTAGTCCTTCTAATGAAACAAGATTTCCTGGATCGTCACCCAAAACTCTTATATAAACAATTTTGGACCCTTGGAATGCAAATTACGCATTTCTACCATGATACCTGCACAATACAAAAAATTGTCAAATTAAAATCGTACATTTGAGGGGCTTTCTACGTTTATTTGGCGTTTTCCGGCTTTTGGAGCACTGCAGAGGTGTTAATGGTAGAGGAGGGCTTCATCGTAAAGCCACAAGGCTTTGGAACATTTGAATGGGGTGATGGTTTTGATTTATGGAGCGACGGAGGAAAGGTAGTTTTCATATGGGATGAGGAGTGGTTAGTGATATTGGAGGAGAGCGTGCGATTCCATAGGGAAGATGTTGCGTGGAAGGAGGTACGAGAAGGAATACCGCCTATTTTGCAAGGTTCAGGGTTATTTAACCCCCGCGTGAAGAGTGGTGCAATATGCGCTATGGGCTGCTGGATCTTGGGGGAGGAGATCAATGGTGGTCAGGGATCGGTGAAGTGATGGGTAAGTTAGATGGTGGGACTCGAGCGAAGAGGTGCCAGAATTTTATTGTTGCGCAGGGTTTGGTGAAAAGAAGGGCTCGAGGGTTAATAAAACAAGCAGAGGTGCTTTTTTATAAGGAGAGGGGAAGGTTTATATGAGGTTTTTAACAAAGAGTGGGGGCTTAAAAAGAAGGGGCCCAGGGAAAAAAATAGAAGCGAGATGCATTAGAAATGGGGGCGGAAGGTAAGGTTACATGAGGGTTTTTAACAAAGGGAGGGGGGCTAAAAAACATTAAAGCAGGGGCTCTAATATTTATAAAGGGTCGAGCTTTATTTAAAACAAAGTTTAATATAAAACCATAGGTCTCAAATATTATATTTTTTGATTTAAAACAATGTAAAAAGGAGTTTTTACATTATTTTAATGAAATGAGGGAAAGTTCTTAATGTGAGGGGGTTTTATGGGGTTTTTAGTGGGGAAAATGGTGATGATGAGAGGATTAAGCCCATATATGAATTTTTAGAGCAGGAAGGTGTTTTTGAGAAGGCATACTGAGAGATAGTGAAAAAGGTTTTATAAAGGTAATGAAGGAAGTGAGATTTTTGAAGATAGCTGATAGTCAAGGAATGCTATCTTCAGCAGTATGTAGCAAAATCCATAGTCATCTATTGATACTGTGAATACAGGAGACTAATAGTGGCTTTAGATGGGGAGGGTAGCTCCTTTAGGAGGTGTTAAGAACCTCAGAGTTCAAATCTCTGGAATTTGTAGGTCAGTGCCTTGATTGTACTTGGCAGATTTCTCATTCTGTAATTTATGTTTTGCTAGTGTTCTTTGAAGCTGTGACCTTTAAGATCTGAAAAACATGCTTGCTTCAACTCAACTCTACCTACCCATCATGATTCCCTAGCATTTTTTTTCTTCATTTGGGTGCATTTAGACTGGAAAACCCTTAACATCAATTTTCTTTTGAAAGCAGGAAACTATCTATTTATACCCTTATATCATCCAAAGGCTCATATTAGACTAATGTGCTCTTTTATTTTCTACCTAATATACCTATCTGTCAAGCTTAAACAGTTTGACAAATTTTAATTCTCTAATCTATCAACATGAAATTTAAAGCATGACCAAATCAAGATTAAGTAGTTTTATTTGTCATGAGCTATGGTATTTTGGACAAGCTACACACAGATTTTATTTTTGCAAAAAGTAAAACTTAAAACTGAGGGCTATAATCTAGAATTTGTCATTCATCCCTCTTGTTGGCTCCCTGTGATTTGCAAGATTGGCAAGAAAAAACACTACAGGGGCCACATTAGAACCACTTTGGAATCCTAGGACCTAGCCTTCCTAGATTCAGGGAGGGATCTCTCTATATAATTATTTTTAAAAGATATATCTTTATGCTTTGTTTAAGATATTAGGCTAGTTATGAAGCTCTGAGAACTTTGTTTGGTTTTGGTTGATTAAAAAGGTACTTTAAGGATTAAAGATTGGAGAAGATTGAGGGAATGTTTCAACTGGATGGATAGACTATGAGACAACATTAATCCATTGGGCTATGGAGTCATAAAAGGATTGAATTGTTCAAAAAATATTCAAGGGTTTTCATAGGGCAAGTTATCTAGATTAAATGGATCTTTTAGATTAAGTTGTGATATGAAACATTAAGGTGTTGTGAAGGAAATAAATCTATATTCAATCAAGAATCTTCTAGCTCTATTTAAACAAGAAAAGCCTTTCAAAGTAACTGTTTAGAGTAAACCAAAGGACAGGGCAAACCATAGACTTCTTTGGATAAACTTTTATTAAAGTAAACTTTTAAGACAACAATCCTAAGACTACTTTCAGATAAATAAAACATACAAGATAACAATAAGAGCAACCTAAGATCAAACATAAATAATCTAATCTTATTTTGACAAACTCTTTAAGGATCTTTCAAAGAAACATTTAAAGATAGACCAGAGGATAGGGCAAACCATAGACTTCCCTGATTTAGACTCTACTTAGCATACTTTCAAAAATATCATTTAAAAACAATATCTCAAGTTTTACTCAGAAGGACATGGGCTCACCAACAGTTCCCTGGTTATACTCTATTGAATCATTCTCAAAACAACAAGCTAGACAGGACTGAAGGGAAACTAAGAATCCTTCAATTAAACCCTACAGAAGAAAACATAAAGATAAAGCTTGCAGACAAAAATAGGGTACCTTTGACAGTAAATCCTTACCTAAATTTTCTGTTCTTTATCAGGGAAAATGGACAGAATGAAAACATAAGGAGAAAACAAAAATAGTGAGGAAAAACATCACCATTAACATAGACCAGGATCCTGTGAATCAGCTTGTTTTATTGATGTTCAAACCAGCTACATACTCTCGCATAGTGGGTCTTTACAACCCAAAGCTTTTTCTATATAGCTTAGCACTCCTCAACTATCTCAGCAACACTCTAAACAACTAACAGTAACAGCCTTCTGCAGCCAACCAAGAAGTGTTTCTTATGAAATCCTCAAGCTATATTTATAAGAAAATGAGGAGGTGAAATGGAAGCTACGATTAATATATTTCATTTATGACTGAGTTAATGATTTTTGACCTTTGATACCATGCAAGGCTCAAGGAAAAATGTATTTAATAGTCTAACTCTACATAATTAATGTTACATTAACTCTTGAACCACTTGGTTGCATTTGTTGACTTTTAGGCTTATTTTGTAGGCTGGTAATAATAGGCTGGTAATAACTTCTGAGCTTTTTATTGGAAATATATCTGACTGTAATAACTTATATGTTTTTAAGGAATTTAGAATGGGAGGTGACATTTTTGTCTTTTGGAGAAGTAATTTCTTCATTGGTTATGCATTCGAAGCATTCTTCCTTGCTGATCTGTCTGATTTATGCTTTAAACTCCAATTTAAGCCTTGATTTTGCATTTAGGCCATCTTTAATCATATTTCTATCCTTTTCAATTTTGCTGACTGTTTCAAATTTTAATCCTTGGTATTTAACTATGCTCTTTATCCTTGATCTTCCAATTAAGATTTAATCTGCGCTCTTTAGTCTTCTTTACTGATTTTGTTTCGTTTCTGCATGTAGGTTTTTTTTCGCTGTGCTGGGGGGTTTATTAATTAACTAATGTCCATGAAACATTGACTAAACACTGAAACAAAACTTGCGAATCCAATTATCTGTTCTTTTTGGCCTTCAAGGATCGTCATCCTGAGTCCAAGCTACTAATATTGGCTATTGGAGGGCTTTTGGACTTGGCCGCCATTAAAACCTGCAACGAAAACGAAAACATTAAATAAAACCTGTGTTTTGTGGTTTAGACTGCTTCAGGGGTTCGAGGGTGTCAGAGCAATGTTCAGAGGAAGGGAAATGTGCAGAGAAGGGTTCCATAGGTGGAACCAAGAAAAACAACAAAATAAATTGAATTTGGGCGTGAACAGGGGTAACCATTTTTGTGGTAAACCGGGTGGTTTTCGCGTGAAGGTTGGGCGGTAAATGGTTTCTTTCCAAATGGATGCGATACCATCCAGTGGATGACACACATCCATAGGAAAACCACCTATTTCGCGTGGAAATAAGGCATTGATCCATTTGGGGAATCAGGCATGATATTGAAGGTGGACCGTTGGATCTGGGGGAGCCAGATCAACGGCACATGATGGACGTGATTGGGGACAGATGATCGGGCAAGGAGAATGGTGGAGGACAGATGGTGGACGAGGATTGGGCTGTGGTGGAGGAATGGACAATGGGCCAGCGGGTGACGTCATCTGTTTTTTCGAAAGCGAAATGTTTATCAGGCGGGTTGGAAACTTAGGATCTGCGAGGGACGTTAGATTGATAAGATCTATGGTCTAGATCCATTGCAGGATGAATGAAAAGGTTTGTGATTGGGAGGATGGAGGATGAGAGGGGAGAACGATCACCGTTAAATCCAGATGATAAATGGTTGAGATTGATTCGAAGAGAAAGTAAGGGCACGGGGTAAGAGTATAAGAGAAGGGGCTAAGAACAAAGGCGTGGGTATGGTCCTGTGGGGGTAGATAGGACCAGGAGTTGAGATCAGAAGGGTTTAGGGATAGCAGTGGTCACACCCTTGGGTCATATGATGAAAGGGTAGAGGGCTTAAGGCCTAATTTCTCAATGGATCAAAATAGGCCTAAAAAGGTGCTTTTAAGCCTTTTTTAGAGGTTCCGATAAGGTTAGAGAAGGGTTTTTTAAACCAAATAAAGATATTTTCATGGTTTAAAAGAGTTTTTGGGGAAAATGAAGGGTAAGTGAAGGGAAAGAAAGCCTATTTTTAAAAGGGGAAATGACTGTGAGGATAAGAATAAAAATAAGCGAAAATGGATAGAGGAGATGAAAGTGAAAATGGTGATCATAGCCTGAAAACAATTTTCTTTTTGAAATTGCAGGATTAACTTGGGAGGACTTTGAGTGAATATTTTCAGTAAATGGATAACTCGAAGATAATGAACTCAGTGAGATTTCAAAAAATCACAAGATTTTCATAAAAGCTTGTTTTTTAGAAATCTAAGGTACTATTTAGCCATCATTGGATATAACAAATTTTATAGATGGATAAAAGTGGCTCCACTTAGGGAAGGCAACTCCTTGGAGGTGTCAAGAACCTCAGAGAATAAATCTGTGGAAAGCAGACCAGTGCCTTGTTTCTGCACTTTGACAATCCTCCTTGACTTGATGATTTCGCTGCTCAGAGATGATCTGCAGTATCATACCAAGACTGATTTTTCACCCAAACTTCTATCTACACAACATACTTTCATAAAAAAAATTCTTCAGTGGGTTCATTTAGACTTTCAAACCCTTGTAACATCAATTTTTCTTTTATTTGAAAGCAAGAAACTATCTACTTCTACCCTTATATCATCTATGAGTTCAGATTAAATAGATGAACTCATTATTTCTCTACCTATTCTATCTATCTGTCAAGATTAAATTGTTTGACAAATTTTCATTCTCTAATCTAAAACATAAAATTTAAAACATAGACAAAATTAGGATTAGCTAGTCTGATTTGTTATGGGGCTATGGCATTTTGTACAAGCTGCACATAGACTTTATTTGCAGAAATTTAAAACAAAAACTGTGAAGGCTTAGGATCTGAAATTGTTAGACATCCTTCCTTCTTTCTTTGGTTCAGATTTTGATCTTTTTAGAACCATTTCTCTCTTCTCCTAATTTATTCTACTGATAAGCCAAGTTTACATTTTTTTGCAGATCTTCATTCACTAACCTATCAACAATAAATTTAAAATTATTCAATCATGATTAGGCTATATGATTGAATAACATTTCTTTTTTCAAAGTAGTGGCATTTGGGCTTGCACACTTTCAGATTTTTATCTTTTTTGGTATGGGGCTATACCTATTCTTTTATCTGCCGTCTTTTCTATTTTTATTTTGTTTTTTTGTGTTTTATTCCTTCAAGTTTTTTTCTTCAAACAATGATATTTACAATGGAAAAAGCTTTGAACTGAGTTTTTAACAAAAATAATGTTTGAGCATCTTGCCATTGACAGGACCTCCAAAAAGTTCTGTTCCATCCATCTCCTAAAGGAAGAATGCATTGTTACCTATAGAAAACTAAATGAGATAGGGGCCTTTCCATAAATTTTCAAAATTTCCATGTTTTCCCTTATCTTCCCTCCTAGAATCCCATTTTAGTACCTTGTCACCAATGTTAAAATCATTTTCCTTTTTTCTTTTGTCAAACAACTTCTTGATGTTTGCTTGTACTTGTTGTGCTCTATTATAGACCTCCTCTCTGGTTTGCTGCAACTGGACAGTCTGATTAATTCTTCTTATCATATCATCTTCTTCAGACTGTATTTCTTGGATCAACTTCGTGAGTGGCACTCCTAAACTAGCTGATAAGGGGACATTAAAATTGACTTTTTAGTGGTCAATATGTCTACCCAAAGTGCATGTACCAGCTTGTTGTACCATGATTTATTATTTTCTTCCAGCAAATTCTTGATGATGTTCACCAAAATCTTATTTGAGGATTCTGCCAACCCATTACCTTGAGGGTAATAAGTTGTGGAATGACCCAATGTAATCTGATATTTGTGGCAAAAATCAACCATATTTTTGGACCCAAAGGTAGCAGCATTTTCAATGATAATCTTCCTAGGGCAGCCAAATCTAGACAGGATATGGTCTTTAAGGAATTTAATGATGACTAAGTCTGTGGAATTCCTAGAAGGGATGACCTCTATCAATTTGGTGAAGTAATTTGTTGTTGTGAGGATCCATTTGTGTTGGGTAGATGAAGCAGGATGGATTTCCCCAACGAAGTCTAGACCCCACTATTGAAAAGGAGCTTCAACAATGATTGGATGCAGAGGTAAGGGTAGCAATTTTCTTTTGCCTTCAAAGATTTGACACTTGTGACAGGCAATGACCATTTTGTGGATATCTTGAAAGAGAGTGGGCCAGTAATAGCCAGCTCTAAGGATTTTGTTAGCAGTAGTTTTCCAATAGAGGTGGCCTCCACATTCTCCTTCATGGAACTCATGCTTGATCTTATTTGCATCATTCTCAAGAAAAACATTTAAGCAATAATCCATTAGCATTTTCCCAATATAAACATTTATCTAAAATGCAGTAATTAACAACTTTTAACTTCATAAACCTTGCCTTTGTTTTATACAAACCAAGAGGTACATTAATATTAAGAAGCACATACAAAATATCAGCATACCAAGATGAATTCAGAAAATAATCTTCAATGATTGGAGTTTCCAATTCCTCCTGTTCATCTAATGCATTAAACATGTTTATATCAAGTGCTTGTAAGTTTGATTCAGCCATTAGTTTTGTTAGTACTTGACCTTTGATGAGCCTAGTGGGCTTAATTTCTAAGTCATATTCTAGTATTACAGCAATCCACTTTCCTCTTTTGCCATCGGGATCTTGTGTCAAGATGTCTTTCACCACTGAATGAGGCACAAATGCAATGATGTGTGAGTGTAAAATGTAAAATCTGAAATCTTTTAAGGCTTTGACTAAGGAAAAAACCTGTTTTTCCATTATGTTGTATTTCAGAGGTGCATCTCTTAATTCCTTGCTAAAAAATGCAATGGGATGCTCTTGTTTGTTTATGTTTTTCTACAATAGGACAGCGGCCACTGTATGTTCTGATGCAAAGGAGAAAATGAAGAAGTTTACCAAGAATTTTACCTTCTTGGAGACAAAACAATGTTTTATTTGGGTTTAAGGATAAACCATATTTTCTTCATTTCTCAAAGAATTTTCTTAAGTGTATTAGGTGTTCTTCATCTGTTTTGGAGTCGATTGTTATGTCATCTACGTAAATCACAATGAAGTAACCTATTTCTTCTGAAAAGGCAATATCCATGGCTCTCTGGAATGTGGCACCAGCATTCATTAAACCGAAAGGCATTTTCGCATACATGAAAGTGCCCCAAGGTGTGGTAAAAGCTGTTTTAAGTTGATCATCAAGGTGTACCAATACTTGGTTGTATCCTGAGAAGCCATCTAGCAAAGAAATTATTTTTGAGCCTACTATCCTTTGTAAGATGTGATCCATTTTAGGCAAGGGATATTTGTCCTTTAATGAGGCCTTGTTTAAGTTTCTGAAGTCTATACAAAGCCTTATTTCTCCTGTTTTCTTCCTTACATATACAATATTTGATACCCATTTTGAGTATCTCATAGGGACTATAATTCCAGCATCATAAATTTTTTTTATTTCTTTCTCAACCAGAGGTAATTGAATAGGGTTTATTCTACACAATTTTTGTCTAAAAGGCTTCTGGTTTTCTTTGAGGGTATCTTATGCTGAATTATTTCTGTATGATATGATTTCAAATCTTCATAACTCCAAGAAAGCACATCAGAAAATTCTCTAAACAACTCAAGATATTTCAGTTTTATGTGAGCTGGCAGTGTTTTGGATAATTTGAACATTTTAGGCTTTTCTTCACTGCCTACATTACATTCTTCAACATCAGTTTCAGTGGGCTCTATTTTTGGCTTTTTGGCAACATCATTAAAGTCAAACAATTCTTCTAGAGGCACTAGTCCTTTTGGCAAGTTTTCATTGTTAGGCTGTAGCACTTCTAGATCTCTTTTTCTAAATCAATGCATATTTCTGTTTTATGTTTGCATCCTTTGGTTAACATATTTATATCAGCAGTGTTAGGAGGCTCTTCTTGGAAAGATTGTTCCTCAGTAGGGCAGTCTTCTTCAAATTCTGAATTTGAATTTGGCACTTCAAACTCATTTCTGGACTGCAGATAGTCTTCTATTTGTTTATCTCCTTCAAAAACCTGCCAGTATCTTTCATTATCTGGGACTACTGGTCTATATTTGACTTGGATTGAATATTTTTTGCTTTCATAAGGTTTCAGAAATGTACTAGTAGAAAAGGCTAAACCATTGGCAAGAATGTTTTGGTTTCTCAGGACAAAAGTGAGTTCAAATTCTGCAAATGATTTCAAGAGATCCATCGCATCATTTCTATAGGCTCTTAGTCTTGGATGTTTGGCAGTGTATTCTCCACTTACTTGCCTAATTATTAGCTCTGAATCTCCATGGACAATTATCCTCTTGGCTCCCCATTTTTTCAGCCAATGTATTCCTAAGAGGAGTGTTTCATACTCTGCTATGTTATTAGTGCATTGGAAATTTAGTCTGTATGAATGGCCTTTAACATGATTGTTCTCTGTGTTATGCACCCATATGCCTACTCCTGCACCAATTTTACTACAGGACCCATCAAAACTCATACTCCAAAGAGGATTGGTTTCATATTTATCATTAATTTCATTTCTTTCCTCTCTGTTTAGTTTGTCTTGAATGCCATTATGTTCCTTTTGAGGGTCTGCACTATGTTGATTTTTATCTTGTTCCTCAAGGTTTTCAATGTGTTGAGGATTTTTTCTTTGATTATCATGGTTGACACTATGTTGATGATTGTCTTGTATCTTATGACCTTTATTTTGTTTGCTGTGTTTTTCTGAATTAGCAAACTGTTTGGATGATTTTTCTTTCCCTTCCTCTTCTTCTATGGCTACCACTATGCTGGATGATCTTCCATCTTCTAACCTTTGCTCATTAGGAATTTCATCATTGTAAAGAATAAATGATTCAAGGTCTGTATGTATAGAATAAAGAGGGGAGTTATCTGGTCTTTCTTGACTACTCACCATGTACTTCATGTGGGTTTCCCTATATAGTCTTCTAGCTTGACTGAAGACAAGGATGGTGGCATAAGTCATATCCATTTGCATAGTGCCTTGAAGCTTGGCACCCCAAGATCTTGAAAGGAGCATGCCATACTTTTGAGTTATATCAGCCACTATTATATCCATCACTAAGCTTTTGGCTGGGATTTGTGCTAAGTTGACACAAAGATCTTTTATTAGGCCTAGGAATTTGACTCTACTGGAGTGAAAGGAATATAAATATTTGTAGGGCCTAGTTACCTCAAGGCCTAATCTCTCCATTATTACTTTGGGCATGAGGTTATGCGATGCTCCTGAATCAAGAATGGCATTGTGCAAAATGTTATCATGGATGTTGAGATTGACATAAAATGGAGGAACTCCTCCTTATTGAAATTTCCCTTCCACTTCTGGTCCAAACAGAAGCTTAGGTTTTTTATCAGTGACAATGAAAAAATCGTTGTTGTCTCCTATGTGTAAAGCTCTTAACAGTTGGGATTTATATACATCTTGAGTGAATAACTCTGTAAGAGGAATAGAGATTTTAATTTTGGCAATTTCACTCTCTATGCTAAAAGGTATCTGAGTTTTTAATATGTTTAAACCAGCCTTTTTAGTCACTATTTTCTTAGCAAAATCAGCTTGCTGGTTTTTACTATAGACAGCAATTAAAATGGTTTCATCAGGAGCATTAGCTGAGGTGCTAGTGCTGCTAGGGTCACCATTATGTTTGCTAGAAATTTGGGTGTTCTTTTCTTTGTTTTTATCAGAACTTTTAGCCACTGTTTTATTGTTTTCTGCTGTCTTTTTGGAAATGTTTTCAAGATTGTTTTTAGCAGAAATTTCAAAGGTTTTCTTTTTGGGAGTGTCTTGATTCTTTTTACTTCTAAGTTCATATTGTTTATGCACTTCCATTATAGCATTTTCGAAGCCTTGTTTGTAATCTTCAGATTCTGGTCTTTCTTCATGATAGGGTGTATACATGCCTTGTTCTTCTTTAGTGAGGAAAAAAATATCTTCATTGTTTACTCCCAATAAGTTTATGTGGTTTCCCTCTGTTTCTTCAATCACTCCCTCATCTTCATCAACACAATTCTGTTGGAAAGGAGGTCTGACTTGCTGATCAGGACCTCTTTGTCTAATTTGAGGGGGATTCCTTCTAAAGTTTTGTTTCTGATTTTGATTCTTGTTTTGAGGATCTGTTTGTTTTTCTTTAGGATAAGCTCTCTCATTCATGTTTATTATTTCCATCATCAACTCCATGGTTCTAACTAGACTATCAATTTTGGATTCTGATGTGGAAGGTCTAGCTTCATCTTTGTAGCTAACCTTTTTCTATGCTTTCAATCTAGCCCTTCTAGCATTTAGGTTAGCCTCTACACTTACTGCCCCTTTCTGCATATCTTCTAAAGTGAGGGGTTCTCTCTCCCTTAATTGATAACACATGTCTGGGTCGAATCCTTTAGGAAAATTTATTAAGGCTAAGCCTTGTGGGGGTTTCATTTGTCGAGGGAGTGCATTATAAACACTATTGAATCTAGTGCAATAATCTTGGACACTCTCTCCAGAATTTATTTTAAGATGATTGTATTCTGACAGGATTTGAAGGGGGTTTCTCTTGACTTCCCATTTGTTTAGGAATAATTGATGGAAAGCAGGGAGGTCATTGATATTGTTAGGGGTTAAGCCTTTGAACCATTTTCTTGCTTCTCCCCCTAAACTTTGAGCAAACATTCTAAGCTTTACAGTTTCATCATCTACCTCTTGTCTGTCAAAGTAATCGTTCATTCTATCCACATGTTTTTGAGCTGTAGTACGACTACTAGCATCATATAATGGAATCTTGGATTGATAGTCCTATGGTAGAGAAAATAAAGGTAAAGGAAGGACTAAGGGAGCATACTATGTTGCCATAATATGAGCTTGTGGAAACATTGGAGGATTAACAAGTGGAGGAAGGTGATGAAGTGGAGTGGTTTGAACAGTGGGTGTATGTATGGGTGTAGCTAAATTACTTGGACCAGCCAAGTGATGTTGAGCAGATTTAGGATGAGAGAAGCCAAAGTTATGGAGAAAATGGAGACATGGAGGAGTGGAAGGAGAGGCTTCCCTTCTACTACTTTTTTGTAAGTCTTAGAGCTCAAGGTTTACCTGGTCTATAACACTTTGTGACTTGGTTCTAGATAAGGTTCTGATATGAGGTAAGTCAAATTGGGCACTCTGCAAGTTTATAAGGTTTTCAGGGACTAAACTTGCTCTTAGGATGGATCTAACAATAGTTGGGTTTTTAGATGAAGGAGACTTCATAAGAATGATTTCAGGATTATCAACTATTTGAGGGGGATTTGGGTCAGGATGGGATCTAGTATGGATTCTTCTAGAAGCCAGGATTTTGGACCCAATAAGTCAGAAAGGTTTTAGAGATACAACAGTCTTAAAAGACAAACCAAACTGAAAAAGAGATACTTAATCCACAAGTATTCTTGACTGGGTATTGTTGGATGTTTTTATGATAGGGTAAGTTTCCCAGTGGAGTGTTTGGGCCACCAATGGGGTCAGCAGGCCTACTGAAGACCAGTGGAGTCACCAGGTGGAATATTTTTACTTGTTTTATAGGATTGGTTGTTTTCCACCATAAAAAATCAGGAACCGATCTTGGCTGACACTTGATTCATTTTAAACTAATGAGGCTTCTGATTTCTGAGTGGATCTGAAATGTTTATTACTCAATATTCCCCAGTATGGTCCCCACTATGTTGGCTCCCTGTGATTTGCAAGATTGACAAGAAAAAACACTACAGGGGCCACATCAGAACCACTTTGGAATCCTAGGACCTAGCCTTCCTGGATTCAGAGAGGGATCTCTCTATATAAGTGTTTTTAAAAGATACATCTTTATGCTTTGTTTAAGATATTAGGCTAGTTATGAAGCTCTAAGAACTTTGTTTGGTTTTGGTTGATTGAAAAGGTACTTGAAGGATTAAATATTGGAGAAGATTGAGGGAATGTTTCAGCTGGATGGATAGACTATGAGACATCATTAATCCATTGGGCTATGGAGTCATAAAAGGATTTAATTATTCAACAACTATTCAAGGGTTTTCACAGGGCAAGTTATCTAGATTAAATGGATCTTTTAGATTAAGTTGTGATATGAAACATTAAGGTGTTGTGAAGGAAATAAAGCTATAGTCAGTAAAGAATATTCTAGCTCTATTTAAACAAGAAAAGCCTTTCGAAGTAACTGTTTGAAGTAAACCAAAGGACAGGGAAAACCATATAATTCTTTGGACAAACTTTTATTAAATCAAAATTTTAAGACAACAATCCAGCAATCCTAAGACTACTTTCAGATAAAGAAAACATACAAGATAGCAATAAGAGCAACCTAAGATCAAAAAAAAATAATCTAATCTGCTTTTGACAAACTCTTTAGGGATCTTTCAAAGAAACCTTTAAAGATAGTCCAGAGGATAGGGCAAACCATAGAATTCCCTGGTTTAGACTCTACTTAGCATACTTTGAAAAAGATCATTTAAAAACAATATCTCAAGTTTTACTCAGAAGGACATGGGCTCACCAACATTTCCTTGGTTATACTCTATTGAATCATTATTAAAACAAAAAGCTAGATAGGAATGCAGGGCAAATAAGAATCCTTCAATCAAACCCTACAGAAGAAAACATAAAGACAAAGCTTGCAAACAGAAATAGGGTACCTTTGACAGTAAATCCTAATCTAAATTTTATGTTCTCTATCAGAGAAAATAGACAAAACGAAAACATAAGGAGAAAAAAAAAATAGTGAGGAAAAACATCGCCATTAGCATAGACTAGGATCCTGTGAATCATCTTGTTTTATTCATTTTCAAACCAGTTACATACTCCTGCATAGTGGGTCTTTACAGCTCAAAGCTTTTTCTATCCAGTGTAGCACTCCTCAACTAGCTCAGCAACACTTTAAACAACTAACAGTAACAACCTTCTACAACCAACCAGGAACCCTTTCTTATGAAGTCCTCAAGCTATATTTATAAGCAAATGAGGAGGTGAAATGGAAGCTAGGGTTAATATATTTCATTTATGACTGAGTTAATGACTTTTGACCTCTGATACCATGCAAGGCTCAAGGAAAAATTTGTTTAATAGTCTAACTCTGAATAATTAATGTTACATTAACTTTTGAACCACTTGGTTGCATTTGATGACTTTTAGGCTTATTTGGTAGGCTGGTAATACTTCTGAGCTATCTATTGGAAATATATCTGACTGTAATAACTTATATGTTTTTTAGGGAATTTAGGCTGGTAGGTGGCATTTTTTTCTTTTGGAGAAGTAATTGCTTCATTGGTTATGAATTTGAAGCAGTCTTCCTTGTTGATCTGTCTGATTTATGCTTTAAACTCTGATTTAAGCCTTGATTTTGCATTTAGGCCATCTTTAATCATCTTTCTGTTCTTTTCACTTTTTTTGACTGTTTCAACTTTTAAATCTTGGTCTTTAACTGTGCTCTTTATCCTTGATCTTCCAATTAAGCTTTAATCTGCACTCTTTAGTCTTCTTTACTGATTTTGTTTCGTTTCTGTGTGTAGGTGTTTTTTCACTGTGCTGGGGGGTTTATTAATTAACCAATGTCCATGAAACATTCCTTAAACACTGAAAAAAACCCTGTGAATCCCTTTATATGTTCATTTTGGCCTTCAAGGATCGTCATCTTGAGTCCAAGCTACTGATATTGGTTGTGGGAGGGTTTTTGGACTTGGCCGCCATTAAAACTTGCAACAAAAAAAAAACATTAAATAAAACCTTCGTTTTTTGGTTTAGACTGCTTTAGGGGTTCGGGGGCGTCAGAGAAATGTTCAGAGGAAGGGAAATGTGCAGAGAAGGGTTCCATAGGCAGAACCAAGAAAAACAACAAAATAAATTGATTTTGGGCGCGAACAGGGGTAAGTGGTTTTGTGGAAAACCGGATGGTTTTCGCGCGAAGGTTGGGCTGTAAGTGGTTTCTTTGAAAATGGACGTGATACCATCCAGCGGATGACACATGTCCCTAGAAAAACCATCTATTTCGCTTGGAAATAAGGCGTTGACCCATTTGGGAAAATCGAGCATGATATTGAAGGTGGATCGATGGATATGGGGGAGCCAAATCAATGACATAGGATGGATGCGATTGGGGACAGATGATCAGGCAAGGAGAATGGTGGAGGAAAGATGGCGGATGGGGATTGGGCTATAGTAGAGGAATGGACGGTGGGCCAATGGGTGACATCATCTATTTTGTCGAAAGTGGAATGTTTATCGGGCGGGTTGAAAACTTAGGATCTGCGAGGGGTGTTAGATTGATAAGATCTATGGTCTAGATCCATTGCGGGATGAATGAAAAGGTTTGTGATCGGGAGGATGGAGGATGATAGGGGAGAATGATCATCGTTAGATCCAGATGATCAACGGTTAAGATTTATTGAAAGAGAAAGTAAGGGTGTGGGGTAAAAGGATAAGAGAAGGGGCTAAGAACAAAGGTGGGGGTATGGTCCTGTGGGGGTAGATAGGACCAAGATCTGAGATGAGGGATTTAGGGATAGCAGTGGTCACGCCCTCATGTCATATGAGGAAAGGGCAGAGGGCTTAAGCCGGAAGGGGCTTAAGGCTTAATTTCTCAATTGATCAAAACACCCCTAAAAATATGCTTTTAAGCCTTTTTTAGAGGTTCTGATAAGGTTAGAGAAGGGTTTTTAAAACCAAATAAAGATACTTTCATGGTTTAAAATGGTTTTTGGGGAAAATGAAGGGTAAGTGAAGGGAAAGAAAGCCTGTTTTTAAAAGGGAAAATGACTGTGAGGATAATAATAAAAATAAGTGAAAATCGATAGAGGAGATGAAAGTGAAAATGGTGATCATAGCCTGAAAAACAATTTTCTTTTTGAAATTGTAGGATTAACCTGGGAGGACTTTGAGTGAAGATTTTCAGTAAATGGATAGCTCGAAGATAATGAACTCAGTGAGATTTTAAAAACTCACAAGATTTTCATAAAATCTTGCTTTTTAGAAATCTAAGGAACTATTTAGCCATCATTGGATATAACAAATTTTATAGATGGCTAACACCTCTCTTTTCTCTTTGTTTCAGATTTGAACTTTGGAACCAATGTCTTTTCTAATCTACTGATAAGCCAAGTTTAAACAATTTGGAAAATCTTCATTTACTAACTTATCAGCAAAAATTCAAAATTGTTTCAATCATGATTAGCTTGTATGATTGAACAAGACTTCCTTTCCAAAGTAGTGGCATGTGGACTTGCACACTTTCAGAAACATTATTTTTGGTATGGGGCTTTACCTTTTCTTTTTAACTGCCCTCTTTTCTTCTTTTCTTTTTTTCTTCTCTTTTTGTATCAATTTTTTTTGGGATTTTTTGTTTCAGCAAGGTTATATATAATGAAAAAACTTAAAATTGAGAAGATGATCATAGTATTGAGCTTATTTTCACACCTACATCTCTTAGTCTAACTTGGAGATTATATCTACACTAGGTGAACTCTTTTCTCTAATGCAACCAATTAAGTAAGTGACTACATGATTGATTTTTGTTTAGCCCTTTAGATATGCTGAAAAAACAAAAAGGACACTCCCATCTCACTTTTTCTTGAAAAGAAGTGCTCAAGATCTTATTTAAGTTTTGTAACAAACTGTTCTTGGCATATTTTAATCCTTTTTTAGATGTCTCTAAGAAACCAACAAAAGAATCCTTGAATAATATCTGGCCCTGAGGATTTACACAGTAATTTTCATCCATGACTATTCTTTGCTCCACTTTGTTGTGCTCGGGGTTCTTTTGAGAGAGAAACTCCACCTCTTCTTCATGATCATCGGATTTGGCAGCCTCATATTGTATTGCTATGTTTTCTTTAAGAAAACCTAATATGCTCTAGTTGAGTGGGATGGATTTTACCTGCAGAACATTAATAGGGGCATTCTCTGGTAGTAGGTCCTTTTGAGAAGGTGGTACAACAATAGTATATATTTTTTCAATAGTTTATACATGAGAAAATGCATCAGTGGATAGGTCAGCAGTAGAAAAAATAGACATATATTCTTTACACAAAAGTTTAGAGGTTGGTTGTATGTTTAGAATCTGATTTATTTCTTCTTCAGTTAAAAGAGGAGGCATTTTCCTTTTTCCTTGGATAGAAATATGATGGTTCTCTTCCTTTCATGACTGATCATAAGGTTGATTGTCTTCTTGAGCCTCACACAAAAGAGATGAAGAATCATCACTTGTCTCTTTAAAGAGATCTTGTGGATCTTCCTTTATTTCCTGTTTGATCGCATCCTCAACCAAATTTTCTTGGCTATCATGACAGTTAAATTGAGCATGAAATTCATGAGTTGCCTCTAATAGATCCTTAGGATGCCAATTTCCCAAATCTTCATCAATATTTATAAGGTATTGTATGATATCCTCAGACTGATCACAACAATTTTTAGCTAATGATAAATATGGAAAATTTTCTTTATAATTCTCATAAAATATCTTGTGGAAATCCTTTAAAGAAAACAAACTACTAGGGTCCATGCCTTCATACCATTCTCTTGCTTTACCTTCCAATGTCACCATGAACATTTTCATGAGGCAGTCCTCATGCCATTCAACTTTTAACCTCCATGTATGTATATGAAATTTGATGAGATGTAACAAGGGGTCATCAAACTTTTCATCTTGAAACATAGGCAGGTTTGTGTCCAAATTTATTTGAGGCATTTTGTCTGGGAATCCAGGTATGTGATCTCTGTTCATTGGAGCATACCTGTTTTGTATCCTAGAATCCATCTTTGTTACTTAAAAATGGTCACTGCATATTTTCAACCAGTCTGGAGTCTTATGCCAGTGGAGTCTTTAGGCCTTATGAGCATTGTGGAGTCACCAAGTGGAAGATTTTAACTTTCTTGAAGCAGGATGCTGTCCACCATCAGCAACCAGATATTTTGCAAGTCTTTAAGGTTTCCAGGTAGGGAACTTGCTTTATGGATAGGTCTGCTAATAGTTGGAGTTTTAGATCTAAGAGACTTCCTAAGGATGCTTTCAGGATTTTCAACTATTGCAGTAGGATTTGGGTCTGGATGAGATCTGGTATAGATTCTTTTAGAAGCCAGAGTTTGGACCCAAGATTTAGAAAGGTTGAGAGTTTATAACTATTTTGAAAAACAAACCAAGATGTGAAAGAAATTCTTAATCCACAAAGTATTCTTGACAAGGTTCTTTCTGAGGTTTGATGATAAAGTAGTTTTCCCATTGGATTTTATAGAGAACCAGTGGAGTCAGCAAGCCTACTGAAAACCAGTGGAGTCACTAGGTGGAGGATTTTTAATTTTTTTATGGCTAGCTGTTGTCCACCATCAGCAACTAGGAACCATTCTTGTCTAACACTTGATTCAACTAAGTTAAAATGAGGTTTTCTGAGTTCTTGAGGTAATATTAAGCTTTTTAATACTCATATTCCCCAGTATAGTCACCACTATGTTGGTGCCCTGTGATTTGAAAGATTGGAAAGAACAAATCTGCAGGAAACCACATCAATCCAAGGACCTAGCCTTCTTGGACTCAGAGAGGGCTCTCTCTATGTATGTGTTTTTAAATGGTATATCTTTATGATTTTTGTTTTATGATTTTAGGCTAGTTATGAAGTTCTTAGGACTATTTTTTTTGTTTTATTGGATGGGTTGATAGATTAATCGATGGTGTGACTAGTTGATAGAGTGTTTTAGCTGAATAGGTAGACTATGTGTAGCATTAATCCATTGGGATATGGAGTCATAAAAGGATTTAATTGTTCACCAAATCTGCAAGGGAATTCATAGGGAAAGCTAATTATATCAAGTGGATCTCTTAGATTAGATGTAATATGAAATTATAATAAGTTGTGAAAGCAACAAAACTAAAGGTCAGTTAAGAATCCTTTAAATCTACTTCAACAAGAAAAGCCTTTTAGGTAACCTTTTGAGGAAAACCAAAGGACATGGCATACCATAGACTTCTTTGGCCAGAATTTAATAAGCAAACCTTTAAGACAAAAATCCAACAATCCTAGAATTAATTTCAGACAAAGAAAACATTTAAGATAATAATGAGTGAAACTAAAGAGAAAGATACACCTATCTTCTTTGATCAAACACTTTAAAAGGATCTTCAAAGCAACAGTTTGAGACAAACCAAAGGACAGGGCATACCATATACTTCTTTGGCTTGGAATCTACTAAGTATACTTCAAAGAAAGGCCTTAAAAATAATGTTTCAAACTACACCAAAGGACCGGGCATACCATAGACTTCTTTGGCTTAACTATACTCAATCATTTTCAAGACAACAAGCTAGGTGGAACCAAAGAGAAATTAAGAATTCTCTAATCAGGAATTGTAGAAGAAAACATTGAGATAAAGAAATCAGACAGAATCAGGGTGCCAAGACAACATATCCTAATCTAAAATTTGTGTTCTTTTATCAGAGAAATAATGGACAGAATGGAAAACAGAAGGAAAAAATTTAAAAAGAAGGATAACTTCACCACTAAAATAGCTCAAGAATCCTATGAAAGTGCTTGTATTATTGATGTTCAAAACAGTTACATTACTCTAGTACAATGATCTCTGCAACTTAGAGTTTGCTAAAATCCAGCCTAGTAACTCATCAACTAGCTTAGCAACTATTAATCCACCAACCAACCAACACTAAAAATGAAACATACATGCAGTATTTATCTGCAAAATGAGGAGGTGATCCTAAGCTAGGGTTTTAGATGTGTATTTATTACAGATTTAATGCATTTTTTACCTTTGAGACCATGCAAGGCCCAAGGAAAAATATTTGAGAATGACTCATTGTAATAATAACTCCTAACTTAACTATTGAGCTAACTTTTGGAAATATTTGACTTTTAAGTCTTCTCAATAACTTTTACAATGACTGCTGAGTAGCTGAAAATATCTCTGACTATTTCAATAACTGTTGATGTCTTTTATTGAAAGTAAAACATGTTGTAGGTGGGAAAATGTGTCTCTAAAGAAGTATATGTTTTTTTTTTAGTCATTCGGATCTGCCTCTATGTTTAATCTTTGCTTGAATTTATTCTTTAAACATTGTTTAGGCCTTTAAACTTGGATTTGTCTTTACTGTGTACCCTATTGTCTTCTCTTTTAACTCTGCCTTTATCTCTGATTTTTAATTAATTCCTTAATCCATGATTTGATCTTGCTCTTCCTATGTTTGTGCCTTTAACTCTTATTAACCCTTCTAAACCTTGGATTATTCTTCATTTTCATGGGCCTTTGACTGTTTCTCCTTTTCACTGTATCTTTGTCTATAATTTGATGTGCAGTGGAGCATATTCTACTATTATGGGGTGTTTAACTGACCATTCATGGTCATGATACATTGGTCTTTATGTTTGACTTGGCACTCCTGGTCCTTCTAATGAAATTTTTTTTCTTGGATTGTCACCCAAAACTCTTATTTAAATAATTTTGGACCCTTCGAATGAAAATTACGTATTTCTGCCATGATACTTGCACAATACAACAAATTTTCAACTTAAAATCCTGCATTTGAGGGGATTTTTGTGTTTATTTGGCATTTTTGGGCTTTTGGAGCACTGTAGAGGTGTTAATGACAGAGGAGGGCTTCATCGCAAAGCCACAGTGCTTTGGAACATTTAAATGGGGTGGTGGTTTTGATTTATGGCACGACAAAGGAAAGGCGATTTTTGCATGTGCTGAGGAGTGGTTAGTGGTATTGGAGGAGGGCGTGCGATTCCATAGGAAAGATGCTGCGTGGTAGGAGGTACGAGATGGAATACCACCTATTTCACAAGGCTCGGGGTTGTTTAACCCCTGCACGAAGAGTGGTGCGATATGCCCTGTGGGCTGTTGGATCTTAGGGGAGGAGATCAATGGTGGTGGGGGATCGGTGAAGTAGTGGGTAAGTCATATGGTGGGGTTTGGGTGGAGAGGTGGTGAGATTTTATTGCTATGCGGGGTTTGGTGAAAAGCGGGGCCCGGGCAGAGAGGTGGCGAGATTTTATTGTTGCGTGGGATTTGGTGAAAAGCGGGGCCCGGGGGTTAATAAAACAAGCGGAGGAAATTTTTTATAAGGAGAGGGGAAGGTTTATATGATTTTTTTAACAAATAGCGGGGGCTTAATAAGAAGGAGCCTGGGGAAAAAAAATAGAAGCAAGATGCATTAGAAATGGGGACGGAAGGTAAGGTTACATGAGGGTTTTTAACAAAGGGCAGGGGGTTAAAAAACATTAAAGCAGGGGCTCTAATATTTATAAAGGGTTGGGATTTATTTAAAACAAAGTTTAATATAAAACCATAGGTCTCAAATATTATATTTTTTTATTTAAAACAATGTAAAAAGGAGTTTTTACATTGTTTTAATGAAATGAGGGAAAGTGCTTAAGGTGAGGGGGTTTTATGGGGTTTTTAGTGGGGAAAATGGTGATGATGAGAGGATTAAGCCCAAATATGAATTTTTAGAGTAGGAAGGTGTTTTTGAGAAGACATACTGAGAGATAGTGAAAAAGGTTTTATAAAGGTAATGAAGGCAGTGAGATTTCTAAAGATAGCTGATAGTCAATGAATGTTATCTTTAGTAGTTTGTAGAAAAATCCATAGTCACCTAGTGATACTGTGAATAAAGGAGACTAACAATAAGGAGCTCAATAAGCTCACTTTTAAAGATAAATTTCCCATTCTTGTGATTGATGAATTATTGGATGAATTACATGGAGAAATTTATTTTACCAAGTTGGATCTTTGTTCAAGATATCATCAAATTATAATGAAGATGGAAGATATTCCGAAAGCAACATTTCGAACTCATGAGGGTCATTATGAATTTTTGGTCATGCCTTTTGGCCTTACCAATGCACCTTCTACATTTCAAGGGTTGATGAATTCCATTTTAAAACCCTTCCTTAGAAAACTTGTGCTAGTAATTTTTGATGATATACTAATCTACAGTAGTTCTTGGAAGGATCATGTTCAACATGTTGACAGGGTGCTCAAACTATTGGAGGAGAAACAATTATATGAAAAAACATCCCAATGTTTCTTTGGAGTACAAGAGGTGGAATATCTGGGTCATATTTTATCTCATGAGGGTGTTAAGGTAGACCCTAACAAAATTAAAGCCATTAAGAAATGGAAATTCCCCACAACCATAAAGCAGTTGTGAGGATTTCTTGGGTTAATAGGGTATTATCGTAAGTTTGTTAAGAATTATGGGTGAATAGCAGCACCTATAACAACATTATTGAAGAAAGATGCATTTTCATGGACTCTTAAAGCAACTAAGGCCTTTGAACGTCTTAAAGAGGCAATGTGCATAGCACCGGTCTTAGCTACACCGGACTTCACAAAAAGCTTTATTGTGGAATGTGATGCCTCGAGAAATGGAATTGGTGTTGTTTTAATGCAAGAAGGAAGACCCATTTCTTTTTAAAGTCGTCCAATCAAAGGAAATTATTTACAGAAAGCTATTTATGAGAAGGAAATGTTGGAAATACTACATGCACTAAAGAAATGGCGACCTTACCTAATGGGAACACACTTCAAGGTAAAAAATGATCATGATAGTTTTAAACACTTGTTGGAACAAAGAATATCTTCAGAAGAACAAAAAAAAATGGGTCACAAAGATGTTATGACTTTGAAATCATCTACAAAAAAGGGAAGCTAAATGTTGTCATAGATGCACTCTCAAGAAAGGATGAAGAGGTGGAAGAATTTCTTTGTGCCATTTCTATTATCGAACCAGATTAGATAACTAGAGCAAGGGATGAATGGAAGAAGGACGAAGAAGTGTGGACACTCATTCAAAAGTTGCAGCAAGATCCTAGTACATGTGATACATTTAGTTGGGAAAATGATTCCTTATGGTACAAATGTCACTTAATATATATTTGTAAGAATTCCCATCTAAAGAAAAAGATTCTTTTGGAATTGCACACTTCTCCTTTAGGAGGACACTCAGGATTTTTAAAAACTTACCACAGGGTGAAGAAAGAATTTTTTTGGGATGCCCTGAAATCTGATATTCAAACTTTTGTGGCAGAATGTTTGGTTTCCCAGCAAAATAAAGTTGAGGCAATTAAGACGAAAGAGTGTCATCATGGTGGTAGTTGATAGAATTACCAAGTATGCACACTTTTTTGCATTATCTCATCCATTTAAATCAAGTATAGTTGCTACTTATTTTATGGAAACAAGTCAAAAGCTACATGGAAACCCAAAGATTATTGTAAGTGACAGAGATCCCATTTTTACTGGAAATTTTTGGACGAAATTATTTTCTTGTTTGGGTACTCAACTAGCTCATAGCTCATCTTATCATCCACAATCCGATGGTCGAACTGAGAGTGAATAAATGTTTGGAAGGATATCTTTTTTTTTTTGTATTTGATAAGCAAACACAATGGGTCAAGTGGTTACCTCTCGTTGAATGGTGGTATAACACTTCCTTCCATACTGTAGGAAAAATCACCCCATTTATGGCACTTTATGGATATACTCCACCATCCATCACTTCATCTTTAAGAGAAAATTCAAAGGTTCAAGCAGTGGAAGATCACATCGAGCATCAACAAGAAGTTCTCCAGCTCTTAAAGGATAACCTAAATTTGGCACAAAATCGAATGAAACAACAGGCGGATCAACGTCGTAGCGAGAGAAGTTTTGATGTAGGAGACTGGGTATTTTTACGGCTACAACAATAAAAACAAATGTCCCTCAAGAAATCTAAGAAGGATAATAAATTATTTCAAAAGTACTATGGTCCTTACAAGGTGTACCTAAAGATTGGCACTATGGCATACAAATTGGAGCTTCCTGCTTCTTCGCGAGTACATCCATTTTTCCATGTTTCATGCTTAAAGAAGTTTATAGATGACAAAATTACAGTTGAAACAATATTTCCAGAACTTGATGAGGAAGGAAATATCATATTGGAACCTAAAGCATTCAAGGAAACAATAACTCGATAACTACGAAATCAATCAATTTCAGAGTATCTCATCAAGTGGAAGAACTTACCCACTAAAGATTCTACATGGGAGGATGATATGCGGAAGCATCTGAAGCTACTCAAGTGTTGAGGAAAACACTTTTTGAAGGAGAGGGGCATGTTAGATCCCTATATTACAAGTATAGTCCCTTATTGTTGTTAGTGTAACCCCCTTATTGTTATTATTGTACCCTTGTAACCCCAATATCGTTATTATTGTGCCCTTACATTATTATTGTTAGGTCGGCTAGGATTATATTATGATCCCATGGACTCCTATATATAGAAGTAGGTTTGGTCATTTGTATTATCCAAGAATTGTTCATTTATGTAATGTATTGGAGGTTTCCCCCTTGAAGTGGCTGATTTCTAAAGCGTTGATCTCTCTTTTCTTATATTTTTGGAGTTGGTTCCATAACATTGAATTAGAAAGTTAAATTGATTTAGAAAGTTAAACATTGAGGGGCAAATAAAAGGTGAGGAAAAATATTGAGAAGGGGTTTAGAAGTGTGAAATTTGGGAGCACAAATTGCAAATTCCTTGAATCCTAATAATAAAATTCTAGAGTCTTTTCATAAAATATTCCAACCACCATTCATTGCAACAAGTTTTCTTTCTATGCATTATTTATTTTTCCATGCTTAGTTCTTCATATGCATTTTGGGTTTTTTAATCTAATTTATCGAAAATTAAAATGATGTGCAAACCATCTCTATTTATAAAATATGCTTGAATGCTTAAATTAGGGAGATTAATATATAAGCTTTTGGTTTTGGTTATTCCTCCAAGATTTCAGTAAGATTAATGCAATTAGATCTGGATGTCCATAGAACATATACTTTTCTGTGACCCCTGAATTATTAATGCTCAATGTGGATTCATTCTAAAGCTAAATATTTTTGCATTCATTGTAAATTTGTTAACCACAAGCTAAGATATATGTACTTCATTTTCCCTTTTATTCTTCTATTATTTTTTATTAATATATTGAAGTTGTGATGATTGATTTTTCCTAAGTGAGAGATCAAACAAGAAATGTTTTACACACAAGAGGAATAGAGACATTATCCTCCCACCCCTAATTTTTTTGAATAATTTCTTAGTGGATTTTATTAGATGTCTCAGGCACTGACCCCATACACCTAAGGGTTGTCTCCAGGGAACAACAATACCCAAAAGAAATTCGACCGAAATATGAGCCTAAAACACTAGGCGCCCTAATATACCATATTAAGAAGTTTATATTTTTTCTAAGAATCATGAATGTTCAACATGAACATGTATTATGTCATATTTTCCCTTACACATTCTAAAATTCAACATCCACGTGATACTTTAACTTTTTGAATGGATTTATTACAAATTGGGCTCAGTTTCATAAAGCCTTCTTCGATAAATTCAACAATGAAACCACCATTAGAGCGTTAATGTCTATGTTCCCAAACGAAAAAGTGAAATATTTGAATTACGGCTTTACCATTGTGTTTTAGATGCTACAACAATCCTCCTTAATTCCTCTTAGTGAATTGTGCCAAGAGAGAATTGAGGGGCCCATTATTTTAAAACAACACAAATATCATATTTCCAAGCTTATCTAGTATATGTGAGATCTTATAAACCCTCCTAACTTCATAAATTGGAGGAATATTTGTAAACCGAATACAACTTTCTTGGCTAGTTAAAGGAGATCTAAGTAACCTTCCATAACCCTTCAAGAGAGGTTTTTACTTATTTTTTCTTGCAAATTTTAGTCCTCTATCATAATATAGCACTCCCCTAGACCTCTATCCTACACTATAGAACCCTCTTTATCTTTATCTCAATGCTACATACTCAAACTTGAGGTTGAAACTTAAAATTAGTTTTTTAGCCTTCCCATTTAGTGTAGCACCCCTATGGACCTCAACCTTGTGATATAACACCCTCTTGAGCATCAAGCCCATGCTACAAGCTTAGAAATGGCCATTTTTTTTATCCCTTCAGTTTTTAGATTTTTCAAGTCTCCATAATACCCTAATGAGCTTATATGTCGTGTTTTAATCCTCCTTTTATCATTTTAAGATGATTCTCTCTCTCTGAAAATCTCCATAGTGCATGAATAAGCCTTTGGCTAGTGCTATAGTGCCCCAAAGATCCTATGTATAGTGCTACACTACCAATTTTACTCTCCTTACCTGATTTTTAAGCCTCTTCCCTTAGACTAATGCCTTCTTAAGAAACAAGGAGTGTTATAACCCCTATGTAATGTTCAATCTAGTGCTATAACACAACAATAAGACTTAGGATAGAGATTTCTTTTATTATTTTTGAAAGCATTCTCTCGATTTTAAACTAACCTCATGAGTTTTTATAGCTTTACAATGAGTTAGTAAAAGATAAAAGATAAAAATTTTAGTAAATTATGCATGTTAATACATGAAAAATCCCATTAACACTCTTAAAAGAATCTCATAGCTTCTTATTTTTCTCATAAAATATGGGTTTGTTCCTCTAGAGGTTAAATCACTTCGATGAAAGTCATTTTTCACCCTAGCCTTCTAGGACAAATTTAGCTCTGGCCAACTCAGCCGAAGTATTTTTTTTCATTCTTATTCACTTTTCATTTTCACTATTTTTGGTCTTTTACCATAATTATTTACCTAGTAGTTGTTTTTACTAGATGTAATCTTAACTTTTTCTTAATTCTTACCCAATAGTTTTTAGTGAGTTTTAAATGATTTTATTATTCTTGGAGGTTGTTTTGTGTTGTCTTCTCTTGGACCTTCACCCTCACTGGACCAGTGCAAACATGTGCCACATGATGTAGCTCGCACTAGCAAGAAAAACCTTTTTTATTGGAAAAAAATAGTTTAATTATTATTTAATAGCCATTTCACCACTTAACTTACTGCTTCTTTGTAATTTATCTCGTATTATTTTCCTAGGTTGACTCATGGTTGCACTTTAACTCTTTACTAGTTGGTATTGGCTAAAATAACACTCTTGTATTGTAATAAACCCAAAAAGTGACTTGAAATAGTAGTTCAAGAATACTCATAAATAGATTATCCTCATGGTACCTAGAGATTTTCTTTAAAGAACCTATGGTATATTTGCATGGACCCATCTTCATGTTTCGAAAGCATTTATTTTCTCTAATATTTAAGGATTTTTTTATTTTCTAAGTTGGATACACGAGTAAATTTATTTTTTCTAGAGACCCTAATTATATTCCTAACCTCTTAGTTATCTTTTCCATGAGGAAAGAACTCAATCATCATGGTAAATATAGTGAACCTGGTAGTCTATTTTTTCCTCACCACTAAAATTTCTTTTAAACTGAAACAAAGTTAGCCCTAAAACTTTTAAACCTCAATCATTTACATCATTTTTTTAAGATAATATATATATTGTGTGTTTTTTTCCTTTTTGGTTTTTTCAAGTGAACCACATCCACATCCATCAGATGTGATGGTGAGGCCCCAACGGTCAAATCCTAAAGAACCCAATAACTCATCTAGTCTTGAGTTTTAAGACACTCCCTGATGTATTGATAAGTATACCTCATACACATGGTCATAGGTCAAAAATTTATTTTAGAGAGAAAATCCTCGTCCAAATGTTATGAATTTTGGTTTGCAGAAAGCTACCTAGAGATCCTTGTTGTCAAAGGCAGTTTCCCACCAAGTCGTCTTTTGCTATGAAAAAATTATGGAGTGGTTGATTCAACATCCAAATCCTCATGAACCCATAATTATATAATGCTTGATTTAACACTAGAAGGAGGGCCTCTAGGTTCATTGTTGGTAGAATTCATTATTCTAACCTGGAAAACACTTTAAGTGAAGAGAATGCCACCCAAAAAATCCACCATTAGGGGAATTTTGAGGTCTAAAATAGGCCTCCTAAGAAAAAATTACAACCAAAATAAACTTTATAAGAACCAATAAGATTCAATATGATGATTTCAACCATGGGCGATGATTCACCATTTTTTGGAATAAAAAGTAAAAATATTAAAAAATAATAAAATAATAAAACTATTTTTTCAACTCGTATTTTCAACTTATCTCCCTAAGGTTTTACCCACATTTCGAGCGGGAGTATTCGTTGGATGTAAAATTTAATTCCTCATCCAAGGATTACCCATGTTGTATACTTTCGATGGAACCTGCTACACGAAAAATGATAAATACATGAAAAAATGTGATTGCAATCACGCTTTTCATGTATTTCTCATTTTTCGTGTAGCAGGGTCCATCAAAAGTATGCAACATGGGCACTCCTTGGATGAGGAATAAAATTGTGCATCCAACAACCTCAAATTTTGAGTGCACCCATAGGGAGATAAGTTGAAAATACGAGTTGAAACAATAATTTTTTCTTTTTTTCCCTCTAAAGTTTGATGATGTAATCTAATCTTATTTTATTATTTCCACTATTATTTTATAATTTCCTTAGGAGGTCCATTTTAGACCTCAAAATTCCCCTAATTCATTCCACCTACTCATAATGAGCATTTTGAGAGAGAGAGACAAGTTACAAGGATGTTTCCTCCAATCATATAACCATCAAATCTTCCAAATACATAATGAACAAGACGCATGTCACTTCACATCTACCACTAGTCCACATCATAAGAGAGAGGATTGTCATGCCAAATAATAGGAATTCCAATAGACTCCCTTGCCACAACATTTTCATAGGAAATTGAGAAAAATGTTAATATTCTTTGAAAATAGGTCCAGGAGAAGGATCCCAAATTTTCCAAAGTTGGAGGAACAAATGAAAATGTTGATGATGAAAAAAAAATATCATGAAGAAAATGAGTGTTAGAGTGTATGATTATAATGAATGCATACTTGAAGTACATGAGCACTATGAGGAATTGGTTCAACAAGGGTAGTCATATATGTAGGTCATGTGGGAGCCTATATTAGAGTGTTTACCACTATGGTAAAACTTTGAGAAAGAGGCATGCAACTCCAAGGAGTTCTCAATGCAATATTACAATTAGAGTAATGGAAAAAAGAGTATCTACAAGCCTCATTATACCTCCCCAACATTAGCAAAAAGGAAGTGACATATGAATCACTTATTTTCAATCGGGCCATGAGGATACAAGAAAATTTAGAGAAAGATATTTCTATATCAATGGCCATGTACCAATAGAATTTCTCTCTCATAGAGAGGATCATTATTGTAAATAATATTATATCCATTGGAGTTCAAGAAAGTTTATAACTATCAAAGAGTTAACTAGAGAAGTAGATGAAGTGTTTGATTCAAAAATTATTTCCTTCGGTACTTTCACTAACAAACTTACCAATGATAATCCCAAACATCATACAATATAGTGAGCACAAAGATAATTTTCCATGTTATCCCAAATCAGTAAAGAATATCATATTGTTATGGAGATATTGATACCAAGGAGGATCAAAATGATTCAATCATATTATGAAGCATTGCTCATTAACCTTAATTAGGTTGAGAATATTTTGCTAGAGGATGCAATTGCTTTGTGAGACTTATGAAAGTTTTGAAAATTTATTTTTGTAATTGTAACTAGAAAAAAAAAAATGAAGAGTTGTAATTTCCCTTTAGAAGTTCAATAGACTCAAGTTGCAGTTACCATTCAATCCTATAAACCAAACATTGGAATTTGATGACTCTGTATTAATTTTTCTAGTTAATATGGAGAATCCATGAAGGGAACTACTAAATTTTCAGTCCACATACATGTTGTCTATTCCTAGTTGTTCATAAGAAAATCTTTTTGCATGTATCTGTGAGATTCACTACTACTAGTTTTTAAAGTATTCTAAAAATTGGTTTGTAATTTCTCACTCATGGTTTGAATCATATTTCTTTCTACATTTGGTGCTACTTGGTTTAGGTATTGATTATTATTTGTTCTATTTGAAAATTTAAGTTTACAATCTCATCTAGGATTATAGTTAACTTTTCCTTCAATGTGCATCTTTGTATTTTTTCTGCTCATCACTTACAATTTTTCTATATATCTCCCATTTAGATAAATTAGAATGCTTGCATTCTTGTATTTAGGGTAGTTGCTAACTCAATAGGTGAACCTCGGTAATTTTACAATTGCACACATCTCACAACACTCACACACAAACAAACATGGTAATTATGATAGAATTTAAATCAACCTCTCATATCAAATGGTGTGAGGCTTAATTGGGACCTTATACTAGAGAGAAACTAGAATTCCAATATATGTGAGACAATGTGTATTGATTTTTATTTTACTTATAGGGTAAACCATACCATAAGTAAAAATGGGTTGACATAGATACTACTTAAAAGAAGTAGATACTTCTTCTACAATAATGTATAAGTCACCAAATGTAAAGACACCTCACATACACCCAATTTTTTTAAACAATGTTTATTTCACTAAGAAGTTTCTTCTTTCTTCTCCATTATGTTTTTCGTTACTATGAACAAAATTAAATTAAACAATATTTTAATTTGTTATTAGTCGACTCTTAATTATTATATAACTAATTAGTAACACCCCAAATATTTTCTTGTATTGTATAGGTGAATATTTTATATCCCCATGTTTAGACTAAAAAAATTGTGTAGGCATGGTTATTTTTAATGTAAATTAGTACCTTTTGATCTCCTCATTCCTAACATAGAACACATATTTTGTAACTATTCCTCATTCCTACCATAGAACACATATTTTGTAACTATTCACCTATTCACCACTATTTGTTTTGCTTCATTATACTACTTATTTAAAATACTAATACCTATACTCTAATGTTATTCTACCAAAAATATGGTTTTTGAACCAATTTTTATTTTGTTAATTCATTTTTATACCAACTTCCTTTCCTTTTAACTTACAATGAAATTATAATGACAAACATATGTTATCATGATACTTCTTTTGATATAGTATAGAATAAAATATGTACATAATATCAATCATATTGGAAGAGTTATCCATTCAACGTGTAATGGCATAACTCTCGTTGCATCGATTATTTAAACTTTTTCCATATAAATAATTTCTCCACTCTTTAAGTTCGAATGTGGTATTAAATTTATAATGTTTTTGATTCGTAAGGGTGATAAGGTTTAGGAATTTAGTATCAAATTATCCAAAACTTGTTCCTAATGATGCATGGCATTTAACTGTGGAAACCAAATGTCATATATTGACCTACCAAATCAATGATCAAGATCAATTCTTGCATAAGCTAGGGTGGCGATTAGGTTTAGGGTTTCTTAAAGTTCAATGACAATCGTGTGTTTACTATTTCCTCACTCATTACTCTCATTTACTTCCGCCATTTATTTCTCTCTGTGATGAGGGTTTTCCAAGGTCAATTTCTTATTGGCATTTTTTTTCAAAGCACTGATGTTTAAGTTGAGTTTGTATGATCATGTTGGATTCTAGCTGGTTGAAATGGTTTGGTTCCATCCATATTCCTAGCATCGATTTTAATTGTTTCTGCTACAAGTAAACAATATCATGAAATTTATTTTTTACCTTTTATATCTTGTATACTCTTTTCCTTCAAGTAATAGTTCAATTCCACTACTATTTATTGTTAACATTTTTCTCTCTTTGCATTAGCAGGGTAAGCGATGCTAATCTCACCCTCAAAAATATAGGCTTATAGATTTTCCATCAAGAAAACTTGTAAAGGGTTGTCCGGGGTCACATTCTATTTTGATTCGGGGTCACATTCTATTTTGATTTTAAGATTCCACAGGTTACATGCTTACAAGAAACCATTATTTCCCACCTGTAGATCATTCAAGTAAGCTCTCAAATTCAAGTGAATAATTTTTCCTTTTAGGATTTTAATTAGGTTTGAACACGGCCATCTTTGTGACCTCTATTTCTTTCAGAGTGCTTGTTTTCCAAATATTACAGTTTTTAATGAAAAGGGTTTTGAAACCTTGGTGTATTATTTCCTTTTAATACTCTTCTGTGATTTTATTTTTGACTCACGGCTGTCTGTTATTATAAAGGAAATCCTTTTAATTCAAGGGTTTTTCACTATAAATATAACCTTGAATTTTTCTATTTCTGGACTATAAAATTTCTTCGGTTTAAATAAATTTCCCTTTTGATATAAGAAGTGTTTATTGTATTTACCAGGAATAATATTGGTTATGACATTAGGGTTTATTCCCTTTTACATTTTTCTTTTAAACTTTTTGGTTCCAAATTCATTTATGTTTTTGGTTTATTGTAGGAAAAACTATCTCCACATCTGACCTATTATTTATATTGTGTTTAATAGGTTTATACATAAAATACTTCCATGTATTATGTTTATTTCTATAAATCTTTATTTGTGCCCTCCTGAAGGATTATTTGGCACTTATTTTATGAAACGATCATATTGAAATTTTCATAGTTATGGTTCTTCTTTTTGTTAGGTCCATATAATACTAGTGTAGCCCCCTTATTTTTATTTTTAGTGTAGCCTCTATTATTATTTGTGTGCCCCTATAGCCCCCATACTGTTATTTTTTTTCCCCATAGAATACCACTATTGTTAATGTTGTTCCCTTACATTACTATTGTTATGTACACTCTGATTATATTGTAACCGGTTAGGCTCCTATATATAACAAGGAGGTCTTATCATTTGTATCATCCAATAATTTTTCATTTATGTGATGTAAAGGAAGTTCCCCCGCGAAAATGATAATTTTGAAGTAGCCTCTATTGTTATTTTTGTGCCCCTATAGCCCCCGTACTATTATTTTTGTTCCCCATAGAATACCACTATTTATATTGTTTTTTAGTTAGATTATTATTGTTATGTAGGCTTTGATTATATTGTAACTCGTTAGGCTCCTATATATAACAAGGAGGTCTTATGATTTGTATCATCCTATAATTTTTCATTTTTTTGAAGTGAAGGAGTTTACCCCTCAAAGAGGATACTTTTGAATTCGTTGATTGTGATCTAGTTGCATAAAATTTGTTATTAGAGCTTTGGATTCTAAGGTTTTGCTGCTTCAAACAATCCACCTTGGAATTTTCACTATAAATTTGTTTCTAAAAAGGTTCGACAGTTGAAAATATGACCATGTGGAGAAGACATTTTATGAAATTCCTATAAAAATTTCAAATATTGATTCACTATATTTTTTGAGATATGGTCCGAAGAAGTTAGGGTTTTGGCATGCTCCAAAATTTAGTCTCAAACAAGTGACCTTGGGAAAATAGTAATAAATTTCTCTAAGAGCATCAAATATGAATTTTGTCAAAGGTGACTGAAATTAAATGGACTGTATTTTTTCATGTATCATTTTTAGGGCCGAAAGTTGAAACAATGACACGTGTAATTCCTAAAACCTTTGATCTACAAAACCAGTCTATAATCAGGGCATTGTGGGAGATTAGGCATAAATTTATCTTGCAAAATACAATTTTGGTATGACTTATGGTGTTGTAAATAAGACCCAAATTTCTACCATAGGATGGGATTTCATATCTTGGAGAGTTGAAATTACATAGGTACAACAATTTTAATATCTAGCTCCCAAAAACAAACAAAAAGGTGTGTATATTTTTTTAATTTGCAAAAATGTTGTTTGAAAAAACAATTTGAAGTGATTCAAAGGGAATATATAAGCATGCATATAATTATTTCATTATAATATTCCTTGAAAAAAAAATAATACACTAAGTAAGCAACCAAAAATATCTAATATGATGCATGAAGAAGAGGAAGAAATGCAACATGATATATCAAAGTTACAGGACCAGGTGCAACAAATTTCACTCTCACAAAGTGAAAAAAAAATGAATTGGGTGTGATGAAGGTTAATATGGATGGTTTAGAGAAAAAATAAAAAGAAACAAGGAAGGTTTAAAATCATACACGGAAGGTTTAACAAAGTTGTTGCAAGAAAGGCTTTCCAGTGGTGACAAGGTAACCCATGAAAATCATGATGAGGATAAAATGAATATGAATTATGATTTTAGAGACTCCAATTTTGGGTTTAAGACCCACACAATTCCAAAGATCGATATAAGTAAGTTTGATGGCAAGAATCCAATAACTTGAATACTACATATGGAGCAATATTTTGATCCACATGATGTGCAACACACACAAAAGGTACACATCACATCTTTATATTTAGAATCCAATCAGTTTGTATGGTATAAATTGATTTTCTTTCATAAACCACTTATCAATTTGTCATTTTTTATGAAGGAAATGATAGCATATTATGAGGATACAAAGAAAAACACATTCGTCAGCCAATTAATAAATCTAAAACATTAAAAGGGTTCAATGGTGGAACACATTGAGGAATTCCAAAAAATGAATATCAGGGTGATTAATATTCCAAAGGAGCATAGGATTGATGTATTCATAGAGAGTGTAAAGGATAACATATAACATGATGTTCACCTTTGGGAACCTGATTCAATGGAGAAGGCATTTGTGCTGGAAAGAAAAGTTGAAAGAAAAATTATGGCAACAAGTAAGTATACCACTCACAACTATAAATATGGAAGTGTTGCTGCTCCTACCCTTCCCAAAACTACAAGGTCAATACAAAAAAAAAATGGAGGAAAAAAGGGAAAATGGTCTTTTTTACAATTTTGATAGAAAATACACTAAAGGTCATAGGTGTGCTGAGAATAAATTATTTTACATAGATTGTGAAGAGTAGGAATAAAAGGGAAAAGAAATATCAAAATAAGAGTATATACATTAGGAAACATCCCTAGAGAAAGAACAAAATAATCTTACAATATCTTGTATGGCATTGGCGGGAATTACCACTCCTCAAACTCTCAATATAGAAGGATATATCAAGAATAAAAAGGTAATAGTTCTAATTGATTCGGGTAGTGCCCATAATTTTTTTCATTGTAAGATAGCCAAGAAATTTAATTTATTCTTATATCCAACACCAAAGTGGCAAGTGATGGTTGAAAATGGAGGAACAATAAATCTCTCTGGAAAGTTCCATAATATCAAGTTAGCCATGGTGGAATATTTATTGAATATTCCAATGCTTTCCATTCCAATGGGTGGTTTTGATGTTGTACTAGGAGTCTAATGGTTACAATCTTTGGGGACGATAGCTTTTAATTTTCAAGAACTTTTCTTTAATTTTTTTTAGGAAGAAAAGGAAATTGAATTAAGGAGTATCAAAGGGAAACCGGGTAGGATAATAAGCTATAATGGCATGAAAAATATTTTGAATAAATAATAATGAGGAGTAGTTGCACAATTATTCTCACTAGAGGTTCAAACATTGAAATCATATATTTCTCCATATCTCCAAAAAGTCTTGGATGATCATTCCAAGTTATTTGATATTCGCAAAGCCATCCCACCTATTCATGATTATGATAATGCTATTCACTTGATTCCAAGAATTTTTCCTCCGAACACTAGGCCTTATAGAGATCCCTATGCCAAAAAGAGTGAAATTGAATGTATGGTGACAACAATGTTAGAGGTTGGTATAATTCAACCTAGTCGAAGTTATTTCTCTACTCTAAAGTATTGGTGCACAAGAAGGATGGATCATGCAATATGTGTCCGAATTATAGGGAGCTCAACAAGCTCACTATTAAAGATAAATTTCCCATTCTAGACATTAATGAATTGTTGGATGAATTACATGGAGCAGTTCACTTCACAAAGATGGATTTTCATTCAGGATATCATCAAATTAGAATGAACACTGAAGACATTCTGAAAACAACATTAAGAAATCATGAAGGTCATTACGAATTTTGGGTCTTTCCTTTTGGCCTTGCTAATGTACCTTCCACATTTCAAGGTTTGATGAATTCTATTTTCAAACCCTTCCTTAGAATATTTTTGTTAGTATATTTTGATGATATACTAATATACAACAAGTTTTGAAAGGATCATAATCAACATGTTGACAAGGTGATCAAACTATTGGAGGGAAAATGATTATATGAAAAAACCTCCAAATGTTTCTTTCAAGTATAGGAGGTGGAATATTTGGGTCATATTGTATCTCATGAGGGTGTTAACGTAAACCATAAAAAAATTAAATCCATTAAAGAATGGAAAATCCCCACACCACTAAAGGATCATTGAGTATTTATCAGGTTGATAAGGTATTATCACAAGTTTTTGAAGAATTATGGGAGAATAGCACAACCTCTAACAACATTACTAAAGAAAAATACATTTTATTGGACTCTAGAAGCAACTAAGGCCTTTGAATATCTTAAAGAAGAAATGTGCCAAGCACTGGTCTTAGCTACACTAGACTTCACAAAAACATTTATTGTCGAATTTGATTCCTTATGAAATGGAATTGGTGTTTTTTTAATGCAAAGAGGAAGACCCGTTTCTTTTAAAAGTCTTCCAATCAAGGGAGATTATTTACTCAAACCTGTTTATGAGAAGGAAATGTTGGAAATAATACATGCACTAAAGAAATGGAAACCTTACCTAATGGGAAGACACTTCAAGGTAAAAAAGGATCATGATAGTCTTAAATACCTTTTGGAACAAAGATTATCTTCAGAAGAGAAGAAAAAATGGGTCACAGAGATGTTGTGTTATGACTTTGAAATCATCTACAAAAAAGGGAAGAAAAAATTTGTTGCAGGTGCACTCTCAAGAAAGGATGAAGATGTGGAAGCATTTCTTTGTGTCATTTCTATTATCTAACCTAATTGGATAACTGAATCAAGAGATGAATCATAAGAATGGAAAAGAGGTGTGGACACTCATTTAAAATTTTCAGCATGATCATAGTACATCTGATACATCTATCTAGAAAAATGATTCATTATGGTACAAATATCACTTATATATCTATAAGAATTCCCAACTTAAACAAAATATTATTTTGGTATTGCACACCTCCCCCTTAGGATGCCACTCAGGATTTTTAAAAGTTTACCACATGGTCAAGAAGGATTTTTTTGGGATGGACTCAAATATTATATTTAGAATTTTGTGGTAGAATGATTGGTTTTCCAACAAAATAAAGTTGAGAAAATTGAGACCTTGGGTCTATTACAACCTTTAGCCATTCCAAGTCAGCATTAGGAGGAGGTCTCAATGGATTTTATCACAGGTTTACCCAATTCTAGAGGAAACAATGTCATCATGGTGTTAGTTGATAGAATTACCAAGTATGCACACTTTTGTGCATTATCTCATCCTTTTAAAGCCTTTAAAGTTGCTACTTCATTTATGGAAACAATTCAAGAGCTACATAGAAACCCAAATATTATTGTAAGTGACAAAGATTCCATTTTCATTGGAAATTTTTGGAATAAAATATTTTCTTGTCTTGGTACTCAATTAGCTCATAAGTCATCTTATCATCCACAATTTGATGGGAAAACTAAGATAGTGAACAAATGTTTGGAAGGATAACTTAGTTTCTTTGTATCTAATAAAAAAACACATTGGGTCAAGTGGTTACCTTTGGTTGAATGGTGGTATAACACTTCCTTCCATATTGAAACAAATATGACCCCATTTATGGCACATTATGCATATCATCCACCATCCATCACATCATCTTTAAGAGAAAATTATAAGGTTCGAGCAGTGGAAGATCATTGCTTGATCACATGTGTGTTGTAAGGATATTGTATTTAATGATGTCCTTATCAAAAGGGTTAAATAAGCCCTTTTTTTGAGGAATTGATGGGATTGGTGATTGCCATGTATTGTTTTAATCACTATGCATATGTTGTGTGTGTTAATTTTAACGACATGGTTATGTGTCTAAGTAGTTATTTACGAGATCGACCAAGACTCCTGAGCCTAATAGGGACGCTAAGGTGCTTCCTTCAACCAACTGTGGTGGTAATACAAGTGGGTCGATCTCTTATAAAAATAATTGGATTCAAGAACGAGTATATCATTCATAGCCCTAGTTCTTAGTAGAACCACCACAACTGGTCTAAGTTAAGCTCCTCTACATTGACATAGTTTAGCTTTAGTGGCATATGCTTCCCTGTATCGCACACAACCACCATGGATTTGACCAAATTAAATAATTTTGTGCAAGGAGGAATTAATTTTCTTTCAATGCAGATTGAGATTTTAACATAACCTATAGTGTTATTTAATGCCATTTTTTAGCCCTCGTGACCAGGCACATGACCATGTATCTCAGATCTCAAACCTCATATGTTACAATTCAAGCCACTTCTTATAAGTGTCGATAAATAAAACTGATATCTATGTTCTGAGATAAAAAGATATTATGTTACCTAATAGGCATGCTTTCCATCATTTTTTGAAAAAGTCCTTGAACTCGGTGATTAAGTACCCAAATATTTGGAATTTCCTCCTAGGTGACATCAGTGAGAGTTTTATCTTAGATGACGTTATTGATATTGATCATCGATATGACATTAGTGGGTGTTGTAATATCCCAAACAAGATATTTGGCTAATTTTGCAGAAATATAACTCAGCCGAAATCTCTCCATAAAATTACCATTCAATTAACAAAATATTTCCATGTAAAATATAATAAATAAAGTGCATGCAATTCAATAATATGACAAGAATAAACTATCTCAACTTTTATTATAATCGAAACTAGGGTTTACATACTCATGCAAATAAATAGTTGAGTTGGAAAAGTGGCCTCAATAATCTACTCCAATGTTGTGTCGTCAAGCTCCAAAAATTAACTAAAATGTCCTTGTTGAGCTGCCCTATGAATTTTGGATGAATTAACTAATGGGAGATGGGTACTCGCCCAATCTCACTAAATCACCCAAGGGTTTCTGCCTTGGGGCTACCAATAAAGTAGAGAACGATGTTCTCAAAATCCCATACAAGAAGAAATATCAAATCCAAGGTGTCCCCCTATGGTCTCCTCCTCCTCTTTTTATAAATATGATGGACCCTCTAGAAGCCATTATTTTATTATTATATTAATCACTAGTATCATTTCTCTCCTTTTATTTTAATTAAAATACCCCTTTTAGTTTCGAAAAATGGTAAATTGACCACCATTCTTCCTCCGACCACTTAATGTCACTTCCCACCATCTCATCCTATGGATCTTCTCATTTCGATTCCATCGATATATTACACTAAGTTGTTTCATCAATTATTCCTCCCAGAGTGACAACTTTTATGAAAGTTGTCAGAATGCAATGGAACAAAAGAAAAGTTGTGCAGATGATGGAATATGCCAAGTGAATGCCATCAGATCCCAAAGGCACTCCTCAAAACCCCATAAATACCCTCCAGAATCTCGTGGGCCTATTGATGGAGTAAACATGGTCTTGTGAACTAGCTTCCTCTAACCATGGAAGTCAATCCTGACCATGCCATAAGGGAAACCATAAAACGGGACATGAAAAATATTCCCACCCTAAGATTGATTTCCCTTAATCAATCGACATCTTTCAACTGACCTAGTGATCTTGTGCAACTAAGAACGAATATATGGATCCCATACAAACCACTGGGTTATATCATGTCTTTGTGGCAACCAAAATTGATTGGATCCCTTAATACTTAGATCCCAAAGCCACCTCTAAAAAAATTTGTCATCAAAAGTTTTACCTAGATCCAAAAACCACCATAATCAATAATCATCGTCCATCCCCCATGGCTTGGGTTGTGCTCTCTCTCTGACAATATATGTTTCTCCACCTGTAGAATACCAACTCATCACTCTCTCCAGTCCAACCCTCAGAATAGGCCAAGTTCAGTCCCACTATGTAGATGGATGCCTGAAGGGTTGGATAGTCATTCACATACCTCCCACCGCTAGTTAGAGTATGTAGTACTCCTCATGTCTAGGGGCCCCTACTGCACTATGATCCTGACTGAGAATATCGTGCCACCAATAGCGTAGGAACTCATGATATCCCTCCAATCCAGCCCGTGGGAAGTATCAGATGCACATGCACCTGTATATGGTGTTAGCGCTCAAATCTGCCTCAGGCTGAGGAAGGCAAAACTCGAGGCAACATCAAACCAAGCTTAGCCTCGTAGCTAGCCCTACGAGGACAGGAGAGGGCTCTCTCCGGGTCAAACTCAGTGAAAGATGTCCAATAGGATCTGAGATGACCTAAATGAAACACTGATATTGATTTTAGGCTAGTAAATAAATATGAAAAGGGGTATTTGATAAATGATGGGTTTCTGGGCTGTGTGGGGCAAAGACAGCAAGAGCAGAGATTAAATGAAAAACGCAGATTATCTCCTGAGGCAAGATAAGCATGAAGTTTAACAATCAAATTGGAATTATATGGAGTGAAAGATAGCCGAGAGGCCGAAAAGGGCATATATAATGTATCCTTCTCAGACAGAAGAAGATACACAAATACTGAACGCTCCTCCAGGGCAGAGCAGTAAACTGGATTCTGGCCTTCTACTTAAAAGCATTCACATAGAAATGATTATGAAATGAAACAGTAAACATAACAAGGAACGTATGAGACAAAGAAGAAACATATGTCAAATGTCATACCACAGGAATCTCAGGAACCAGAGCTGTATCTTTTCATTAAAATCTCTGTCAAAACTATACAATAAAATCTCTGTTTTTCTCCTACACCAGCTTTCAGAAATCTCTCCTCACAAGTAATTTTTAATACAATATATAAGCCTAGAAGTGGGATAACAAATCAACCCAAATAAGGAATGGTTTAATTATCATTTAACAAACAAAAATGCAGAGCCAATCATTTGTTCTGAAAACAAAACAACGCTCCCCCTAAACTTGTTGATGACCAACAAAGAAGCACACCTATAGCGTAAATCTCATAACTGCAGACCAACATAGGTAATCGAATACTTGAATGCCACTTTGCACATTCTGGAAATTACAACTGCCCCCAAATTTCTGGAAATGCGTTGGCCATTTTACCGAAATTGGGAAGAGGTCCCGAATATTTTAATGCTAAAATATGGGTCAAACCGCCACATATGTTCTTTAGACCTGAAGATGAATCGAATGCCCAAATAGTGCAATGACTGCCACCTAGGATATATAACATAATGCCACTTTCATTTCGATTTATTTGTTGGAAGAAACAGAACATTGACTCTGACTCCCCTTATTATCAATCCTCAGAGTTTAAAATGACCTGAGACAAAAACATCTGTGTATTTCAAACATATGCAACGAAATTTTCCAAACAACAATATATGAATATCGTTGCTTGTCTTCCAGCTGTTCAACGACACCACGAACAATATATAAAAATTCAAAACATGTCCAGTAATATAGAACCATAGCGCTCCTCTACACGTCTAAAGGGAGTCAACTGGTATCCTTCCTTTTCAACTGCAGCATCTGTGTAAATTGAAACTAACTGAGCGTGAGATGACAACAAAAACGTTGTTTCCCACCTGCGTTTTCTCCCTTATGAAGTCGAAAACTGTTTCCAAACATAGTTTTAAATGCCAACATCTTCCACAAAATATTCTGATCATCAATTTGGACAACAAACTGGAAAAGATGGATATCAATAATGGATTTCGCTGAAAGAAACTCCAGTAGAAAATCCCGATCAAACACCGCATCAACACTTTTTCTTAAGGATGCAAAAAATCGTAGTGCCATAGAAGTTGCAAACCTATCAATTGGAAATCCAGTACCAGCAATGATTTTGGTAGGAGCTACCATGCATGGACAGAGGCCATGCTCCCGTTGAAAAGTAGGCACCTCAAGCCGGATACCACAACCATGTAAAAGCACAACATTAGCAATGTTCTTCCCCTGTGAAGCGCGTTCTTTATTCAATGGATGTGAAATCAAAATCCGAGACATATCCTTCGAAATTTCATTAACAACTACTGATGTATGCTTTGCTTCTTCAGTATCATCCAAAGGGGTTGTCTCCAGCAATAGTCGGTTATCCTTAAGCGGATCCGTGCCAGAAATGTTCCTCCTTAATTTAGACTCTTTTAAAACCACACCGCACCTATGCTCTGTGGCGTATCTGACTCTAACCTCATATTCTGGAAATGAAGGCAGCTTAATTCCATCCAATGCAGAGCACAATACTGGACCCCCCTCCTCAAAATCTCTATCTACCCTCCTGCTTGTTACAATCCCTGTTTTCTCATCTAAAGTTGTAAAATTACTTTGCAGGCAAATGAAGTAACTTGGCACGAATCTGGCTGAAGGAGAAAAAAACTTTGGCTCTGTCGCTATATGGGTAGCGCGCCTACCCAATGGGTAGCGCGCCTCATATGGGTAGCGCCCGTGTTATCTGCAAAGGGATGGGGCGGTTAAGTGGGTAGCGCACCTTATATGGGTAGCGCGCACCTCCAATGACTGTCTTCAGTTTTGAAAATGAGCTTTCACCCTTCTAACCTGCCATTCGACCTCTGCTCCAAATTTAATTCGAACTCCTTTTGAATTATGTATTGAGAGCTACATAATTATCATGTTACGACACATTTCACCACTCACAATGAAAAGTAGGAATTCTGCAAACTTGTTTTCTAGCAATCCATGCAACATTTGTTCCAACACCATGAATTCGGCCTCCCAATGCTATGATGGATCCCTGCAGTTGAAAACCAAATGAGATCACCGAAACCAAATGAGTTGTTTGGATTTTGATAGCTCCTGTGATTTTAATTCCATGGCGGTGTCAAATGATTCAAGAAGCATATCATTACACATGTCTGACCCTAGTTTTCACTCTAGCTTTAATTTCGATTTGATGAGTCATTCAATGTCAAGTTTCAGGAGCATGTGCTCCACCCCTTCACTCAAATTTCTATTCAACCTAGATTCAGATTATGGAAAAAATGGTTATTGATGCATATCATCCATTACAATCCAGGGTGGTACAGGTCATGTATTATCTTTGGCTGTAACAACAAGAAGAAACTGTGAAAGTGTCCTCTACAGTGGGTCATATGAGGGCAGACATAAAAAAAAAACTTATTACAAACTCCTGAAACTCCTGAAATACTAACTCACTGAAAATTCCTCTAGTATTTTAACCACAAAATTGATAACCCCATCTGCAATAAAATATCATACCAAGGTGATATCTTCTTTCCAGTTTTCTCAAAAGAAGGAAACTCTGTAATCCAGAGTTTGTGGCTTATTCTCCCAACTTTACTTTGGGTATTGTGTTTCTAATCAACTGACTGATGGATTTCTGTTTGTCTCACAGGGTATAGAGCTGCTGTAGCTGAAACAAGGCTGCCATTGAGGAGCTGTAGAGCTTTGGAACACTTTGACAAATTACATATTCTAGAAAAAACACATTTAATGATTTCTTCTTCAAAACAGGGTTTTGAAGAAGAATCAATCTCACATTATTGACGATGACATTCCTGAAAAACTTACTGCGTTATTTCACACTTCTGCAGACAAAACCCTGGACTCAAGAAATAAAATGAATCTTCTGATCAAAATGGCATTTAATGACTGCCAGTGATGGGAAATGAACCTTGGTGAATTTGACTGCAGCGGGCTGACAAGACGGAGTCTAACATTGGCTCCAATGGGGATGGCAGCTGCCACTTCTTGGAGGTGCCAAGAACTACAGAGCTTTGGGAGAGAAGACAGTGCCTCCATCCATTGGGCTATGGAATCATTATTCTGACAAAAGACTAAAGACTAATGACTCAACTTATTAACTGGAAAATCGAATCAAACTGACTCGATACAAACTGAAATGACTGAATTAAAACAAAAACTTTCTGAAAAGGGAAGCAGTCCATCAAGATTTGGAAACATGATGACAACCACCTGCATACTAATGAAATATGTACAATCATGTGTAATGTGCCTTCCAATGTAACTAATCCAGCAGATGGCTACACCCCAAATTTCTGCTCTTACTCTCCTTGAGCAAGCAAAATGATGAACCTGTAGGCAACTAAAAATAACCACTGAAACCAGAGCTTATGATAATGAACCAGGAAATATTTATCCTTTCTAATGCTTGCAGAAGAATGCTGAAGGGGTCTTAAAAATGCTGAAGCACTGGCTTATCTGGAGATCCAGCTGCAAAAATACAAGTATTTACTCCATCCTGATCTGAAAGGACAATTGATTTCTGAGGGATAGAAATGCACAGAGAGGTATCTACCATCTGAGTGTTAGCTGTAGGTTCCTTGACCATGATAAATTCTGGCATATATTCCTCAACTTCATGATCTAGGTCATTCTTAAACAAAACACAATCTTCAATTTTATCAAACATGACAGCCTTTTCATCTTTGTGAAAGAAAAAAATATATGTTTGCTGATCTACACAACTGATTACAAGACAATCATCTTTTTCAAAAGAAGAAGAAGTTTCACCAACACTTTCCTGACTATGTGTGCACTGCAAATCTGCTGTAGCTTGGGCTGTAACAAGACCTTTCAAAAGTAGATCTATCTCATCTTCAGACAAAGGAGACAATGCTTTTTGTTTTCTTCTGCTTAAACAGTAATTATTTTCATATGACAGGGCATTCAAACTATCATTTATTACTGAGTTATTGAAAGGAGACTTATCACTTACTTGCACAAAGGTCTCATTCTGTTTTTCATGAACTGACTGAATTACCTCTTTATGAAGACTCTGTTTTGATGAACTGAAAACATTTGGATCAAAAACTCTGTCTATGATCCCAACAGCAAAATTCTCCTTTTCAGATTCGGTACAAGGTATGCTTGGTCATTACAATCTGAATATGGATCTGATATAGCTGGATGGTCATTATCACAATCTGAAACTGAAACTTGAGTTCCCGGCATGCTGTCTTCTTCTGTGGGCAGATCTGAAATGACACTTTCTCTTTCATCACTTTCAGCCATATAGACATCTTCAAACTGCTGATCTATAAAGCTTCTTACAGGACTGTCATCCATTTCAAAAAAGGAAGAAGTTCCACCATCACCTTCTTGACCATGTGCACACTGCAGATCTGCATTAACTTGAGCTGGAACATGACCTTTCAATAGCTGATCTATCTCATCTTCAGATAGAGGAGATAATACCTTTTGTTTTCTTTTGCTCAAATAGTGATTGTCTTCATTGATTTCAAGTGAAGGAGTATACAAACTTTCCTCATACTGCTGATCCATTTCATATAATTCATGTTCACTGTCAAGATGCAAAATTCCTTCATCTTCCACCACACTAAAATCTTGATTCTGCTGCAAATTTTCATGATCGTCTTTATGCTGCTGAAATGGATTTTCATATAGGGCTTCCATGATCTCATCATCCATGAAATTATCATCTTCATAATATTTCTCAAGGCTTTCAATAAAAGTAGAAGCATGTTTGCAACAGTCATGAACTAATTTTAATGATGGGTAAGATACTTGATATATTTCAATGAACAGAGCATGAAAATCCTTTAAATAATAAATACAGGCCAGCGGCAAATTTTCATACCAAGATTGGGCTTCACCTTCCAGTGTGGCCAGGAATATCTTCATCAAGCAATCTTTAGGAAAATCCACCTTCAACTTGCGAATATGCATGTGAAATCTAACCAGATGTAAAGCAGCATCTTTCTTACCATCATCGTTAAACGTAGGCAGATTCCTTGACCAATCTACCTTGGGCATCTTATTCGAAAAACCTGGAATGTGATCTCGGCTCATGGGAGCATATATTCTTGTGATTTGGTCCATCTTGAAAATCTCACAACTACTGATCTCCCTGCAGTGAAGTCACCATGAAGCATTGATTTCTGGATTTGTTCAGTGAATGAAGTCGCCGGTAAATGTTTTCAGCCTTGTGGTGTCTGACTGTTGTTCACCATCAGCAATCGGATCTGAACTTTGTTATCCTTTACCGGGGAGGACTTCCCCAGTATGGTCGCCACTATGTTAGCGCTCAAATATACCTCAGGCTGAGGAAGGCAAAACTCGATGCAACATCAAACCAAGCTTAGCCTCGTAGCTAGCCCTACGAGGACAGGAGAGGGCTCTCTCCGGGTCAAACTCAGTGAAAGATGTCCAATAGGATCTGAGATGACCTAAATGAAACACTGATATTTATTTTAGGGTAGTAAATAAATATGAAAAGGGGTATTTGATAAATGATGGGTTTCTGGGCTGTGTGGGGCAAAGACAAAGAAGAGCAAGAGAATAAATGAAAACGCATTATCTCCCGAGGCAAGATACCATGAAGTTTAACAATCAAATTGGAATTATATGAGGAAAGATGTACCGAGAGGCCGAAAGGGCATATATAATGTATCCTTCTTACGTAAGAAAATACACAACATCGAATGCTCCTCCGTATGTGAGCGCAAATCGATTCTGCCTTCTACTTAGTATTCACATAGAAATGATTATGAAATGAAACAGTAAACATAACAAGGAACGTATGAGACAAAGAAGAAACATATGTCAAATGTCATACCACAGGAATCTCAGGAACCAGAGCTGTATCTTTTCATTAAAATCTCTGTCAAAACTGTACAATAAAAGCTCTGTTTTTCTCCTACACCAGCTTTCAGAAATCTCTCCTCACAAGTAATTTTTAATACAATATATAAGCCTAGAAGTGGGATAACAAATCAACCCAAATAAGGAATCGTTTAATTATCATTTAACAAACAAAACTGCAGAGCCAATCATTTGTTCTGAAAACAAAACAACGCTCCCCCTAAACCTGTTGATGACCAACAAAGAAGCACACCTATAGCGTAAATCTCATAACTGAAGACCAACATAGGTAATCAAATACTTGAATGCCACTTTGCACATTCTGGAAATTACAACTGCCCCCAAATTTCTGGAAATGTGTTGGCCATTTTACCGAAATTGGGAAGAGGTCCCCAATATTTTAATGCTAAAATATGGGTCAAACCGCCACATATGTTCTTTAGACCTGAAGATGAATCGGATGCCCAAATAGTGCAATGACTGCCACCTAGGATATACAACATAATGCCACTTTCATTTCGATTTATTTGTTGGAAGAAACAGAACATTGACTCTGACTCCCCTTATTATCAATCCTCAGAGTTTAAAATGACCTGAGACAAAAACATCTGTGTATTTCAAACATATGCAATGAACTTTTCCAAACAACAATATATGAATATCATTGCTTGTCTTCCAACTGTTCAACGACACCACGAACAATATATAACAATTCAAAACATGTCCAGCAATATAGAACCATAGCGCTCCTCTACACGTCTAAAGGGAGTCAACTGGTATCCTTCCTTTTCAACTGCGGCATCTGTGTAAATTGAAACAAACTGAGCGTGAGATGACAACGAAAACGCTATTTCCCACCTGCGTTTTCTCCCTTATGAAGTCGAAAACTGTTTCCAAAGACAGTTTTAAATGCCAACGTCTTCCACAAAATATTCTGATCATCAATTTGGACAGCAAACCGGAAAAGAGGGATATCAATAATGGATTTCGCTGAAAGAAACTCCAGTAGAAAATCCTGATCAAACACCGTATCAACACTTTTTCTTAGGGATGCAAAAAATCGTAGTGCCATAGAAGTTGCAAACCTATCAATTGGAAATCCAGTACCAGCAATGATTTTGGTAGGAGCTACCATGCATGGCCAGAGGCCATGCTCCCGTTGAAAAGTAGGCACCTCAAGCCGGATACCACAACCATGTAAAAGCACAACATTAGCAATGTTCTTCCCCTGTGAAGCGCGTTCTTTATTCAATGGATGTGAAATCAAAATCCGAGACATATCCTTCGAAAGTTCATTAACAACTGCTGATGTATGCTTTGCTTCTTCAGTATCATCCAAAGGGGTTGTCTCCAGCAATAGTCGGTTATCCTTAAGCGGATCCGTGCCAGAAATGTTCCTCCTTAATTTAGACTCTTTTAAAACCACACCACACCTATGCTCTGTTGCGTATTTGACTCTAACCTCATATTATGGAAATGAAGGCAGCTTAATTCCATCCAATGCAGAGCACAATACTGGACCCCCCTCCTCAAAATGTCTATCTACCCTCCTGCTTGTTACAATCCCTGTTTTCTCATCTAAAGTTGTAAAATTACTTTGCAGGCAAATGAAGTAACTTGGCACGAATCTGGCTGAAGGAGAGAAAAACTTTGGCTCTGTCGCTATATGGGTAGCGCGCCTACCCAACAGGTAGCACTCCTCATATGGGTAGCGCCCGTGTTATCTGCAAAGGGCTAGTGTGGTTAAGTGGGTAGCGCACCTTATATGGGTAGCGCACACCTCCAATGACTGTCTTCAGTTTTGAAAACGAGCTTTCGCCCTTCTAACCTGCCATTCGACCTCTGCTCCAAATTTAATTCGAACTCCTTTTTAATTATGTATTGAGAGCTACATAATTATCATGTTACCACACATTTCACCACTCACAATGAAAAGTAGGAATTCTGCAAACTTGTTTTCTAGCAATCCATGCAACATTGGTTCCAACACCATGAATTCGGCCTCCCAATGCTATGATGGATCCCTGCAGTTGAAAACCAAATGAGATCACTGAAACCAAATGAGCTGTTTGTATTTTGATAGCTCCTGTGATTTTAATTCCATGGCGGTGTCAAATGATTCAAGAAGCATATCATTACACATGTCTGACCCTAGTTTTCACTCTAGCTTTAATTCTGATTTGATGAGTCATTCAATGTCAAGTTTCAGGAGCATGTGCTCCACCCCTTCACTCAAATTTCTATTCAACCTAGATTCAGATTATGGACAAAATGGTTATTGATGCATATCATCCATTACAATCCAGGGTGGTACAGGTCATGTATTATCTTTGGTTGTAACAACAAGAAGAAACTGTGAAACTGTCCTCTACAGTGGGTCATATGAGGGCAGACATCAAAAAAAAACTTATTACAAACTCCTGAAACTCCTGAAATACTAACTCACTGAAACTTCCTCTGGTATTTTAACCACAAAATTGATAACCCCATCTGCAATAAAATATCATACCAAGGTGATATCTTATTTCCAATTTTCTCAAAAGAAGGAAACTCTGTAATCCAGAGTTTGTGGCTTATTCTCCCAACTTTGCTTTGGGTATTGTGTTTCTAATCAATTGAATAATGGATTTCTGTTTGTCTCACAGGGTATAGAGCTGTTGTAGCTGAAACAAGGCTGCCATTGAGGAGCTGTAGAGCTTTGGAACACTTTGACAAATTACATATTCTAGAAAAAACGCATTTAATGATTTCTTCTTCAAAACAGGGTTTTGAAGAAGAATCAATCTCACATTATTGACGATGACATTCCTGAAAAACTTACTGCGTTATTTCACACTTCTGCAGACAAAACCCTGGACTCAAGAAATAAAATGACTCTTCTGATCAAAATGGCATTTAATGACTGCCAGTGACGGGAAATGAACCTTGGTGAATTTGACTGCAGCGGGCTGACAAGACGGAGTCTAACATATGGTATGAGTACATTGTGTTGTACCATGCTCAAATCATGTATCTCCATGAAAAAAATCAACTAGATATGTCTGGGAATCCATTCCTCTCTCCATATAAGTGGGAAACTCATATTGCATTCCCTGTCTATGTATTCCTCGAGAGGGTTGTTGCATGGAAACACTATAAATTTTATATTTACTACTGGATCTACCTGCACCTTGTCAATGGGTAGACCCAAATATGGATGCACCATAGTCTCCAAAAGATCCTCCCTCATCAGGTTGAAAATACATGCTCCATCAGTCCACTCGTCACATGTAAAATTGTCATGTTAGGTCCCAATGCCTCATGATGACTCATGTCTGCATATACTAAATCCTTGGTGGTTGTCTGTACATCTACCTACTCCTCCTCAATTTTTCGCCCCAAGTTTTTTTTTTCATCCTCCTCCATCATGGGCTTAACATGAGCCACCATATACCTCTCAAAAATTTTCCCATCATACACACTATGCTCCACTATGTGTTTTTTATGTTGAGTGTGAACAAGTTGTTTCTCATGAATCTCCTCTAACAAACATGGCTACATTCCTAAGTTGTTGTCAACAAATCCCCATGACCATTCATGCTCCTTAGAGGTGTCCTCGTAAGAATTCATGGACTCAACTAAAGAATAATATTCATCTAGAATGTTAGAAGGATCCTCCTCGTGATCTACCTCAACCATCTCTTTTATATCACCCAAGCATGAGTGATCATATCCCCAAGGCTTCTTGTAGGAGAAGCAAATACATTTTTTCCTTAGCTCATTTCTGCCACATGGTTGGTCACCACAAATCCCCCACAAATACTCCTTAGCTATTTTCCTTCTAAAGAAACTCATGTTTTTCTCAACCACCCTTTTGGCTAGCTTCTTAGGAAGTTAGTGAGACAACATGTTCCTTCTTCCAAATGGCTAAAAATTTCGTATGTATTTGCTTACGAATGATGTCATGTTCGATTAATAATGAAGATGTCATATCCAAGATGTCCCCATATAGTATCCCCCTTCCCTTTTTATAAGTATGATTTTCCCCTATATGGAAAATTATTGTTAACTTTGGAGATGCTTAACTTTGGAATTTCAGTTTTGCTTCACGACCTTTGAAAATTAAACCTCCATCGATAGTAATTAGGCCCAACAAAATAAATTTTTGGCCTTTATTTAATGATTCGACCAAACAATATTTGGTCTCCTCCTCGGTCAAATTTCCACTTTGGTCACTTTGATAAAGGATTTGACCAAATAAGAAAATTTTTCCCTTTTATAAATGTTTTCTCTTGGCCTCATAAAATAAGTGGGCCTCACATAACATTCTCCTCTTTATATGAAAATTTCAGCTTGGCCCTTTTAAAAAAAAAAATTAAATATTCCACGCCTTCACCAAAGAAAGATTTGTCTTATGGCCACCGCAAGGAAAATATTTGGATGTGGATTTTGTAATAATTAATATTTTCCTCGTCTTCATGATTTCTTCAAATATTCTGCTACTATGTTGGTCTTGATCACGCAAAACTCCACAACGGATGCACTTTCCCTCTAACAACAACTGCCACTGAATCAACTGAAATATGATGAAGCACCAATTGAGGACTTGAATGATCATTGCTCAAATATCCCTAAATCTCTATGAAACTCCTCGATGAATTCTCTTCAAGGAGAGTTTGGTTTTCATCCAACACCCACTAGCAACCAAAGGGTTTCTGTCCTGGGGCTACTAATGAAGTAGAGAATTGGGAACTAGCTGAACTAGGTGGTCGGTAGGAGCACCTCCTTATCTTCTCTTTTGCGGTGGTGGGTGATGGGAAAGGATATTATCTGGGTGGGCCATGCTTGGGTATTAACTTGGGTAATCTAAGTGTAGAGGTCCGCTTCGCTGATAGATATCCGAGACCCGACTTTCCAAGTTGACCCTCCTTCCTTATTAGAAATACAGATCTAAATCGTAACATGGTTTAATATAGCACGAATGGGTAGTTAAGGCTAGTGTTAATCCTGATTAGTCAGGAAGGGTAGTGAAAGTCTGGTAGTTCTGGCTAGTGTTAATCCTGGTGCTTTATTTCTAGCTAGTGTTAGTTTCAGCTAATGGGTTCTCCATCTATCATACAGGAAAAAATATCAAATCCAATATGTCCCCATATAGCATCATCCTTCTATTTTTATAAATATGATGGACCCCTCTGGAAGCCATTATTCTATTATTATATTAATCACTAATACATTTTCGCTCCTTTTATTTTAATTAAAATACCCCTTTTAATTTGGGAAAATGGAAAATCAACCACCATTCCTCCTCTGTCCACTGAAATTCACTTCCTACTATATCATCATGTAGATAGTATCATTCTGGTTCCACTAAGTTATTACAATAAGGTTTTTCATCAAATATTCCTCTCGTAAGTTCACCTTATGCATAATTAATTGAGTTAGGCCCTGTAATAACCCTATTTTCTTAAAGTTGTTAGAATGAAATGGAAAAAGAGGCAAGTTGTGAGGATGATGGAGTATGCCAAGAAAATGCCATCATAACCAAAAGAAACTCCTCAAAATCCCATAAATCCCCTCCAAAAGCTACTGGGCCCGTTGATGAAGTAAACCTACTCTTGTGACCTAGTTGCCTCCAACCATGGAATTCCATCCTGACCATGCCATATGGGAAACCAGAAAAAGGGACATGACAGGTGTTTCTCTAATCCTGGATATCACAGGTTATGCCTGATATTCCTCTTATAAAATTCAAGAAATAGAGCCCGATATTTATGTCTCGAGATGAAGAATTACCCATCAGTGAATTCTCTCAGACCTGATGGCCTGACAAGTGCCATAATCTCGGAGGAGTGCTCTTAGAGGAAACAGTTTGGTGAGTTATTTTTTCTTACTGATAATAGAATTCTCAATGAAAATTGACCTAGAAGGAGTCATGGATGTTTGGGTGTTGGTGGCAATGAATTCTCAGCTAAAAAAATACTCTGAAGATGACGTGGTCTCATGGGGCCTGTACCGACATACAGATCGTTATGTGGACAACGTGGCAGGATGGATGGCTCAACAACTTATCAAAGTCTTATTTACATGTTTTGACAAGATGAATGGGCTGGAAACTAATTCCCTAACGTCAAGTGGTAGTGGTAGGGATGACTAGGAAAATTGTGTGGATGCCACATGGAAGATTGATGAAATGGCTCTAAGAACTTTAAATGGCCATAAATTTTGATCCAAAGATAGGATAAAGAAAAAATTTATATCACCAAAATCATCTAAACGAGATGAATGCAATAAATTCATCCATGTTAATTTTTAGGGAAGTAGAAAATATTGGAATTTTTAGACCCCATCTCCATGAAGTTACCGTGGATCTTGGGTTAGCATAGTCACCACTTCCTTCTAATCTAAGTTTTGGGTTAGGATTAGGAGGGGGTTTGTTACAAAATATATATATATATATATTCTTAAAATTTTGGAGACTTGTGAGCTTGTGTAGCACTCCACTAATAATAATTGAAGTACTATAGTGATTTTTAAAGCATCCATGATGCATTACACTCCTAGACTTAGGTTTTAAAGGCTCAAACTTTGATCTTTCCTTGCCATATAACACTACACTAAGAAACAATGATGTTTTATAATGAATTATAAGCCATAAATGGCATCACATAATCCTATATTTAATTATATTTTGTGTCAAAATCTCAGGTTTTTACTTGTTCCATGCTTCCATAACCCTCAAAATACCACTAACTCAATGATATATGCTATTATTGTACATTTAAGGATGATTTACTCTCTTGTCAACTCCCTATAATGTCCCCGTAACCCTTAGTGGTGCATTAAGCACCCAATATATCATGAATGATGCACTATAATTCTCTTTAGGTCAGAAGTGTTGTGATATTACTCAAAATATTTCTAGTAAAAAGTTTTTAAGGCCTAAACTTCTTGATAAATGATATGGAATTAAATAATTAAAAATCCTACACATTAAAAAAATGATTATTCCTTTTTATTAATAAATTCATATTTAAAATTGATTTAAATTCACATAAATAATGATATATTTTTATCATTATGAAAATCATTTGAAATAATTAGAGAAAAGGTTTATATTAATATTTTTTAATATTTATTATTAATAATATAAAATAATAATAATTAATAAAGTCATGTTGATAAATAGGTTAATAGTATTAACATTTTAAAATTATTTAATAAGTATAACATAAGGAATAAATAATAAAATAGTTCTTTCGAATAATAGATATAACTATTTCTATCATAAAAATCAAATGATTAGTAAAGGTCATTAGGAAACAACATATAATAAGAAATAAAACCACTAATCTATAATACATCTTACATTACTAAAATGAAAAATTTATAATACATCTTACATTGCTAAAATTCAAAAAATTATAAAACCTAACTTAATTATAACTTGATTTTAAATTATTATTAATTACAAAAAGGATTAATATATAAATTAAGCATATATACATTTAAAAAAATATGGAACAAGATTCTTAAGTTTGGATATTTACCCCCACTTTATCGTGGAGATATTTAATCTGTAGATAGCATTTGTTACAATACCATAGGCCAATATTTTAACTTAACAATACCACATGCCCAATTTGTCCCAATACCATAGGCCAATATTTTAATTTAACAATACCACATGCCCAAAAAACGTTAACTCACTTCAAAATATTTTTTTCATATGAATTAATTTTTTTATTTCACCAATTTAATTAAAAAAAAAATGGCATAGTTACTTTGGAGATTCACTTTTGATTTGTGTTTACTATTGAAAATATTCTAAAATATTTTTTCGAGGTTAAATCCCTACTATCCACCTAATAACTATCCTAGACCCATCTTACCTCCATATTTACCAAGCGTAGATCAAATCACTTTTCACTCTCAAAGAGGTTTTCACCTCAATAGATTTAATCCATCATAGATCCAAAGTTAAGATGACCCTAAGATATCAAACATTACAACATTTCTTATTTACTAGGTTGGAGAGGACCTCTACCCCATTTATTAATAATTAAATTAAAATGATGGAAGCCTCATTCCAAAATAGACATACCTATTAAAATGATGAGATCTGACTATATCAATAATGTGATTTAATCATTGTTTTGTATTAAAAATATCTATTTATTAAATAATATTTTACCCTTATAATATAAACTCAACCAGAGCAGCACATTGTGGGTAACAAAGAGTCTATTATAAATGATCACAAATTTTACTATAATAGAAACTGTGGTTTATATTCTCATACAATAAAATAGTTGAGATGAAAAATTGGCCTCAAGAATATGCTCTAATGTTGTGGTGGCCCTCCAAAACTGAACTAAAATGTCCCTCTTGAGCTCTCTTGTGAATTCTAGATGAATTCAAGGGGAGATGGGTACTCACCCAATCTCACTAAATCACCCGAGGGTCTCTGTCATGGGGCTACCAATGAAGTAGAGAACCGGATTCTCAACCTATCATAGAAGAATAAATATCAAATCCAAGATGTCCCCTTATACTATCCTCCTTCTCTTTTTATAAATACGATGGACCCCTCTAGAAGCCATTATTTTATTATTATATTAACCACTAGTAACGTTTTCCTCCTTTTATTTTAATTAAAATACCCCTTTTAATTTTGGACAATGGTAAATCAACCACCATTCCTCTTCTAGCCACTGAAAGTCACTTCCCACCATATAATCCTGAAGATTTTCTTGTTTTGGTTCCAATAAGATATTACATTAAGGTGTTTCGTCAAGTATTCCTCCCAGAATGCAACCTTAAGCGTAATTAATTGACTTAGGCCCCATAATAACCCTGTTTTTCGAAAGTTTTCAGAATGCAACAGAACAAAATGAAATTTGTGTTGATGATGAATTATGCCAATAAAATGCCATCAGATCCCAAAGGAACTCCTCACAACCCCATAAAACCCCTCTAGAATCTACTGGGCCCGGTTATGGAGTAAACCTGCTCTTGTGACCTAGTTGCGTCCAACCATGGAAGTCCATCCTGACCATGCCATAAAGGTAACCAGAGAAAGGGACATGACAGGTGTTTCTCGAATCTCGGATATCAAATTTTATGCCTGAGATTCCTCTTATAAATTCCAAGAAATAAAACTCGATATCTATGTATCAAGATGAAAAATTACTCATCAGTGAATGCGCTCAGACCTTAAAAGTGTCATAATCTTGGAGGAGCGCTCTTAGAGAAAACGGTTGGGTTAGTTATTGGTTCTTACCGATAATAGAATTATCAACAAGAATTAACCTCGAAGGAGTCGTGGATGTTTGAGTGTTGGTGTTAATGCATTCTCAAAGAAAAAATAATCTGAAGATGACATGGTATCTTGGGACTTTCACCTGAATACGGATCATTTTGTGGCCAATGTGGGAGGATGGATGGGTCAGAAGATTATCAAATTATTATTTACATGCTATGATTGGATGAATGGGTTCAAAACTAATTTCCAAATGTCAAGTGGTAGCAATAGGGCTCACTAGGAAAATTGTGTGGATGCCAAATGGCATATTGATGACATGGCACTAATAACTTTAAATGGCCATAAATTTTCATCCATATATAGGATAAATACAAGATATATATCACCATAATCATCTCAACAAGATGAACACAATAAATTCATCCATGTGAATTTTTAAGAAAGTAGAAAAGATAAAAATGTTTAGAACCCATTTCCATGATGTTACCTTCGATCTTGGGTTAGCATAGTCACCACATCCTTCTAACCTGATTTTTGGGTTAGGATTCGGAGGGGGTGTGTTACAAGGCTATTTATATAGATTTTATTAAAATTTTAGAGACTTGTGAGCTTGTGTAGCACTCCACTAATAATCATTGAAGTATTATTGTTAACACTAGAAAATCGTACAGACAAAATACATTAAAAATATGTCAAGCTGAAGGTACAGATAAAGGTTTACAAGGAAGAAATACATTAGAGGGGCTAAAAATTTAATTTTTCCTATGGTCAGAGGGAAAAATTTTTGTACCATGCATAGACAACACTTGCTCTAAGAGTGCAGTGTGTCTTTTCCTTCGCTAGCTACGCACTACGTGGCTATCCCTTCAATAGCTGCATGATCTTGGGGATGACGGAATGTCACCATCTGGGACCATTTGGCACACTTTGTGAAAAATATCCTCACTCAACCTAATCAAGTATAGCCACCTTAGAGCCATCTTGAGGCTTTAGTTCAGCACACGATGGAATCATACCGCCACTCTTATGTCACCATCCATATTGGACCAAGAGAAGGAGGAAAATTTTGAAAATGGTTGATAAAAGCCATCCTTGGGAAGAGAAATAGGAGACACGTTGTTATGCTAGCCAAATTTCTCCCTAGCAAACCAGTTTGTGTTGTTCAGCAACAGGAGGATTATAAGGATTCATTTGTTGGCCACCCAACACCTCAATCCAAGAGAGAGGAGTTCACCACATGTTCGTCGATATATCATGCTTTGAGAGGGAAGAGAGGCTTGCTAAAAATTGAGAGGAAGAGACCCCTTTGTCTTGGATATTGTAGCTCCTTAGCTCGAAGGATCCACTACAAGATATTTAGCATCCTATCTTCTACTACTACTAGCACCTAATAAAGGCAGAAAGCTCTCCATTTTTGAGTTATTAGTGTGTTTTCTCTATTGAGTGTGTATCTTGTGCATGTTTTTTTTTTTTGTTTCAATGTTTATGTAGAATGCTATGTTTCCTTTTAACTTATCTTATTACATGTTGAACTTGTTCCACTAACATTTGACAAACCACTTTGGCCTATAACTCTTATGTAGGTAAGAAACCTCCCTAATAAGAAAATTGTATTTCGTCCGTGTTGGAGCGAGGCCCCCTGAATGCAGTTTTTGGAATATTTTGAGTAGTTTAGTCATACGCAGCACTAGTTAAGGCACTTTGGCATGGGTCAAAGTCCCTCATGCATTGTAATGGGAAAAAAAATATAGATCTATGGGTCACAAACCACATTTTACGGACCCTAGTATAGCGCAGGCTAAAAGTATAAATAAGAGTCTAGGATGAGTCGAAGAAGGAAGTTCTAAAAAAGTTATGGTACATTTGTTCATGGTAGATCTACTCTGAGGGTTTTTTGCAAAATTTTCTAGGTAAAGGCTCCTATTGGTTGTGTGCGTGAAGACCTTAAGTCCTATTGTGTGTGGACCCACTGGTTATGTGCGCGGGTACGTGAAAGTCTGTAAGAGGAACCTGAACTATTTGATGAATATAAGGATGTTTTGTTGATATCAAATGTCTCTGTGATATGTTATGAGTTGCATTGCATGCTACTTCCATGTTATTTCTGTTCTATTGAATAATGTTAGTAGATCGATTGCGAACATGTATTAGATTCTTAAAAGAACAATGAACGCATAGAATTGGCACTGTTGGGTTATATCTCTCCTTGTTAATTGATTATCTTATGAGTTACGGACTATTCTGTTAAGTTATATTACTAAGGGTTTCTGGTTAGGGCTTTTCATCTGCGTAGACCTGTTCAAGATCTAAAGGTACCCACATCATTAAAGTGTCTCTCTTAGGATGCAGAAACCTGGTTCCAACACCCTCCCATACTACTTCGGGTGAGACCTTGACTTGTGCAAGAAGGTCATTGCCAGAAGGGCCAGTAGTAAAGGGGTTTGTTGGTTAACCTCAAATATGAACCTGGGTACAGACCCCTCAAGCCAACAAATGGTTCTGTTGTCCAGACTGGGAGAATTTTTAGAGAGAGACCAGGTGATGAGTCAGGGTTTGTGAAATCCCAAAAAATCTGAAATTGACAAGTGCTTCGAAAATCAAATCCAGGAGTTTTCCCTAAAAGAAAACAGAAGTAAGAAGTTGTCTACTGAAAAATGGAAGAATAATTATATCTTCACAAAAGTGCACAGGATCTTCTTCGTAACATTTGCGCATGAGTTGCACGGGTGGTTTTCGAGACTAGCGGAGTTCCAGACCTGCTGGAAGGGTGATAGGGTTATGTAGTGGACCCCTGAACTGATCCAAAATTGGAAAATATTGATAACAAAATCACCCAGACTGTAGATCACTGGGTTGATAGTATATTGGGTGGATTTGTGACATACTTTGCAGCAGAATAGTTTGTGTCGTAATTTGAAGTGAAAGAATATTTTTCAAGGGTTTGAGAGGTAAATTCTTGTTAACATTGCCCTGGTTGATTAAGATGTTATTGAGCAAAAAAGGTGTTCTGTGCAACCACACCGATTGAATGAACTACGAATAGAGTGAAAGCACCACGCGCAGTGGGAAGTATTAATGGATCAATCAGAGAGGGGAAAAATCTACATATAGCCCTATGAGGGATTCACCATATCTGTAAGAAAATGAAGCCACACACACTGCAGGTATCCCTCCTACTACGCCATACTCGAATTCACGTAGGACTCAAACATCTCCTACCCCGCCGCTAGCCGCAAATGTAGATGATATGGATGCACACATGAAGCTACCCACCTTTAAGGGTATGGGGGATGAGGACATGGATCGGTTTTGGTTCGTAGCTGATGTAGTATGGACTGTGCAAAACGTTAATACTAATGTTGTGAAAAGAGCGCAACTGACCCTGGCTATTGAAGGTCGTGTGCTAGACTGGTTTATGGGATATATGAAACAAAATGCCTCTCTTACTCTCACTGATATCAAGAAGGAACTAAAGCAGCAGTTCAAAAATCCGAAGTCCTAAGCACAGTTAGTGGTAAAGCTAAAATATTTTAGGCAAGGAGCAAAAGTATCAGTGTGGCAATTCGATCAGTGACTAAAGTAAACTATCAGTGATGGAGTTTGTTTACGATGATGACTAGCATAAGGAGTAATTCATCGCGATGTTTTTACCCCATCTACGCGGTCCTATGGGTCAACATAAGATTTTTACTTGGGCTGAAGCCCTAGAGATCGCTATGAAGTGGGAGGCTATGCCTAGAGAAGATATTCCCCTTGGGACCCTGCAAATTAAAAGTTAGTTGGAAGCTATGCACTTAGAGATATAGAACCTATGAAGAGACAAGGGTAAATAGGTTGGCGCAAATGTTTGGTGCATTTGTTGCAAAGGAGCACGCCACACCAATGATCAGTGCCATGTGTTTACAGATCACATCTGTGCTAGAGGACCAAATCCATTGTGACCTAGGGAGGTTGCGGGGCCTAACAACCTCACCCTATGGTGCGCTGATTTCTGGGTAGCTGGCCAGGATGATACTGATCACTGCCTGCATATGGCAGCTTATAAGCTAGAATTGAAGCAGCAATATTACAGATTATGTTCATAGGTTGGTCATGATGAACACCATTGTCAGATGTATGAGCTGATGATAGACAATAAAAACTTGTACAGAATTTAGGTTGAACCCTCTTCACCAGCCTCTCCCTTTGGACGTGGAGGATCCCCGGCAAGAGGAAGGGGCAGGGGGAGAGGTGGAAGCATACTTCGAGGAAGAGGGAAATTAATCTGCTATAACTATGGAGATCCAAGGAATTACACATGCGATTACCCAAACCCTGTGCGGAAGTCCTGTAGGTGTTGTAATCAATTTGATCACATAATTAAAGATTGTCCCATTCTGATAGCTAAGATGCAGGAAAAGTAACAAATACCTATGCAGAATGTGCAAATGGTTAAAGCTGAGCCACGCGATGATGGCCCTAGTGTAAATGAAATAACACCCAGTGGTATGGCCACTGGAGTACCTATGGAGCAATCTACTGTAGATTCATGGATCAGAAACACATCTGACAAGAAGGAAGGCCTAGGCCTGAAAAAAGAGAAGGAAATTTTTATAGAGGTTAGGAGAGACTTTGTTACGGTGGGAACATCAACATCAAAAGCTGCCATGGATCCAAAAATCGACCAAGAATTCAAACCATTCCTTCAATATTGTATGAAGTTACTGTGCAACCAGAAGGCGATAGAGAATATCCAAGCATTGATAGATAGTTGTGCAAAAAAAGAAGCCCCTCGAATGGAGACTAAGGCTGTGAAAAAGATTTATAAGAAGAAGAAGAGGACTGGTTGAGAGATGTGTATGACTGCGCAGATTAGATACTATGATATGGATCAAGTCATCTTGGATCTGGGATCTGATGCCAATGTCCTACCCAAACAAACCTGGTAGAGGATGGGAGAACCCAACTTGGAGTGGTCCATCATTCAACTACCTATGGCTAACCAACAAAATATAATTCCACAAGGAAGGCTACCTAAGGTTGTGGTAGAAATTGTGGGAGTTAAAGTATATGCATATTTCAAGGTAATCCAGATTGTGGATGATTCATACCCTTACCCTGTGCTATTACGACTGGATTTCACTATTGACATGGGAGCTATCATCAACTTGAAAATAAGGAGCATAGTCTTTGGGAATGATGGTACGCAGGTAGTAGTCCCTCTAGATCCAGCAGAAGGTGAATGATATACAGAGCTGGTGCGCGATGAGGAGGATGTTGACCATATTTACAAACTGACTGCATGGGATAATTATTGGATCAACCCTACAACTGATGGAATGTTAAATTGGGAAAAATATAGCTTGTGTTTCTCAGATTCGGATGGCGAGATGGAAAATTGGTAGAACTGGTTGCATGACGTATCGCGTTGCGCTGCCTCAAGATCACAAAGAGCTTCAGGTGCATCTTCTTAGAGGTAAGAGAACTGCGTTACTTTTATGGTTTTGGTAGTTTTGAGGAATTTATTAAAGAATTGGAAAAATATGTCCCTGAGGAACGAATATTATGGGCGCTTGACTTGACTATGCGTGCAACCCCTGCATGTTGGTGGGAAACACACAAGGGGGCTTTCTAGAACTTGGAGGAATGTCGAAAAATGATGATCCTACACTTTGAGCCTTCAGTCAACCCACCTATAGAGCTATTTTCTGGCTGTAGGGATCCACGCTAGCACTTGGCTATTTGGATGGAGGTATGGAATGAAAGGAACTTGACTATGTTATCACCTAGATTGACCTCAGGTTGAAGGAAGAAAAACTAGGGTAACCACAAACCATTATTAACATTGTAGCTAGCCCTACAAGGCAGGGAGAGGGCTCTCTCCATAAGAAATCTCAGTCAAGGATGACTGCAAAAATGATTTTAGGCTAGGTATAGTAGCTCGAAATGTTTTTAATATATTTTCTGGTGTTGTTGGTTGGATCAGATGGAGCTGGGCAGTTTAATTCTGGGAAATTAAATCATAAATGCAGAGTATTCTATGGGGCAAGGTAGGCATGAAATTTAACACCTTTGGTTTAATGATGCAAAATTTTCAAGATTGGTGAGGAGCTGAGGAGGGAATATGAGATGAATTCTTCTCAAACAGTAGAAAAACATAAAATATTAAATGATTTCCCAAGGCAGAGCACTGTAAAAAATGGATTATACCTATCTATCTTGAAAAAATTCAACATAAATGAATAGAATGAATGATGGCATACATAAAATTTAACAAATGATTACAAAAGAAGAGACTGTGCTAAAATTCCATACCACAGGGATCCCATCAAAAATTGCTGCAAGTCTTTATAATTTCCTACCAAACTGGTTACAAATATGTACAATCAAGCTCAGATCATCCTAGTGATTCCAATTTTTTTCCACACTTCAAATCACTGAAAAATTTACATTAAATAGACAAGCTTCAGGGGGCAAATCCGTAGAAAGAGGGGCTATTTCACCTGACCCGAAACCAAATACTGAAGATAGAAAAACCCAACAATATGCCTCTGAAAGAGAGGAGACAGTATATTATGACCATCTGGAAGATTTTCTGTTAGATTTACTCCAAAAAATGGGAAGAAAAACCAATCTGGAACCCTGCCTGCCCCCTCATTTATCATTTGCTGTCGTTCCGTGGCTAAATGCCGTAATGATCTCTGCTTTTACCATTAGCTCACAACCTTAACAAAATGTCTTTTTCCTTCTAACCTTTTTACCGGAGAAAACCTTTTTAAACCAATAAAATCAATTTTTCCTCTTTTAATGGAGGAAAAACCCCCTTTTTCTTTGAAAAGAGTGAAAGGAAAGTGGTGGGCCTGGAAATCACAATCACAAATCGGAAGCGGAAGGAGTGGGAATACATTGGTGGAAGAAATCATGATATGCAATGGAGTGGCAAGCGATAGGATGAATGGTCTGACGCGATGAAGGGAGTGATGGGAGAAAAGGATGATGCGATGAGGGATTGAGGATAAGCCGATGCGATGAGGGAGTGATGGAGGGTTATCGAAGAAATCCCTTTTAAAAAAAATAAAATGAATGCGGCACTTTTTGCACGAGGAAAAGCCTTTTCCCTTTGAAAAGACCGGAAAGACTTCATTGGGACCAGGAATCGCAATCGCAAATCAGAAGAGGAGCAGGTATAACTTATGGAAAAGGAAATCGTGATATGCGATGGAGCGATGGTGCGATTGGCGATGGAGGAATGATCCGAAGCGATGGAAATGAAGCGAAGTAGCGACGGAGGAATGGTCACATCGGGGAAAGCGAGAGGGCAGTTTCAGAGTTAAGCACTGCGGGAATTGTCGATCGCGCGATGTGATGAAATGTTATCGCATCGGTGGAAGGGAGATGGAAGTTTCGACACAGCAGGAATCGTGATATGCGATGTGCGATTATCGCATCGGTGGGGAACAGGAAAGCTGAAGCGAAGTGTTGCGGGAATGCAATGATCGCGCGATGTAGTGAAAGACTTATCCCATCGGCGAAAACGGATGTGCGGAGTTAAGTGCAGGCAGGAATGCGATATTGCGATGCGATGGTGTGATGCAATCACATCAGCGATGTGCCATCACATCGGGGTTTGTACGAGACGATAATGTAAAGACTTTGCAGTAAAATAAAAAATTATAAAGTTTAAAAGGCCAGCAGAATAATAGAAAAAGGGGCAAGATTATGCTTTTGGGACCTTTTATTCATTTGGGCATATTTTCAAATCCAAAAAGTGATTTTGGGAGTGCGATATACTATTGTAAAGCTCTTTGTAAGCTCCTTCTGATGAGCATACTTAGAATATGATTTACACTGAAAATCCTATGGAGAACACCTTTGAGAACCAGGCAGAGAAAAAGCCCCTTTGACCCTTGGTGATGGGCTGCAAAAGACTAATATTGGATTTATGAAGATAGCAGCTTATGAAGTTCAACTTATTAATATGGAAACATAAAATTACATAAGAAATGATAATAAAAACAAAGTATCAAGCTTAAAATAGCAACTCTTTGACTTTTCCAGATACTATGCTTTGAGTTTATTTGGCATCCTCATGTCCTTGCTGATATTTATTGACATTTTCATCATTAATTTGACCATGGTGGAACCCTAAAACCTAATGAGACCAACCATTTGACCTGATAAAATGAACTACAGAGTGAAAGTGAATCATGACTAAAGACCATAGAGAGGAGAACTAACAAGTATTTTCACAAGGTAAAACTGATGAAGTGACCCCAACCATCAGCGAATCCATGACCTAATGGAGTGGTAAAAGTTATAGAATGAGACTCCTACTATGCAAATGCAAAATATCAGATTTTGATCACTGATGGCAGTATGACAAGACGGACACTAACATTGGCTCCAATGGGGATGGTAGCTCCTTGGAGGTGCCAAGAACACTGTAGATCTAGTAGCCTTATCCACTGGGAAATACAGTCAAAATAATTCAAAGACTGAAAAATGACACAATGCAGATTGACTCATGACTCAAACCATGACTGAAAACTAAATCAAACCGGCAAACCTTACACATATCATTCAAGTTTTATAGTTTTTACTACGGGCCCCAAGCTTCAATGACTATGTACTTGAAATATTACCAACAATGAATATGGTATGTACAATGACTATGACATAATTTCAGAGAATCATCTTAAAATTAGTAGTGCTTCAAGAGCCTACCATTCATTGGTCCTCCTGGGCAATCTTGACCATCCATCTCTCTGAGCAGAAAAGCATTCTGTCCTCTGTATGTTGAAATATTATACGGTCCTTTCCATAGGTTATAGAACTTACCATGTTTTCCTTTGTCCTCATTTCATGCATCCCATCTTAGCACCACATCTTCTAACTGAAATGTTTCTACTTTGGTTTTGCAGTCATAGATTTTCTTTATTTTTTTCCTGCAACTAGAAAGTGTTTTGAGAAACGTCTTCCCTTGTTTGCTGAAGGTGGATCATTTGATTGATCCTTCGCCGATTATCATCCTCTTCGCTGCCAGCTTCTTGTAGTAATATCATGACCGGAACTGCAAGTGATGTAGGAAATACAGAATCAATGCCATAAAGTAATTCAAATGGTGACATACCTATGGATTTCTTGCTACTAACTCTGTCGTCCCATAATGTCTTGACAAGTTTTCGATGCCAATTCCTCTTGTTCACTTCCAACATTTTCTTAATTATATTCACCAAAGTATTATTTGATGATTCTGCCAATACGATGCCCTGTGGGTAGTACGCTGTCGAATAGCCCAGTATAATATTTTACTTATTGTAGAATTCCACCATATTCTTGGATTTAAATTCCGTTGCATTATCTGTTATGATCTTGTGAGGGAAACCAAAACGATACAAGATATTTGATTCTAAAAATTGAATAATTATCGTATCCGTGGCCTGCCTTGCTGGAATGGCCTCAATCCATTTGGTGAAATAATCGGTAGCTGTCAAGATCCATCGATGTTGTGATGATGATGTGGGATGGATTTCCCCTATGAAATCAAGTCCCCACTGCTGGAAAGGTGCATTTACTTGAACTGGTTTCAAAGGAAGAGGAAGCAATTTCCTTTTTCCTTGAAAATTTTGAAACTCATGGCAGCTCATCATTGTTTTATACAAATCTGAAAATAGAGTCGGCCAATAATATCCTGCTCTCAACACTTTGTTAGCTGTTTTTTTCCAAAACAAATGACCACCACAATCACCTTTATGAAATTCGTGCATCACCTGCTTAGCCTCATATTCAACCAAATAATTAAGTAGAATACCTCCCAGATCTTTCCAATAAAGAGCACTGTTTAAAATACAGAATTTAGCAGACTTGAGTTTTAGTGATCTACCTTTGCTTTTAGACATCCCTGGAGGTGGGGAAAGATGCTGAAGAACATAAAATATGTTTGAATACCATGGTGATTGGAGAAAAGTTTTTAAAACTGGAACAAGGAAACCATCATCCTCATCCTTCGACATTGCTGCTATGAGATTTATGTCTAGGGCACACAGGTTTGATTGTGCCATTAGTTTTTCCAAGCCTTGTCCCTTGATTAAATTTGTGGGTTTAATCTCCAAATCATATTCCAACATTGCTGCTATCCACTTACCTCTTCTTCCCTCCAGATCAGTTTGCACCAGGACATCTTTTACTGCTGCATTAGGAACATATGCTATGGTATGTGGATGCAGAATGTATATTCTGAAATCCTTTAATTCTTTTATAAGAGCCAATTCTTGTTTTTCAATGATATTATATCGCAAGGCATCATCTCGAATGGTCATACTGAAAAGGTCAATGGGCTATTCAATTTTATCTCTCCTTTGCATCAATACCGCAGCCATGGTATGCTCCGATGCAAATGAAAATATAATGAAATATTGAGTGTAATCGGGACTAATCAAGACTGGGGCATTAGACAGAGCAAACTTTACCAGATTAAATGACTTTATATCATCCTCGCTCCATTTGACAGTGTTGTCCTTCTTCAACATATTAGTCATTTCTCTTAAATGTTCAGCCAAATTGGGTATAAATCTGTGTAATAAGTTCATCTTACCATTGGATTCCTGAATCTCCTTTTTGTTACGTGGGAAGTCTATGTTATAAATTTCCTCCAAACTTGAAGGATCAATGTGGATACCATCTTTAGAAATGATATGACCAATCAAATTACCCTCATCCATAGCAAAAAGACTTTTCTTCGGGTTGAGAGAAATCCCAAACTTTCTGCATCTCTGAAATACAATCCTCAAGTGGTGCAGGTGTTCATCATCAGAACCAGAAAACACTGTCAAATCATCTAAATAAACAACCAAAAAAACATCTTTCTTATTAGCAAAATCGATGTCCATTGCTCGCTGGAAAGTGGCTCCAGCATTCTTCAATCCAAATGGCATTTTGGTGTACTGAAAAGTTCCCCAAGGTGTCTTAAAAGCAGTTTTGTCTTAGTCTTTTTCATGCAGCAAGATATGATTTTAGCCTAAGTAACCAGCGAGTAGTGACATACGTGATGCTCCAACTAGTCTTTACAGAATATGATCCATCTTCGGAAGTGGATAGTTATCTTTTAAGGATACTTTATTGAGATTCCAGAAATCTATGCATAACCTTATTTCTCCTGTCTTTTGCGTACCAGGACTAAATTCGAAATCCAATCAGAAAATCTAATTGGAACAATGATACCATCTTTATACAATCTATTTACCTCTTTTTCAATGGATGGAAGAAGCCTTGGATTGATCCTTCTCAGCTTCTGTCTAAATGGCTTCTGATCCGGCTTGATGGGAATAGTATGTTGAATTATATTTTTGTCATATAGCTTCAAATCTAAATAATCCCATGCAAACACATCAGAAAATTCAAAAATTAATTTAACATACTGGGCCTTTACCTCAGGAGACAATGCTTTTGATAACTTCACAAACTTAGGCTTATTAGTTGTTCCAAGATTGACATCTTCAACTCCTTTATCAGTAGGCACCAAGATTGGCTTTCTTGAAACATCGTCTTGATCAAAAAGCTCCTCTAAAGGTATGAGACCTCTAGGAATAACATTATCTTTCAACTGTAACACGTCCATATGATTTGCTTCAATCTCTTGTTCATCAGTATCATAATCACCATCTATGGAATTATCCTTGAATTTTCCTTCATTCTGCAAAAAAGCATTGATTTCATTGTCATCCCAAAACACTTGCCAATAAATTAAATTATCCGGAACAACAGGCCAATGTTTGACATAAATTTCAAATTTGTTGTTGGATTTCATTGGAATCTTCAAATTGCTTGTAGTAGTGGCAAGTGAATTTGCAATAAGATTCTGCATTCGGGGTACTGTTGTCAAAGTATATTCAGAAAAAATTCTCAGGGTGTCTAGGACCGCATTTCTGTAGGCTCTCAATTGTGGATGCTTTGCTTGATACTCTCCCTTTACTTGTTTGATCACCAACTCTGAATCTCCATAGACAAAAATCCTTTTTTCTTTTAACTTCTTCAAAATTTTCAGACCTACAATCAAAGCTTCATACTCTGCTTCATTGTTAGAGCAGTGAAAATCCAACTTATAAGCACGTACTCTAACATTACTAGGAACTCTATCAGGCTAGAAAACAGGGCTCTGAATCCAAATTCCTATACCAGTACCGTCCTTACCAACAGCTCCATCAAAATCCATGCTCCAAAGGCCTTCCTCCTCTTCTAGATGCTGAAATTTTGTTTCTTTCTCTGCCTTCTTGACTAATCTATTCATTCTTCTACTGTTCATTAACCTTTTGCTGCTAGTAGGTGGAAAGCTCAGAAAGGCTTTCTTATTTTTCTTTTTCTTGTTTAAGGACTTCCCTAAAATTCTCTGAAATTTCTGGTACCTCATCCACTTCTACCAACTGAACATATTCATCATTCAAACCACTATCTGAATATAATACAAATGAATCTAAATATTTATGGACAACAATAATTGGATGATTAACTGGCTTCTCTTTGCTAGTGATCATATATTTCATTTTCTTCTCCCTGTATAGTTTTCTCAATTGACCGAACACGGGGATGGTAGCATAAGAGAAATCAATTTGTATGGTTCCCTTCAGTTTTTCACCCCATGATCTAGACAAAAGCATACCAAACCATGGTGGAAAATCAGAAACTACGACATCCATCAAAACATTCTTAGCTGGGATTTGATCTAAAGATACTACCAATTCTTTGATAAGACCAATACAATGGACCCTACCAGAGTCAAAGAATACAGATCATGGTATTTGCGGGTAATATCAAGACCCAACTTCTCCATAGTGGCTTTAGGCATAAAATTATGAGAAGCTTTGGAATCCAACATAGCATTGTGTAAAATGTACTCATGCAATCTAAGACTTACGTAAAAGGGAGGGACTTCACTATCTTCAGACTGACCTTCTATGGCAGGACCAAAAATGAGTTCAGGATGGTCATCTTCAACATTTACCATATCTGACATAGAGTCTATTTGCAAAAATCTAGATACCTAATCTTTATAAGTATTGTTCTTCACCAACTCAGCTAAGGGAATGGACACCTTCAGCTTAGAAATTTCATTTTCTAAATTAAAAGATGAAACTTTTTCTACCTCCTTGACGGGAAGATATTTCTTCTCCACTTGCTCCTTCGCTGCACTTGGCTGATTATTCTTCTCATTTGCAATTTTATTTGTCAAGGGTGCCTTGCTGGAAGACGGATCAGCAGGTTCTTTCCCTTTCCTCTGAGTATTTGAAGAGTTATTCTTTGATAGCAGCTCTTTCCTTTTCTGAATGGGATTGATTAACACATCTCTACTCCTCAAAGAATACTGCTTCTGTTGTGCTGACAAAGCATTCATATATCCTTGTTGATAATCATCGGAATCTTCCTATAGAACTACGTCATTGGCCAATACGAAATCTTCATCTCTTCGAGTGTCTGGAATCACTGCATATTCTTCATCTTCTGTCAGAAAAATGGGCGTACCATCGGCAGTGAAAAAATGATTAGCTTCAACTATCGGATCATCATCATCATCATCAGTTTCCATTCCCTGAACATAATTTTGCTACAAAGGAGTTCTGATCTAGTGCTATTGTGTTGTTTGGTCTTGCGCTTTATGTCCCCTCTGTTTGATTCGGAATTGGGGTTGCTGCTGTCCTCTGAAATCTGGATTCCTCATTGGTGCTTTAGGTCTATCTTAAATATTCAACCGATCAACCATCTTCTCCACTATTCGGATTAAAATATCCATCTTAGTATCTGAAGGAGATTCTTCCTCTTTTACAGTCACTCTCTTTTCAGCTCTCGTCCGTGCTCTTTTATCCAACAAATTTTCTTCTACACTTACAATGATTTTTTGCATATCTTCAAGTGTGGTAGGATCTCGTTCTCATAATTGATATGCCATATCAGCATCAAAACCATCTGGAAATTTGAGCAAAGCTAACCCCATGGGGGTTTTGAGGTTGGCCAAAATGGCATTATACACTACATTAAACCTCACACAATAATCTTGTACACTTTCACCCACATTCCTTTTGATATTTTCTTACTCAGAAAAAATTTGGACTGGGTTTTTCTTTACCTCCCACCAGTCTAAGAATTTTCTATGTAGCTCTAGAAAAGTGTGGATAGAGGCTGCTGGTAAGGCTCTGAACCATTTTCGAACTTCGCCTCCAAAGCTTTGGACAAACAATCTCATAGTCACATTTTCTGCCTCTACCTCATGAAGGTCAAAGAAGTCATTCATCTTATCAACATGTTGCTGGGCTGTAATGCTTTGAGTGGCATCAAAAAGAGGAATTTTACTTTGGTAATCAGCAGGCATATCATTCAGATTTTGAGGTAAAACCAAGGGTGCATACTGGGTAGCCATGACTCGAGGTGAATTTACAACAACATTTGAACTACTAGGATTCAAGGGAGCTGTTGATGGAGAAGTAGGGGTGATAAGTTGGAGGGGAAGGGTAGGTATAAACTGAAGTTGAGAATTGATTTCAGAAATTGATGGGAATACTGTTGAATTGAGGGTAGTAGATGTTGTTTCTGCTGATTCTAAAAGATCAAATATATTAGTAGCATTGATAGATGATTGAGAAGAGTTTAAGATATAATCGTCAATTGATCTGTTTTCATTTTGAAATTCAAGATCTACAAGAAACTCGAGGTCTAAAACTATGTCATCCAGTGTAGTTTTAGATTTAGTTCTGAATAGAGAAAGCTCAAAACTCTCGTCAAAAGGGAGGTCTTCAACAAAAAACCACTCACTAGGCCATAAATGGGATCTGAAAACAGGTCTAGGGCTTACTGAACTTTCTTTTCTTCTGATTATTCATGGAATAAGGTTAGGATTTTCAAATACAGGGGGAGGATTTGGATCAGGATTGGCCCTTGTGTATTTCCTTGAAGCCAGTGTGGTCGAATTTCAAAAAAATTTACTCTACAACATTTTATTCAGCCTAGAAAATTCTAAAACTCATCATCCAAAGTTCAAGAATTTATATGGAAGATATTACCGGGGTGATTAGTATTTTTTTTTAGATTTTCCCCAGTATGGTCGCCACTATGTTATCACCTAAATTGACCTCAGGATGAAGGAAGGAAAACCAGGGTAACCACAAACCACACTTAACCTTGTAGCTAGCCCTACAAGGCAGGGAGAGGGCTCTCTCCTTTAAGAAATATCATTCAAGGATGACTGCAAAAATGATTTTAGGCTAGGTATAGTAGCTCGAAATTTTTTTAATATATTTTTTGGTGTTGTTGGTTGGATCAGATGGAGCTGGGCAGTTTAAGTCTGGGAAATTAAATCAGAAATGCAGAGTATTCTATGGGGCAAGGTAGGCATGGACTTTAACACCTTTTGTTTAATGATGTGAAATGTTAAATACTGGTGAGGAGATGAGGAGGGCATATGAGATGAATCCTTCTCAAATAGTAGAAAAAAATAAAATATTGAATGATTTCCCAAAGAAGAGCACTGTAAACAATGGATTCTACCTATCTATCTTGAAAACATTCAACAGAAATGAATGGAATGAATGATGGCATACAAAAAATTTAACAAATGATTACAAAAGAAGAGACTGTGCTAAAATTGCATATCACAGGGATCCCATAAAAAATTGCTGCAAGTCTTTATTAATTTCTTGCCAAACTAGTTACAAATATGTACAATCAAGCTCAGAGTGTCCCAGTGATTCCAATATTTTTCCACACTTCAAATGACCGAAAAAATTTCATTAAATAGACAAGCCTCGTGGGAAAATATGTTGAAAGAAGGGTTGTTTCACCTGCCCCAAAACCAAAACCTGAAGATAGAAAAACCCAACAATATGCCTCTGAAAGAGAGGAGGCATTATATTATGACCATCTGGAAGATTTTCTGTTAGATTTACTCCAACAAATGGGAAGAAACACCAATCTGGAACCCTTCCTGCCCCCTGATTTATCATTTTCTGCCGTTCCATGGCTAAATTCCATAATGATCTCTGTTTTTACCATTAGCTCACGGCCTTAACAAAATGTCTTTTTCCTTCTAACCTTTTTTCCGGAGAAAACCCTTTTAAACCAATAAAATTGAATTTTCCTCTTTTAATGGAGAAAAAACCCCATTTTTCTTTGAAAAGAGCGAAAGGAAAGTGGCGGGCCTAGAAATCGCAATCGCAAATCGGAAGCAGAAGGAGCGGGAATACCTTGGTAGAAGAAATCGCGATATGCGATGGAGCAATGAGCGATAGGATGAATGGTCCGACGCGATGGAGGGAGCGATGGGAGAAAAGGCTGATGCGATGAGGGATTGAGGATAAGTCGATATGATGAGGGAGTGATGGAGGGTTATCGAAGAAATCTCTTTTAAAACCAATAAAATGAATGTGGCACTTTTTGCATGGGGAAAATCATTTTCCCTTTGAAAATAGAGGAAAGACTTTGGTGGGACCGAGAATTGCAATCGAAAATTAGAAGAGGATAAGGTATAACTTATGGTAGAGGAAATCGCGATATGCGATGGAGAGATGGTGCGATCAGCGATGGAGGAATGATCTGAAGCGATGGAAATGAAGCGAAGTAGTGATAAAGGAATGGTTGCATCGGGGAAATCGAGATGGTGGTTTTGGAGTTAAGTGCTGTGGGAATTGTCGATCACATGATGTAATGAAAGGCTATCGCTTCGGCAGAAGGGAGATGGAAGTTTCGGCACAGTGGGAATCGCGATATACGATGTACGATTATCGCATCGGCGAGGAATGGGAAAGTGGGAGAAAATTTTTGCGAGAATGCAATGATCGCGCGATGCGATGAAAGACTTATCGCATTAGCGAAAACGAATGTGCGGAGTTAAGTGCATGCGGGGGTGCGATATTGCGATGCGATGGTGTGATGCAATCGTATCAGCGATGAGCCATCACATCGGGGTTTGTAGGAGACAGAAATGTAAAGTCTTTGCAGTAAAGGAAAAAATTATAAAGTTTAAAAGGCCCCTTTAAATCTTGTGGAGAACACCTTTGAAAACCAGGCAGAGAAAAATCCCCTTTGACCCTTGGTGACGGGCTGAAAAAGACTAATAGTGGCTTTATGGAGATAGCAGCTTCTGAACTTCAACTTATTACATATGGAAACATAAAATTACATAAGAAATGATAATAAAAACAAAGTAGCTTGTTTTCACCTCAAAACATGTTTTGAGGTGAAGATTAGATCAAGCTTAAAAGAAAAACTCTTTGACTTTTCCAGATACTATGATTTGAGTTTATTTTGCATCCTCATGTCCTTTCTAATATTTATTGACATTTTCATCATTAATTTGACCATGGTGGAACCCTAAAACCTAATGAGACCAACCCTATGACCTAATAAAATGAACTGCAGAGTGAAAGTGAATCATGATTGAAGACCATAGAGAGGAGAACCAACAAGTATTTTCACAAGGGAAAACTGATGAAGTGACCCCAACCATCAGTGAATCCATGACCTAACGGAGTGATAAAAGTTATAGTATGAGACTCCTACTATGAAAATGAAAAAGAGCAGATTTTGATCACTGATGGCAGTATGACAAGACTGACACTAACAGGCGCTTGACTTGACTATGTGCGCAACCCCTGCATGTTGGTGGGAAACACATAAGGGGGATTTCCAGAACTAGGAGGAATGTCGAAAAACGATGATCCTGCACTTTGAGCATTCAGTCAACTCACCTATAGAGCTACTTTCTGGCCGTGGGGATCCACGCTAGCACTTGGCTATTTGGATGGAGGTATGGAATGAAAGGACTTGGAATGAGTGGATCCATACATTCGAAGTTTATTCATTCATTAGGGCGGGCCCCCACCACATGGTATTTAGATGCGGAGCTTCACCAACACACTCTCCACTGGGATACAATGGAAGAGGATTTCATGGTGACATTCGTCTTAGTTGGAGGGACAGAGAAATTGGATGAAGCCCTGCAAGATATAGATGCTCTTGTCTTTGATGAGTCTTTTCCTCGGAAGGAATGTGTTGCACCAGCATGGGATGCACAAATGCAAGATATTGTCAACTACAAGAACTTATCAATAGAGGAAAGTGATGAAGATCCCAGGAATATTACAATCCTAGGATCTGAAGGAGAATGTGCAGTCACATGACCCTCATTGCACACAGTGGACGTTACCAAACCTTGAATTTGAAGGAAGTCAACATTGGGACAAAGGAGGAACTCAAGTTGGCCAAAATTTGGGATTACTAGGATGATGATATTGTTGGAAAGATTGTGGAGCTACTGACCGAATATCAGGATCTATTTCCTACGAACTTCTCTGAGCTCAAGGGAATTGTAGGAGATCTGGGTGTTATGAGGATCACCTTGAAGCCGAATGCACATCCTGTCAAGCAGCAACCCTATTAATTAAACCCTAAATATAAGAATTCAAGGATGAGTTATATAAGATAGTGGCTGCAGGTATCATTGAGCCCGTGGAACAGTCTGATTGTGGAACAGTCTGATTGGGTAAGCCCAATGGTACTCCAAGAGAAGAAAACCAAAGGAGAGATAAGGATCTGAGTAGACCTACACAAGCTAAATGATACCTGCGTAAATGATCCCTTCCCTACACCATTCTATGATAAAATCTTGGACAGCGTGGGAGGACAAGAAATGTACTCATTCACTAATGGACTTTCGGGGTACCATCAGATCAGAATTGCACTTGAAGACCACAACAAGACAACCTTTACAACCAAATGGGGATCCTTCCACTACATTGTCATGCCAGTTGGATTGAAGAATGCCCCTACCATTTTTTCACATGTGGTTGTAGCAGTATTCAAAGAATTTATACATAAGTTTCTAGAGGTCTATTTTGATGACTGGACAATATTCGGATTGGTAAAGAATCATGTGTTGAATCTGTGCATGATGTTGGATACTTGCAGGAAACACTAGATTTCGTTGAACTTGAAGAAGTATATATTCTTTGTACCTTTTGGAATTTTGTTGGGGCACATCATGTGTCAGTAGGGATTGATTGTTGACCCAACCAATATTGCAGTTATCATCAATTTAGTGGTCCCCACCAATGAGAAACAATTTCTCTCCATTCTAGGACATACGGGTTACTACAGAAAGTTTATTCAGGGGTACGCCTTGATCATTGCACCAATGGAAAAGTTGCTAAAGAAGGATGAGTCCTTTTTCTGGGATGAAGAATGTCAGAAAATTTTTGAGCTATTAAAGGAAAGGATGGTCACTGCACCTATTCTAATATTCTCAGATTGGGTTAAGGTCTTTCATGTGCATGTGGATGCATCAGGAATAGCTATTGGGGTTGTCTTAGTGCAACCAGGAGATGGAGACATCAGTCATATAGTTGTTTTTGCTATCGGGAATCTCTCTAGCATAAAGCACAACTATTCTACTACTGAATGAGAAGGACTGGCAATGGTGTATGCCCTACAGAAATACAGGCACTGTCTATTGGGAGGAAACTTTAAAATGTTCACTGACCATTTGAATTTAAAATACTTGGTCAATAAGCCTGTGTTGGGGGGGAAGATATGTAGATGGTTGCTACTATTTCAGGAGTATGACTTTGAGATTATTGTGAAGCCTAGGAGACTAAAGGGACCTAATCACTTGTCTCGAATTGAGAATGGAGAAGAGCGAACTAGTGTAGAAGAAGGATTACCCGATGCACAACTTTTCACTATCAAGGTGGTTGATGAGCACTTTATGGACATTATTCACTTCTTGAAAACTGGAACGGAACCTACAGAATATTCAGTGTTGCAGAAGAAAGAATTGGTGGCCCGCACAGCTAATTTCACTGTGATTGTAGGTCAATTATATAAGTTGGGAGTAGATGAGGTAATGGGGAGGTATGTATTAGAACATGAGAGACAAGATATCCTGGCTGAGGCTCATGGAGGGGTGGTAGGAGGCCACTACACAAGGAAATCCATTGTGTAGAAGGTGTTGTGTGCTAAGTTATGGTGGCCCACATTGCATAGCGATGCACATGCGTATTATCGAGCCTGTGATGCATGTCAGTGAAATGGGAAGCCCTCGCGCAGAGATGAAATTCCCCTGTAACTACATATGGCCTTGCAGGAATTCGATAAATGGGCTATAGAATTTTTTTGACCAATCAATCCCCTGGGAAAGAAGACTGGAACACGTTAGGGATTGTACTACAGATACTATTGCACATTTCATCTTTTAGCATATTCTGACCAGGTTTGGCTACTCGAAGATATTGATAAACGATAGAGGTATTGATTTTGTTAATGAAACTATTGAATCTTTGATGGAATAATTTCAAATACATCACATGAAAAGCACCCCATATCACCCACAAGCTAATGGTGTAGTAGAAGCTTTCAAAAAAAATTTGGAGAATGCACTTACCAAGATCTGTAATGCCAATTGGAATGACTGGGACATGTGCATCCTTTCGGTGCTATGGGTCTATAGGACTACATGCAAGAAGCTGACTGGGAAGACTCATTTTAGGATGGGCTATGTAAAGGAGGTCATCATGCCCAAGAAATATATTGTCCCCAGCCTGCACATTCCAGCTTTTACAAATATGGTGGAACCTGACATCATGGAGGAACACTTGGTGCAGCTGGTTTCCTTGGAAGAAGATCAGTTTATTACTAACTTTCATCAGCAAGTACAAAAGGCAAGCGAAAAATCTTTGCACGACCAACACATTCGACAGAAGGTATTTAAGGAAGAAGATTTGGTTTTTCTCTATGATAGTCAATTTGCGCACCACCCAAGGAAGTTCCATAAGCACTGGTTGGGACCGTATATAGTAAAAGAGATTACTAATGGTCGTGCAGTGTGCTTGGCCACGTTGTGAGGAGACTACCTTCCTGGGTATGTTAAGTCATCTAAATCCCTATAGGGACCATATGGTGCCTACCAAATGACTATATGGCTAGAGCATCAGCATTGGAGGATCTGTGCATGCTATGAGGGAAAGGCGTAGACAGGTGCAACGGAAGCGCAGTGGTAGTGTGCAGGTGAAGAGGTGCGGGAAGGTGTGACTGAGGCACATGGGTAGTGTGTAGCAAAGAGAACTAGCCATTGAAATAGTAAAGCTGGGTGAAAAAGTGATTTTATCACTGCATGGAGTGGGTGTTTGGCATTTAATCCAACTATCTTGGAGGATTTTTTACCGTTTTTCAATGGTAAGTCGCATTTAATGGTAATTCAACCATTTTTACCCACAACGACCTATAAAAGGAAGGTCGCAGGTCATAATCAGTTCCTTTTCTCTCTGAATATTTCCTACTTTGTGCTTTGTTGCAATTTTATCCACATGATCTGTATTTCTAGGCGAGGTACTCCTTCTGACAGTATCAATCCTGAGTTTGTGTTCCGAGAAAGGATGACAGCCACTAACCCTACATATTCGACTTCAGTTACTTCCTCCAATGATCTGGGGTTCGAAGATGTCTTCAAAGTCACCCCTGAAGTTGAAGAGGTCGTGTCCATTTGGGCCAAAGGAAAAAGAAAAGGAAAAGGAAAAGCCACAAGGTTGGCTTCATCTAAGTTGCACACCTCTCCAAGGATCGTGCACTCTCCTCGGCAGGGGCCCCAAGCACGCTCACCTATGGGAAATCCATGAAAGCGTACCATGACTGCTCAAGAGGTGGCCCTGCTGGTAGCCCTGCTCTCATGGCAACCACCCTATGTTAAGCCACGCAAGCTGATGGTGCATGCCCATAAGAACATTGATGCGGTCTAGGACTATCTCTAGATGCCATTAGTCCCGCAGGAAGTCCCTATGATTGGAGACATGTTTGGAAAATTACCCATCATCAAATTGACGATCACGATTTGGCTTATGAGGAAATATTTCCAGATCTGGTCCTAGAGCTCCATTTGGAGCGGGTGCTATAAGATGACATGCCAAAGGTTGAGCCGATGCCTTGGGAACATGGATTGCATGCATTGGGGATCTTGAACCTGCTAATAATTCTCCATTTTGGGAGGTGCCCTATCATTAGTATATGTGTATAGCAGTTGCTCGCTTTGATCCATGATGGTTGTTTATGGATCCAAGGCCGCATTCCTATTGACGCTGTGCTGATCCAGAGGATCACTAGCCTGCCCATAAAGGGGCCCCATCCCATGAAAGGGATTGGAAAGAGTAATGAGAATAAGGTGGCCATTGATGTCCAGGACAAATAAAGGTGGAACATGACAAAAGAGGATTCTTCGTCAATAGCATCGTTGACCCTAGAGTGTGCATGGGAACTCTCTTGCTTGGATGTAAAATTATGCAAAAATTTCGACCAACAACTGTCCCTGTGCATGTCATCCAGTTGGCAAGATGATGTGATAAAGGGGTCAAATATAATTTGTCCCAATACTTGTGTGAGGAGTTTCTTGACAATGTGTGCGAGGTGAAGGACCTGGGCAAGCCCTTCTGCTATTCATGGTTGTCACTGTTGATTTCCCTAGTCGCTTGGAAGATGCCTGAGGATGTGGTGTTCCCCAAGCTTGAGCCAGGCGTATGCGAGGGAGTGCACTACGCCAATCTATAGGATTCCAAGGACCCGCAATGAATCAAGGAAAATAAGATATTTTGGGTGTTTTTTGAAGGTGCATTGGCAGTAGCAATACACTCCAGGCCGAGACTGCCACCTACAGTTTATGATAAATACAAACACATCATTGACTTCCACGTCACTATGCATAACGTTCAAATCAAGGCGCAAAGAGACCAAGAATGGTAAAATCTACCCTACATAGTCATAGAGGTGGAAGTGGACCAAGTCATAGCAACATGGCAACCAAAATTAAAGATTAGACTCAAATCCACCATCCTGGATACAGTAGACACATCCAAAAAAGACACGGCCCCAAAAGGTACTGCTTCACAGAATACGACAAAGGAAACTGAGTTGTGCTCCAGTGGTAAAGAGACCACCGAAGACACCACCAGGGAGACTAACCAAGAGCAAGATCTGGAGCAAGACATGGATACTAGAGGAGTCAGTGGGGAGGGTGCGGATTCCCCATGAGGTACAAAATGCATTGGCGAGATTAAAAAAGGTCAGTGCAATAAATGAAAGGGGGACAAGTTAGGAGAAGATGCAGAGGTCACCTTAATCGACGAAGACTTGGAGAAGATAGAAGATGCAGTTGCTACCATGTCGGAGGAGAGGTGGACAACCATGGAAGAGACACAACGCCAAGGTGGAGGCCTTGTAGTCCAAATTATAGGTGTTGTAGTTGAAGGCAGACACATTGCAAGCGAGCATGAATTAGGCAAGGCCGATTCAAGCGAGCCTGCTAGAAATATCCCTAATCGTTGCGATAGAAAGAAAAATTTTCCCCCTCCTGGGCATAACTATCATCATAGAGTATCCATCCTCGTGTGCACAGGTTCAATAATGTATGGAGGTTGGCCTTGATCTTGCAAGGATAATGAGTGGGCAGCTACATGCTCTCCACTTGTTCATCTCTTATGAACTACAAAGTAGAGAGGCGCACGCGCAACAGGAGATAAGCGAGGTGGAGTAGACAATCGTAACCAAGGTAGCGAAATCTGTCCCAGCACAGGCAAGACAGCGTGAAGCGGTCGCACAACTAGCTGAGCTAGAAAATTTAATTGACCGGCTGTGTGGAGAGGTACCTGAAATTATCATTCCTGCCTCTACTACACCCTAGGCAAAAATTGAGAGCTTGGTTGCTGCATTTAAGGCTTCCAGGTTCGAGGTCTAGGTAGTCAAAGAAAACTTTGAGAAATATATTGTTGTGCTGTAGGTCAAGTTGCAGCCTGAGACTCCTCCGAAGGTGTGAGCTCAATGAGATGCACAAGTTAAGGAAGCCACCAAAAGTATTTCAGCTAACATCAGCAAAGGCTCTCAATTACTGGACACTACTATGGAGCTATGGTCATTGGTGCAGCGAGACCCACTTCTCTGAAAATTCAATCAGGAGCTACACCACAAAGAGCAGGAATTCGATCAGTTGGAAATAGCCATGCGCACCCTTGTTGCAGCCTAACGACTAACATGTCTTCGCACCAGTCATTCTCTAAGAGACAAAATTGAGAGGCTCCACCATAAGAAGCAAGTTCTTAGTGATCATATGAAGCCCTAGACGAATGAAGCAATGAAACTCTCACAAGACCTGGATGCTATGGTTAAAACATTAAATCAAACATTGGACAACGTCACTTTGGCTACTGAGGGGTCTACTTCACAAAAGTTGGTCGATATCACACCGAATGCAGCGACGCAGAGTGAAGGCATTCTAACACCGTTCATCACTACCCTTTAATATCTCCAAAGCAAGATGAAGAGCCCACCGCTGTTGTGACTCTGGATGAGTCACAAGATTGTGTTGGGGGCCTGTTGGAGTGGGGCCCTCTGAATGAATTTTTTGGAATATTTTTAGTTTAGTTGTGTGCAGCACTAGTTAAGAGACTTTGGGACAGGTCAAAGTACCTCATGCATTTTAATGGGAAAAAATGGTATATGTGGCGGTCTCAAACCATGGTTTTCCCTAATATACTGCAGACTAAAAGTATAAATAAGAGTCTAGGATGAGTTGAAGAAGGCAGTTATAAATAATTTATGGTACATTTTTTCATGGTAGATCTACTCTGAGGGTTTTTTTTAGATTTTTTTGGGTAAAGTCTCTTGCTAGCTATGTGCGCATAGACCTTAAGTCCTGCTGTGTGTGGACCCCGCTGCCTGTGTTCGTAGGTATGTGAAAGAGTATATAAGAGGAACCTGAACTATTTGATGAATAGAAGGACGTTTTGCTGATATCAAATGTATCTGTGATATGTTATGAGTTGCGCTTCATGTTACTTCCATGTTATTTTTGTGCTATTTAATATTGTTAGTATATCAATCGCGCACATGTATTAGATGCTTAAAATAACAATGAACTAATAGATCTAGTACTATTGGGTTATATCTCTCTTTGTTAATTTATTATCTTATGGGTTACGTGATATTCTGTTAAGTTATATTACTAAGGCTTTCTGGTTAGGGATTTTCTTCTACGCAGACCTATTCAAGATCTAAAGGTACCAACATCATTAAAGTATCTCTCTTAGGGTGCAAAAACCTGATTCCAGCACCCTCCCATACTACTTTAGGTGAGACCTTGACTTGCACAAGCAGGTCATTGCCGGAAGGGCCAGTAGTACAGGGTTTTTTTTGGTTAACCTCAAATCTAAACCTGGGTTTAGACCCCTCAAGCCAACAGTCTGCTCATGTGTTGAATACACTACCATAGGAATGGCGACTCCACTAGATTATTGCTTTTGAGTTAATGGTTATTGGTGGCAGGTCCTTCTTGCTGCAAAATCACCCCTGCATCCTCTCAGCACCTTCAATCACACTCAGTGAGAAGTTATGCCGAGAAGAAGAGGAATTTTTTTTTTTTTTGCCTGACTGCATGCATTATTTTCTGACAGACGTGTGTTTCGCGCCTATGGGAGGATAAGCCACACGGCCGGCAACAAGCCCATTTTTGCTTTATTTTTGCTATTTTTGGCAGTTGTAAAGTATTTTTCAACCCATAAAAAATTTTCCATCATTGTTTTCAGGTATTTCATGACTCGTTAGGACTCTTATTTGCTATAATTTAGCTTATAAACTAAGTAGTTTTAATTTTAGTTTTTTATTTTTTCAAATCACACATAGTTTAAGTAGGAAAAATTAAGTGGCCTTCAATCCACATATGTTGTCTAAAAAAATTATTTTCTGATAAAAGATACAAAAAACATAGCATAATTATCATAAAAGTAAGTGGCCCATATATCCACAGATCTTTAGCTAATTCAAGTTTTTTTAATTTTTGTATTAGATTAGTTCAATTTTGCATTAGGAATCGGGACCAGGACCAAATTGTCGAAAAGAAAGAAAATAATCTCTGTTGAGCATGGGTATGCATATGAATGCTTTCCTAAGAAAATTTTCCATCTCCCTATAGTGCAAACATATTCTAACTAGGCAAGGTATAAGTGGCCCATAATCCACACATAATTTATTTTCTCAAGGAATTATCACACATAGGGTAATTTGAAAAGGATTATAAAGGATAAACACATATCCACATTTCATAACACTTGTGATTGTACACTCCAAAGCACACATGAAGCATCAGTAAGCATTGGACCAAAAGGCACCTAGTGTGTTGGGATTTTTATCCTCTTCTTACAGTTACTTCACCAAGGCACACCCTAAGGAAATTGAGACTCTCTAAAATTAATCACTAACCGAACTCACTAAACTCTCCCCACAAGCGCCACAAAATAAATTATAGTTCAGGTTAGGACCATCAGGGGTAGGAATCCAATAAGCTGCAGTGGTCATAATACATTTTGAAACATATATGTTGACTTTTTAGGGAGCTTCAAATCCGTCTATTCAGCTATGGAACATATACCCAAGTGTTACCACAGACTCATTTCATAGGGGGTTAAGCTTAGGCCCAGTGCATGTGGTACTTTTTGGGGCTACCCGACAAATCTAGTGCTCAGTACTGGTAGCTGATTACCAAGAATCTCAAGACTTTAACGCTCAGATTGGACGAAGGTACTTTAGTGGAAAAAACTATGGCATCCTTCCTTATAGGTGATGGTGCAGGAAACACTTGATCATGTTACCATTACCTTGTTCGATTATTTGGTTGCTAGAAGGCGTCGCCAACTCTTTTGGGACATTAGCCCCAGTACCCATCATAAGACATCTACGCGAGGCCCGGTTACATTGAGAGGGTAAGGACAAATAAGTCAATCTAGGATTTTGAGTATCATACATAAAACAAACAAAACCACATTTTTTGCTTGCTTGATCACATAGAGTTAATTTAAAGGAAAACTTACCTCTTATTTTTTCACTTTTTTTTATGCACGTGATCGTATTTTATTTGATAAAAATATTCCTTCCTCTAGCAAACCAAAAGTATCACCAAGATTAAGCTAGTCAACACCATAACAGACCCAACGGGACCTCGTCGATCTAGGAATTTCTTGGACCTCCCCACATTAGAGGGAGGAGTGTTAGGTCTCTCACCATTTAGGCGTCAAAGACAACACACTGCCACCATTACCAGATCATCCTTTATTGGGGAATCTATGATTGGAAACCCCAAGGGTCACCCAACACCACACCAGTGGAAACCCCAGGATGGTCACCACACTCAACTCCTCCCACAACCCTTAGAGGGTAGAGGAGCACTACCCCTTTGGGGAGTCAGCAGAATATTCATCAGGTCATGCCACCAAGTAATATTCCCCAGGCACCCCCCACAAACCAAAACATTCAGACACCTATTTTTCCATAGTGTACAATGGAAGTTAATACTCAGTTACCCTTATTATCATTACTCAATATTATAGATCTAACGAATTTAACTAATGACCCCATTTCTCATGGCCTTAATTGGCCTCCCATGCCCACGAATATCCCTTCAGATATACTGAATTCAAAAGGAATCAAGCAGAAGTCCCAAGAAATCATATTATGACTTTCCACCTGTGGTGTTCGTTCAATAGGATCATTGATGATACTATTCGACTAAGAATTTTTCAATGCACCCTAATAAGGCCTGCAGAAAAATGGTATGTCGAGCAACCTTCTGCTTCTCATGGAACCTTTAGCACCCTTGCTACCATGTTCCTCACCTATTTTCAGCTACCCATTCACCATGATTTAGGAATGGAACTGCTAACTCATTTTAGGAAAACACCAGCCATCCATATATTAGACCATCTCCACGAATGGTGGTGACGTCAGTTTGTGTAAAGCCTAACTCGACAATAGAGTGTTTTTGGACTTATTTTTGAAAAATATCACAGCCGAGATCTCAAAAGACTTGGTGACATAGAAACCTACCTCCAAGGAGGACACCATTAGCAAGGCCCAACAACTTGAATTGATTTACACCCAGTCATGATATATTTACAATATCCTGCCAAGTGCCCCACACCTACAAAATTATATAGAGTTACCAGGTGCATCGAATACGATAGACAGTTTGATCAGATCCTTGACTCAAGGTTACCTAGGCAGCAGTATCCAGTACCCAGGATACTCGTACGATTTTACCCAGAATGTGTTGCAACCTACCTAACATAAAAGTCAATTTTCACCTTGGCAGAACATGATGAATAGGGTGATACCACACCATCAACAGTAGGTAGGCTCATACTCGCCCTTGGAGGGGTACCAGTACTCACCTAGGAATGTTGATACAAGAGAGCCCCCCCAACAATCTTACACCAATCATCAACATGGGAACCTATATCCCCCTTTCCTGGCACAAAATCCACCACTGCAAAAAAATGCACAGGTGAACCTAGTGCAACCATCCCAGGCTCAACAATGACAGTATTACGACCAGGAGAACAACAATAACCCTACAAACACTGCAAAAAAGAAGCCTAGGAATAAGCAAAAGTGAGTCTCTAGACAGGGGGGCAGTAATCAACAACGCCTCCTGCTATCCCAGTCTGGGGGAAACCCAAACCCAAATCAAAACCAAGAGACACATAATAACTCCCAAGGGAAAAACAAGAGACCCATTCTAAGGATAAATCATTCTTGTGACATATGTGCTGAATACAGCCATAACACTCACCACTGTCCCGAACTCTCCGAATTGAAAAAAATTTAGGGTAACCATGGACAAGGGGGATATACTCAACAACCTGTTGTAATGTAGGAGCCTTTCCCCCACTAAGGGGTGGTTAAAACCCAACAATAAAAACCACCCAAAAACGATACTGGAGGAGGCAGTCACGAAATTTACATGGCTGGAAAATAATTTTTCTTCCAAACAAGGAATAGGAACTATGATACACCTCGGGACACCAACCCATCAAATTCGATTAGGAGTGAACCTATTGCATTGTTAACCATATCCAAATTACCTATAGATCCACTTCTGAAAATGGTCAAGGGATCAACCAGGCGCGTAGGACATCACTCTAAAGTTGCTCATAGATATAGCATAGTAGATGATTTAGAACAATCTCCAACTGTTATGTCGGCCTTAGAAGTTCTGTAACTGTGCCTAAGACAAAAGAAATCCTTACTTTCTGTGTTAGGCACAATTGACCCTTCATATTCATGCTTAATGGTTTTCGAATTAGACAAAGGAAGCCCCATGATTCCTTCTCTGGTCTCTTTCCAAATACCGGTTTCAGTTTAGAACATTACCATACACCGAGGCATCGTTGATGAGGGAGCATCCACATGTATCATGTCCAAATCAGTTTGGAAAAAGTTAGGGTCACCTAAATTAAAACCTTCTGACATCATGCTTAGATCATATGACAATCACCCTTTATCCCCTATCGGTCTATATTAAATGTCCCTGTAAACCTGCCCGTAAATACAGTACTTATATACATTGAAGTCTTAGACACACAACTAGACTACAATATACTCCCCGGACAGAGTTATATGTAAGCCATGACTGCAGTCACGTCCTCTGTCTTTAGGGTAATGATGTTTCCCCATGATGATTGGATCATCACCATCAACCAGTTCACATACTATGACAATAAACCCATGACATCCCTCGATGTCTTGTTACCATACATAGACACAACAATGGAATGACTTACACAATATACGGAATTTGTCCCCGACCAGTTCAAACCATCATCCATCATAGGGTTATTCCTAGGAGATCCCCTTATTATACCAAAGGGAGTCCCAAAAATCACGAGGTCACTGGTGTGCATGATGCTTCCATCAAACACTAAAACTAGCCCAGACATAGAAACCAGTAGTATAGAGGCCGAAGCCACTGGCACGACATTCCTACCCTATGCCATTTCACAAAACCCATTTTTATACTCCCCTCCTTGTTTTGTGTCAAAACAAGTCTTGGAAACTGTAACATTACCGAATATGGCTTTCGCAATACCCGTGTGGTATTTGGTCCTACCATCCATGCTAGGAAGTCCAGGCATCACCTCTAAAGGAATAACCTCTATCGCCCTTCAAGATGTCACAACAGTTAAGGAAAGACCTATAGCAGTGCCAACTAATGCGACCAAGTAAATAAAAGGGAAGAATTTTGAAAACCCCAAGTTACCTAGGGCATTACAACCTTGCGCATTGTGCAATATCATAGTTCATCCTACTAATATTTTCCTAGATTTAGATGAATTGAAACCCCTTCTACACACCAAAAGAAATGTCGCGAGCTCAAATTCCCATAAAAATGAAGAGGCCACGAACAGCTAAGGGAAATCATTACACATCAATAATGCATGCACCTTATGTGACCATTATGGGAATTATACCCATCATTTCCAAGAGATGACATAATATAGGGATTTCTTGCAAGCAGTAAAGCAGTCTTACCAAGACGACCCCTTAGATCCACCCATGAAAATGGAAAAGGGAGAACCTAAACCATACTGTACATATGAGAGGAGCCTACATATTTCTTATATATAGTCACCCCAACGGACCAAAGACGATAATAGAGGCCACACTGTAGGTCCCACTTTGCGCACTATATGACAAGCCTAATCACTTAGTCACACAATTCCTCGAATTAAGGGCATTTAGCCATTGGTATCAAGTCTGACGAGTTACCCAAATAAACTTAATTCGAAATCAACGACATACGTGTTATATTTTTTGAAGCAACCACCATGTGCGTCTTTGTCCCCATATCCATCGATTCTGGTCTATGTTGGATCTCAAGCGATGCTTCATCGCTGAAAAACCAGACTTAGTTAGCTTGGACATGGATCCACAAACAATACTACATACCATTACTAGAGCTCATAGTACCCAATCACAAAACCGCAAGAAACACAGTGATCAGTACCTCATCATGTTCAAACTGGTCCCCATAAATCCATGCCTAAAAAAAAACCATTTTTAGTCGCAATAAGTATGCCATCTCTTCTTTCTTTACATTCAAGTTATTTCAAATATGTTTGTATGAAAAATATGCTTTTACTTGCGTTATTGGTTGCAGATATTACCAACATGCTGAATCACCATATGTCCTAGCCAACTAAGGTACAAGAGCAGGTATCATTCTACCCCTAGCATGATAGGCTCCCCAAAGAAGATTTTCATACCCTGACATCATTTCTCCAAAGAAATCAATGACAGGTTTCATTCACCTGACCATGTTTATCATCACCCCACTTTGCACTAGATAAACACCATTGCAGGTCGATAGAGCCTTACCCTCCATGGCATCCATAACTCATGTAGACCATACACCAAAGGTCTAGAACCATGGCCATAAAAACCCAAGATCGGGAAGCACTTCATGTCCATTCATCCATCATACATCAAGTCAAGTTACACCCATGTCATGTTAAAACCCCTTTTCCAGGCTACCATTCTCACATGCAGATAAAAAAATGCACCAACACGTCTCGCACAAGGCCTATCACACCCCCAATAGCATAGCCCATTTGGGACATTTTTTGATCCCCTTCATCACCCCCACACCGATACCAACCAATGGGGCCCCAAACCTCAGAAAAACACACTCCTCACACCATAGTGACGGATTATTTCATGTTTATAGGGGCACCCATATTCGTGCTTATACATCCAAACCCATTATATATTCTTTTAGAAAGTGTACAAAGACTTTTTTGGAGAACAATCCCATCCATCCATTCACATTTCTCACCTGGAATCAGTCCCTAATCACCCTTGGTTGGAGCTACGCATTCTTTACCACACCCCACCATGACACTCATAACAACAATACACCCACCCTGGATGTCCTACCGACTCCAGGGATTTCCTCACCAGAAATTTTTATGACTGCCACTACTCACATTTATAGCTCCGACCTCATGCCACTTAACTACCATCATCAATTATAACATTTTCTCTTCATAATGCCTAGTTAACCCATCACAACATGCCTTGCTACATTAAAAACCTTGGTCCCTTGCATCATTACTCATCTCATTCGATTGATTATTCCTTCTTGTCGACTACAACAACCATTTTCCAAGAAGGAGGTAGTACCTTGGACAACTCCTCACCTCAATAGGGGCATCCCTAGATGGCACTATGGGAATTTTCATTACCCATTGATGTCATCGATCCTCATGACATTTGAATCCAAGATAAGATTTCATGTCAATATGGTATCGTACGTCATAACCATTGCACTCTGTCAGAATTTTTCGAAGACCCTTGACTTTATAAGCATCCCTTTAAGTAATGCTTACATGGGAAGGTCCCCACCAGTCAAACACCCATGAATAAAATGAGCATTCATTATAAAAAAATCATGCCATACTAATATTATGCATGTGGGCATCACATTCAACCTTTTTTCAAAGAAAAATTCCCTTGAGGGCATCAATGACTCTCATCATCAGCCAACAATAGGGCACTACAAAAAGTGGCATAAACAAAACCACTATATCTCATATAAGCTTAACTATTCAAAACATCATGAGCATGGGACATGCCTGCCTCATAGAAATATTCTATTCATTCTATCTATTTCAAGTTTCCAACAAAGCACGGTGTCGTTTTTACTCATGGAAAGGGATCTCTCAACTCAACTCTCAAGAAAGTTACTCTCTCTCTCTCTCTCAAAAGGACCACACAGAAAAGAAACTACAATACATCTTGGCTATACAGTTCTTCCTAGTCCTCATACATTAAGGGGAAACTATTAACACTGGAAAATTGTATAGGAAAAAGTCATTAAAAAATGTCAATCAGAAGGTACATATAAAGGTTTACAGGGAAGAAATACATTAGAGGAGCTAAATATTTAATTTTTCCTAAGGTTAGAGGGAATTTTTTTTGGACTTCACACAGGCAACACTAGCTCTAAGTGTGCAATGCGGGTTTTCCTTCGATATCCGTGCACTGCGTGACTATCCCTTCGATAATCGCGTGGTCCTAGGGATGATGGAATGTCACCATCCGGGACCACTTGGCACACTTGGTGAAAAATATTCTCACTCAAACTAACCAAGTACAACCGCCTTGGATCCACCTTAAGGATTTAGTGCAGCAAGCAAAGGAATCATACCCCCACTCTTGTGTCATCATCCATCTTGGACCAAGAGAAGGAGAAAAAGTTTGAAAATCGTATATAAAATCCATCCTTCAGAAGAGAAATATGAGACACATTGTTATGATGGCCAAATTTCCCCCTAGCAAACCAGCTTGTGTTGTTCAACAACAGGAGGATTGGAAGGATTCAGTTGTTGGCCACCCCACACATCAATCCAAGAGATAGGATTTCACCACATGTTCGTCGATCTACCATCCTTTGAGAGGAAAGAGATGCATGATAAAAACTTGAATGGAAGATACCCCCTTGTCTTGGATATTGGAGCTCCACAACTCGAAGGATCCACTACAAGAGATTTTTCACTCTATCTTCTACTACTACCAGTGCCTAATAAGTGGAGAAAGCTCTCCATTGTTGAGTTATTAGTGTGTTTGATCTACTGAGCGTGTATCTTGTGCATGTTGTTTTTTCTTGTTTCATTGTTTATGTAGCATGTTATGTTTCCTTTTAACTGAGCTTATTACATGTTGAACTTGTTCCACTAACATTTGACAAACCACTTTGACCTATGACTCTTATGTAGGTAAGAAACCTCCTTACTAAGAAAAGTGTATTTCGCCCGCTCATGTGCTGAATACACTACCACAACTATAGTGATTTTTAAAACATCATTGATACATTACACTTCTAGACTTATGATTTAAAGGCTCTAACTTTGATATTTCCTTGTCATATAACACTCCAGTAAGCAACATTGATGTGTTATAATGCACTATAATTCATAAATGGTGTCACACAATCCTATATTTAATTATATTTTGTGTTTTGATCTCAAGTTTTTACTTGGTCCATGCTTCCATAAGACTCAAAATACCACTAACTCAATAATGTATGCTATTATTTTACATTTAAGGATGATTTCCTCTCTTGTCAAGTCCCTATAATATCCTGATAACCCTTAGTGGTGCATTAAGCACCCAATATATCATGAATGATGCATTATAACGCACTTTAGGTCATGAGTGATGTGATATTACTCAAATTATTGTCATTTTAAAAACTTTTAAGGCCTAAACATCTTGATAAATGATATGGAATTAAATAATTAAAAAGCCTACACATTAAAAAAATTCATTATTATTTTTTGTTAATAAATTCATATTTAAAATTGAAGTTCACATAAAATAATCATATATTGTTATCATTATGAAAAGCATTTGAAATGATTATTGAAAAGGTTTATATGATTAATAATATAAAATAATAATAATTAGTAAAGTAATGTTGATAAATGGGTTGATATTATTAACATTTTAAAACTAGCAATTGCACCATCAATAGGTGTTGCAAAGGAAACATCGTAAGGTTCTTAAAGAGATCCAATAGTTGCTAAGCAAGATATATGTAGTGTTTTTGGTCAATTTTAGTAAAGGAAATAAACATTTATGTGAATCATTATAAGACTCTTTTATGGTTTCTATGCTGCAAACTATGGTTTGGGGCCTAAACCATCTTTCGATTCCCCACTTTCACTATTAGCACTACTTGAACCTTTATTTTCTTTGTAAATTCTAAAATGGTTTATGTGAATCATTATTAGAATCTTTTATGCCACAAACTATGGTTTAGGGCCTAAACCATCAATTTTTTGTGGATCGAGAGCCCATGCTACAAGTCCCACACTTGGAAACATTTTTCCTTAAATGTAGTGTTAAAAAATTAATTTTGTAGATTGAAGACAATTTATCATTTTTCTTTAATCCAAATTACAGGATTTATTAAAACCCAAGGATTCGCGTGAAAGTATATATTAAAATTTCAATCACAAGTTTTATTTTCCAACCATGTTCAGATGAGACAGTGAAGTTGCAAATCACACCCAGAAGAAGAATAGTATGTTTGTTGTGATGGTGCCTTTGCTATGAATGTAAGAAACGTGAGAAAATGATTTAGATATGTGCTGCTCCATATCCGATGGATGAACATATATGGCCTACAAATTCCCAAAAGATACATATATGAATTATTCAACAAGATTTAAACTAACTTACTATCTATGAACTTCAAAGGAAATTATATATTTATTTAATAACAAGAAAATAAAGATAAGCCAAGGGGATGGTATAGAGCTCCATTAAGCCAGAAAAGAAAAGGTTTTTCAGAAGGCTTGTTTTCTGCTTCAAAAAGCCACTAAAAAATGCTTTGCCATGGGCTTCATTCACTGTTATATAACTTGCATAATGAGAAAATTAAAAAAGTAATAAAAATTAATTGTATTTTTGGGCATCCAATTAAAAAAAAAATCATTAGAATTTTAACCATCTAACTATGTTCTATTCACTCCTTGGCCTATACATTAAAATTAAAATTAAAATTAGATTATTATAGTTATAAAGAAGACTTATTTAGACTTCTTAATCATACAAAATGGATTTCCTGCCTACATAGAATTGTGGCCTGCTTGCATAGACATGTTTGAAGAGGATAATTATGTGGCATAGGCATGTTTGAGGAGGATAATAATGTGGTAGGAAAGAGTTGGATTTACCATCAAACCATGACTCAGTTTGAATAATAGTTCAGGAAAGAACACACAAAAAATTAAAAGGAGGAATTTCCAAGTCATTATAGCCAGAAATATAAATATTAATAATGACTTAGTTTGAGCAATATATCACAGGAAATAACACAAAAACATTAAGAGGAAAAATTTGCAACTCATTAATGCCAAAAATATAGAAAGTTCAGAGTAAAAATTTGCATAATTGTTGATCTTGTTTGGCTAACAAATAGAAATTTTATCAAAGTAGAATGTAAGAAAACAAGAGAATTTTAATGACATTGTACAGTTATCTCTTTCACTATTCAAGCGTTACTATTGAGAAGAGATACAACTAAAAAGGAAATGATGTTTTCCACTGAAATCTACACTAAGGTTTCACAAGAAATAAGTACTTGCCTGGGAGACGAACATGATATTTCCTCCGCTAATGAACATAAATATTTTTCCAACCTTATCAACAGTGGCAAGAGACACAAATGTCGCTAGTTCAAGTGTGAGCCCCGTCATGAAAACTGAGAACAACACAACATTGCTGCTAAAGCCAAGCGTCTTGAAAAGAACAGGTGCATAAAATGTAATGACATTGATCTCGGTAATCTGCTGGAAAAATGGGATGGAAATGACCATGACCATATGGGGTCTGTATTTCCTTTCCAAGATATTTTGGAAGGGATGCTTCACCTTCTTTGATTGCTTGCTACCCTCTACCAGGTCATCGAACTCCTCTTGAACCTATCGTCACTACGACTGTCAGACAGCTGCCAGAGCCAGAGAGAGTCTCCATCCCCAATTGTAGAGTGTATGGGTACCATAGTTTATGAGGCTCACTGCTAAGATCCTAGTGTTGAGGAACACCTGGAAGCATATGTTCAGTGCTCCTCGCAACCTCAGAGGCACCATCTCCGACAGATAAACCGGAATAGACTACAAAAATTGTCTAGACTTAGATTTAGATGGGAGCAATAACAGAGAAAATTCAGAGTCCTAATTTAGATGGGAGGATGAATAGAGGAAATTCAGAGCCATAATTAATATGGGAGGATTAACAGAGGAAATTTAGAGCCCTAATTCAAACGGGAGGATTAACAAAGGAAAATCAAAGCCCTAATTCACTAACCTGATTGCTGAAACCAACTCCAATGTCGAGTAACATACGACCAACGATGAGCATGGAAACATTGACGAAAACGCCATTAATGGTGGCCCCTAAGAGGAAAAACAACCCAACTAGAAAAATTGAAGGCTTTCGTCCCATAAACCTCATGGTGGTCGATGCAAAGAAGGAGGCAATTAGGCCAGCAATGTACAGAGACAAAGTCAATGTGGTGAGAAGCTGATTGTCGAATTTATAGTAATCATTGGTATGCGTGCACTTCATCTTCTGAAAAACATTTGGGAAGAATTTCTTCAAGAAATAATCCATGGAAGTCACCCCCCTTGCAATACATACAACAAACACTTTATCAAGAACTGGTACAGATCCAATTACTCTGTCATACCAATTCCAGAAATTAAAATTTGGGGCCATTGAAACACCTGAAATTTTGATGTTGCAGCTGAAAATGAGCCCCCCTGTGCCTGACACCAAGCAGGTTATGACCATGAAGGTAGTAATTCTTCTTGCATAGATCTTGGCAGGACCAGTCGAGGCCATGAATCCTCTTTCCATTGCCGCAGCTATCGCTTCTTTTTCCTCCTCTCAGCTAAAAATGAAAAATCCCAAGCTCATAATGAAATTTAATAACTAACCTGAGTTCAAATCAATGGGAAAGGAGAATTCAATCGTCTAACAAAAGATCGAACAATGCACACGAAGGACAGCAAGGCAATAGGGGTGTTTTTTTCAAATAGTGACACCTTAGGGCGTAACGCCGTAATTATTTAATAATTATAACATAAATAATAAAATAGTTCTTTGGAATAATAGATATAACTAATGCTATCATATAAATCAAATGATTAATAAAGGTCAATAGGAACCAACCTATAATAATAAATAAAACAATTAATTTATAATACATCTTATATTGCTAAAATTCAAAAAAACATAAAATCATAAAACATAACTTAATTATAACTTGCTTTTAAAATATTACTAATTAAAAAAGTAATTAATATATAAATTAAGAATATATACATTTAAAAAAATATGGAACAATATTCTTAACTTTGGAGATTTATCCCCACTTTATCGTGGAGATTCTTAATCTGTAGATTGGATTTGCTACAATACCATAGGTCAATATTTTAACTTAACAATACCACATGCCCAATTTGCTACAATACCATAGGCCAATATTTTAACTTAACCATACCACATGCCTAAAAAAGCCACAACTCACTTCAAAAGAGGATTTTTCATATGAATTATTATTTTTAATTAACCAATTTAATTTTTTTTTAAAAGGCCATAAATACTTTGGAGGTTTACTTTTGATTTCTGTACACTATTGAAAATATTATAAAATATTTAGTTTTGGTTAAATGCTTAATAAGTATCAAGTCCTGTGAGTTTCCTAAAGCAACTTAGTTCGGCATCGACGACATATGTGTTAGATTTTTTGGAGCAACCACCACGTGCGTCATTGTCCCCATATCCATCGATTCCGGTCTATGTTGGATCTCATGTGATGCTTCATCGCTGAAAACCGTGACTTAGCCGTCTTTGACACAGAATCCACAAACTATACTACATACCATAATTGGAGCTTAGAGTACCCGATCACAAAACCGCAAGAAACACAGTAATCGGTGCCTCATCATGTTCAAACTGGTCCCCATAAATCCACATCTCAGAAAACATTCATTTTCAGTCGCAACAGGTATGCCCTCTCTTCTTGCTTTAAATTAAAATTATTTCAAATATGATTGTATGAAAAAGATTATTTTACTTGGTTTATTGGTTGCAGGTATTACCAACATGTCGAATCACCATATGTCCCAACCAAGAAAGGTATAAGATCATGTATCATTCTACACCTAGCATGATAGGCTCCCTAAAGAATATTTGCATATCCTGACATCATTTCTCCAAACAAATCAACCATAGGTTTCACTCACCCGACCATGTTTATCATCACCCCACCTTGCACATGATAAACAACATTGCAGGTTGGTAGAGCCTTACCCTCCATGGCATCCATTACTCATGTAGACCATACACCAAAGGTATGGAACCATGGCCATAAAAACCCAAGCCCAGGAAGCACTTCATGTCCATCCATCCATCATACATAAAGTCAATTTCTACCCATTTCATGTTAAAACCCCTTTCCCGGGCTACCATTCTCACATGCAGATAAAAAAATGCAGCACCGAGTCTTGAACAAGGTCTACCACACCCCCACCAGCATAGCCCATCTGCGACATTTTTTCATCCCCTTCTTCACGCCCACACCAAGACCAACCAATGGGGCCCTCACCCTCAGAAATACACACTCCTCACACCATAGTGACAGATTATTTCATGTTTATAAGGGCACCCATCTTCGTTCTTATACATCCAAACCCATTATATATTCTTTTGGTAAGTGTAAAAAGATTTTTTAGGAGAACAATCCCATCCATACATTCACATTTTCCACCTGGAAGAAGTCCCTAATCACCCTTGGTAGGAGCTACACATTCTTTACCACACCCCACCATGACACTCATAACAAACATACACCCACCCTGGATGTCCTATCGACTCCAAGGATTTCCTCACTAGAAATTTTTATGATTTCTACCACTTGCATTTACAGCTCCGACCTTGGGCCACTTGATGACCATCATCAGTTATAACCATTTATCTTCATCATGCCTAGTTAAACCGTCACACCATGCCCTGCTACATTAGAAACCCTGGTCCCTTGCATCAGTACTCATCTCGATCGGTTGATTCTTCCTTATTGTCAACTACAATAAACATTTTCCAAGAAGGAGGTAGTACCTTGGAAGACTCCTCACCTCAATAGGGGCATACTTGGATGGCACTATGGGAATCATCATTGCTCATTGATGTCATTGATCCTCTTGAAATTCGATTCTAAGATAAGATTTCATGTCAAGATGGTATCGCACTTCATAATCGTTGCACTTTATCAGAATTCATTGAAGACTCGTGACTTGATCAACATCCCTTTCAGTAATGCTTACACGGGAATGTCCCCACCAGTCAAACACCCATGCATAAAATGAGAATTAATTCTAAAAAAAGCATGCCATACTAATATTATGCATGTGGGTACCACATTCAACCTTCTTTTGAAGAAAATTTCCTCGAGGGTGTCAACAACTATCGTCATCAGCCAGCAGCAGGTCACTACCAAAAGTGGCATAAACATAACCACTATCTTTCATATAATATTAACTAGTGAAAACATCATGAGCATGGGACATGCCCACCTCGTAGAAATATTCTATTCATTCTTTCTCTTGCAGGTTTCCAATAGAGTACAATGTCGTTTTTACTCACAGAAAGGATTCTCTCAACTCAGTTCTCAAGCAAGTTACTCACACACTCTCTCAAAAGGACCACACAGAAAAGAAACTATAACGTATCTCGACTATATAGTTCTTCTTATACCTCATACATTAGGGGGAAACTGTTAACACTGGAAAATCATACAGGCAAAAGACATTAAAAAATTTCAATCAGAAGGTACATATAAAGGTTTGCAGAGAAGAAATACATTAGAGGAGCTAAAAATTTAGTTTTTCCTAAGGTTAGAGGGAAAAAAATTTGGACTTTGCACAGGAAACACTGGCTCTAAGCGCGCAGTGCGTCTTTTCCTTCGATATCCACACACTATGCAACTATCCCTTCGATAACTATGTGGTCCTGGGGATGACCAAATGTCACCATCCAAGACCACTTGGCACACTTGGTGAAAAATATTCTCACTCAAACTAACAAAGTACAACCGCCTTGGAGCCACCTTAAGGATTTAGTGCAGCAAACAAAGGAATCATACCCCCACTCTTGTGTCACCATCCATCTTGGACCAAGAGAAGGAGAAAAAGTTTGAAAATCATATATAAAATCCATCCTTCAGAAGAGAAATATGAGACACATTGTTATGCTGGCCAAATTTCTCCCTAGAAAACCAGCTTGTGTTGCTGAATAGTAGGAGGATTGGAATGATTCAATTTTTGGCCATCCAACACATCAATCTAAGAGAGAGGAGTTGACCACATGTTCGTCGATCTACTATCCTTTGAGAGGAAAGAGATGCATGACAAAAACTTGAAGGGAAGAGACCCCCTTGTCTTGGATATTGGAGCTCCGCAGCTCAAAGGATCCACTACAAGAGATTTTGCACTCTATCTTATACTACTACCAACACCTAATAAATGGAGAAACCTCTCCATTGTTGAGTTATTAGTGTGTTTGATCTATTGAGCGTTTATCTTGTTCATGTTGTTTTTTTTTTTGTTTCATTGTTTATGTAGCATGCTATGTTTCCTTGTAACTTAGCTTATTACATGTTGAACTTGTTCCACTAACGTTTGAAAAACCACTTTGACCTATGACTCTTATGTACGTAAGAAACTTCCTTATTAAGAAAAATGTATTTTGTCCACTCATGTGCCGAATACACTACCACAACTATAGTGATTTTTAAAGCATCAATGATACATTACACTCCTAGACTTATGATTTAAAGGCTCAAACTTTGATCTTTCCTTTCCATATAACACTCCACTAAGCAACATTGATGTGTTATAATGCACTATAAGTCATAAATGGTGTCACACAATCCTATATTTAATTATATTTTGTGTTTTGATCTCAGGTTGTTACTTGGTCCATCCTTCCATAACACTCAAAATACCACTAAATCAATGATACATGTTGTTATTTTACATTTAAGGATGATTTCCTCTCTTGTCAAGTCCCTATAATATCCTCGTAATCCTGAGTGGTGCATTAAGCACCCAATATATCATGAATGATGCACTATAATTCACTTTAGGTCATGAGTGATGTGATATTACTCAAAATAATGTCATTTTAAAAACTTTTAAGGCCTAAGAACCTTGATAAATGATATGGAATTAAAAAAATAAAAAGCCTACACATTAAAAAAAAATTATTATTATTATTTATTAATAAATTCATATTTAAACTTGATTTAAGTTCACATAAAATAATCATATACTGTTATCATTAGGAAAATCATTTGAAATGATTATTGAAAAGGTTTATATTATTAATATTTTTTTAATATTTATTATTTATAATATAAAATAATAATAATTAATAAAGTAATGTTGATAAATGGGTTGATATTATCAACATTTTAAAATTATTTAATAATTATAACATAAATAATAAAATAGTTCTTTGAGGTGGGAGGGGCTAAGTGAAAGTGGGGCCCGATTTGGGGAGAAGCGGGGTCGAAACCCTAATCATGGTAGGAGACAAGGTTCACAGGTGCCTTGAAACTGTCTACATGCAACATTCTGAGAGGATCCTCAGCGTGACAGTTGTCCTGGGTTGTCAGAGCCCATCATACATTTGTACTCCTAGTAGACATCCATGCCACACCTGGGGTTTGACGCTTGCTTTTGGCTAAGTTGGGTTAGGATGGCCATCTCAGCGCACTCAAACCATAAGCCTACTACTCGACGATGGTGTATGCACAAGGTTTTGGTGCTGGAGAAGGTCCTGCACTGTCGGAGCGGTTGTTTAGACACTAAAGCACATAGCAAAGATGGGTTTTGAATAGGATTTGGTTGATTTAAAACTAGCACTGGAAGATTTGTCAGCAGTTTGGGGGCACGAGGTGTCGGCGAGAAATTTGGACCGGTATATTCCGGCCATTCGTGACGTAGGCCTGAAGAAAAAAGCTCCAGAAGGGGACTGGCGTTTTTCGAACAGGGCTGCTCTCCTGGAAGAAAGCCTTCAGAGTAATTTCAATTGTGCGTGGAAGGAAGAGTATGAACCAGGGCCATTCCATATTTTTTCATTTCTTGAGAAGCAAGGAGTCACTCAATTTTCGACAAATCAGTTAAACCCTATACCGCCAGGTATTTCATCAATCTCGTTTCTCTCAGGGGGGTTGGAAGACATAGTTGCTAGCTGTGGTATTTAAATTTTTGTTGGTCTTAAGGGTTTCTTGGGAGACAACCATAGATTTCCAGATTTGGGTAGAGGAGCTCAGTTGGATGCTCCTAGTGCACAAAAGAACCCACATTAGTGGTAGGGCATTAGTTTCCTTGAAAATTTTATTTTCTTGTAAGGAAGTGAAGCGGCAAGTTCGGGGCCAGAGCTAGCTAAGTGTTTGTCTGGAAACCCTAGTGTTTTGAGGCAGATGAATTTGGGACAGGTAGGGGCTCATCAACCTGCGTCTTCAACGGAAGAGCAGGGAAGGCTTTCAGGATCTCATAGAGGAGAGAATTGGTAGGAAGTATCTGGGGTGTCTAGATAACAAGAAGGCCAACTAGGAGCAGGAGGCCTTTCTCGAGAGGCTTCTCATCATACTAGGGAAGGGCGAGTTGGGTTGCCCATTCTTGAAGAACCAATTGCTATCGAAAGGCTTTTGGAGGGTGAGGAAGGTGGAAGGAGTGGGATTGTAGGAACAAGGAGAAATAAGACCAAGTTGACTAGGAAAAAATAAGAGAGCCCATGTTGTGTCTTTGGAGTGGACATACTCATTGATGAAGTAATGGAAGCAATATAAACCATTCTAGTAGGCAGAGTGAGAGGAAGGAAATACTTTGTCAACTATATCATAGACTGGACATCCTCGATATGGGTGGATGCCCCTAGAAGTCCCACAGATATTCAAACTTTAGCCTAGGGGTGGTTTATCATCAATTTTGAGAAAAAGGAGCATTTGGAATGGGTTATAAAAAGGAACTGTAATTTTGGGAAGAGGTCTGCCTTATTCAGGAAATGGATGCCACTTTTTGATGCCCAAAGGGAAAATTTTGAAGAATCACCAATTTGGGTAAAGTTTCCAAGGTTACCAATACGATTCTGGATGGACTTAGCTTTTCGGTCAATTGGGAACACGCTGGGTCAGTTCCTTGAAGCAGATCTGTCATTCCAACAGACCAAGGATCTGAGTGCTACCAGAATTTTGGTCAACCTCAATCCTAAAGAAGGCCTAGCAGAAGATATGTGCCTCAAATACAAGGAATTAGAGTTTACACAGACTCTCGACTATGAACACATGCCATTCCAATGCCACCGATGCCATAAATATGGACATCTGGCAAAGGATTGTTCGCTTGGGCACCGAAGAAGAAGGAAGAAGAAAAGGATAAACCAAAGGCCTCTCAGACCCTTGGCTGCAGAAGAGCTCAGGGCACCTGAGGGGGAGATTATGGAAGGGGTTGACGGACTAGGTGGCAACATGACAGTCACAACTCCTTCCAAACAACTGGCAGAGAAAAACAACCCTATAGCAATGGAACATGAACCGAAGCGCCCTCTAGCATCTTCACCCTTCCTTGATATTGAACTTGTTGCATATGATCTGGAGGGTACGATACTGGTCTCTTCTCCTTATCTTTTCACCTCTCTATGTACTTTTGTTTTTGCTTATTCAAAGCCTGGTCCTTCCAGGCCATCTCAAATAGAATATTTGCAAATGCATGATGTCATAGAGTCCCTGGACAGTATCATTACCTCCATCCTAGCTACCCATTGGAACCCCTCTCTATGTCTAATATAGGATCGCCCCTCCCTCAGCCTTGTATCCTCGAAAAACCCCCATATAACTTAAGATGACTTATGAAGAAACCCATGAAGGAGGAGGGTATTGGAGGATTGGAGGCTAATCCTATTTCGATAGGCCCAAGAAAGGTGAGGGGTAGGAAATCCAATCTTTAGAAGGCTCAATTCAAGGCAAAAATCGACATTGCAGATGGGAAGCAACGTTCCCTATTTGGGGTGCTTAGAGCAACGCAGACCCCCACCCTGGGTTATCGATGATTATTCTCTCATACAACTGCAGGGGTTTTGCTAGTCAACCCAGAAAATTAGCTCTGAGGGCATTGATGAAGCCCTATGAACCAGATGTTCTTATGTTACAAGAGACCTTGGGGATGGGGGAAGAAGTGGTTGGAACACTATCTAGGATGTTCCCAGGGTGGTTTTTTCAGGCCCTAGATGCTCATGGAAGATCCAGGGGCTTGGTGTTCGACATAAAATCCAGGAGGCTCAAGGAAATCTCCACATGGGGCTTTGAAAATTCCTTAGCCATGGAAGTCTACTCAAATGAGCTCTATCACCCTATTCTTCTTTTAAATTTTTATGGGCCTTGTTTGGATAAGGTGTAGTACTGGAACAAGATTGTTTCTAAGTCCTGCTTGAATAACTCAAAGCTCATTCTGGGAGGAGACCTGAATTTTTCCCTGGGGATCTTTGAATCTTGGGGTCCTTCTGCTCATGCAAACCCCCTCACAGATTTCTTTCTCAATAAGCTGGTCTTCTCTCACCTATTGGATGCAAATATGATAAAACCTAGACCCACTTGGAGGAACACAAGAATGGGTGAGGATAGGGTGGCCAAGAAGCTAGATCACTTCCTCGTTAACGAAGAACTGGTGGCCAGATCCTCCATATTTAGGCATTGGGTTGGGGAAGGGGGCATATCCGACTGCCTATCCATCCTCCTAGATATCAAAGGTCCTCATAAGAATTTGGGAGCTCCCTTCAAGTTTAACTCTTCCTGGCTCAAAGATGAATCTTTCAACTCTTTGTTCCATGCCAACTAGAGGATAGAAAGGTTGACAGAACCAGGTAGTATGAGCTGGCGTTTTATGGAGAATATAAAGAAAATGAAAAAAACTACCTTGGAATGGGAAAAGGCCAAAAAACTAAAGGAGGAGGAAGAATTACGAAAGATAAATGAATAACTTGACTTCTTTGAAATTTCGGAGGGGGCTGGATATGCCTCCATTGATTCGAGGTACAGAGTAAAGAGCCTTGAAGCATCAAGAATGAAAATCTTATTGGAAAGGCAGGAAAGTTGGCGCCTCAAAAGCAGTGAAATCAGGTTGTCAGTAGGAGATGAGAACACGAAATTTTTCCAGTTTTATGCCAAAGGAAGGAAAAATATTAATACAATATGGAGAATGTAGATGGAGGAAGGTGTTACGGCATGATCCTTCGAAGAATTATCTTCTCTAGGAGTGAAACACTTCAAATCTTTGTTCAGAGCCCTTGTGAAGCTATTTATTGCTGAAGTGATCAGGGTTGCTCAAATTTTTCCCAGATATATTGACGAAGAAGGGAATGAAAACATTATGGAGCTTGTCTCAAAAGGGTATCCTCAAGGCAATGTAGAAAGACAAGAGCCCAAGGCCGAATGGTTGGATGGTGGAATTCTTCCAACATTTTTTTGAATTTTTGGGTGATGACCTGCTTGCGGTGGTTAAAGTGTCGAGAAGAACCAGAACCATCTATCAACCTTTCAACTCCACTTTCCTTGCCCTCATCCCCAAGAAGGATGATTCAGAATCCTTCGATGATTTTAGACCTATCTCCCTTTGCTCGTGAATTTATACAGTCATTTCAAAAGTGATAGCTACTCGCCTTAAACCCTTCCTCTCTTGAAATATCTCCCTAGAATAGTTTGGCTTCCTAGATGGAAGAGAAATCCACGAGGTCATTGGTGTGGCTCAGGAAACTATCCACAACTTAAAAAGTAGTCGAAAAAAAGGATCAATTGTAAAAATAGACCTCTCCAAGGCATATGATAGAATTATTTGGATGTATCTTCAACTTCTCTTGACCCATTTTGGTTTCAGGATTGACTTCATCAACTAGTTGATGGAGTGCATTTAATCTACCAATATTGTCATTTTGATCAACGAGGTTGCTACCAACTTCTTCCATGTTCAAAGAGGCCTTCGTTAGGGATTCCCTCTATCTCCCCTTCTCTTTCTACTAGCTATGGAAGGGCTTAGTCTGATGATTCATGATGTGCAAAGAAGGGGGGAACTAAGAGGCACTGAGGTGGCTGTCAACCTCTTCATAACTCATCTGCTCTTTGTGGATGATATTCTCCATTTTAGCAATGGAATCTTATAATACTTTTGATGGTTAAAAGAGGTGTTGGACCTCTTCCTAAAGGCTATCGGTTAAGTATAAACAACTAGAAATCCACAATTACTACGGTAGGTCTTTCCCGAGTTGAAGTGGGCAGAATATTTGAAGTGTTTCCATTTGAAGTTAAGGCCCTCCAGGAAATTTTCAAATACTTGGGTTTCCAACTAAATCCGGACTCTTATCGAATTCAAGATTAGCACTGGCTTGTGGCAAAAATTGAGTCAAGGATGAAACATTGGAGTTTTAAATGGCTATCTCGAGCAGGGAGACTAGTATTGATTAAATCTGTAGCCATGGCCATTCCAGTGTACTGGGATGCCCTTTCTTGGGTGCCAAAAAGTATCCTTTCTTCTATTAATAAACTTTGTAGTAGGTTCTTATGGGTAGGATCAAAGGTGGAACATGTAATGCCATGGGTGGCATGGGATAAAATAGTGCGTCCGAAAGCTTGGCGAGGGTGGGGATTAAAGGAGCTCCCCTCCTTCACTGCTTCTCTAGCTGCAAAATTGGGTTGGAGACTCATTACTCTGGAAAACCTTTGGACAACAATTATAAGAAGGAAATACATCGACCCAATGCCAATAAATGAATGGTTTCACCTAGACCTAATAATAAATTAAAAAATGCTTCGATTTTCTGGAAAGAAAAGTTAGCATCGGTCAAGATAATCGAACAGGGATTGGCTTGGCATGTTGGGGATGAGGCACAAGTAAGGCTCGGTCATGATCCATGGGTGGGGTGCACCGGGAGATACGCCCTCTCCAGAGATCTAATTGAGTAGCTGGAACAAAAAGGCTTCAGAACTCTGAGCAATATTTCCTTGCAAGGTCAGTCAACCATGTGGGGATAAGCATGGATGATAGGGTAGGCCCTTCAGCTCAAAAACAGGTGGACAGAGGAGTGGTTGGGTTTTATCAGTGAGCTCCACAGATGAAATATCAGAATTCAAGAGAGGCCGGATGAGATCAGATGGGTGCACTCCCTAACGAGTCTGTAAACCCCAAAATTTCGCTACAAATGGCTAATGTCTCAAAAGGTTTGGGGGGATCCGGAGTGGTGGTTCAAATCGTTATGGGAGATAAAGGGATTGGTGAAACCTAAACTGTTCTTCTAGTGCATTCTTCAGAACAAAGTTCCCTCTTGGGACTTTCTTCAACGGAGGGGAAAGATTGGTCCCGGTTGGTGCTCCTTGTGCAAGGCTATTCTTGAGTCAGTACACCACCTTTTTCACACTTGCACATATAATATTAGGTTTTGGACCGAAACCTTGAGGCTCCTCAAGATTACGCAAAAATGGGAAGGTAAAGTTGTTTCAGAGGCGTGGCAAAAATGGTGGCAGGTTTCTCCAAATGACTGGGTGCGGAACATGCCACTCATTGTTTCCTAGGGAACCTGGATTGTGAGAAATCGTGTCATCTTTCAAGATGTTCTCTTTCTCGTTAATCTAATAGTGGCGCAAAGGGCATGTATTTTTGAATATACCCCAGTCCCGTCAGATTCCCAACATGCCAAAGTCATCCAAGGGGAATTTATTAGGGGTGACATTCTGTGGGCATATTTTGATGGGTCATCTGATCATAAAAATAGATGTGGAGCTGGCCTAACCATTCATGTTCCATCAAGAAAAGTTTTCAAAGCATCGGTTGGCCTTGGACAGGGGACAAATAACTTCGCAGAACTAAAATCCCTTCAAATCCTTATTTGCTGGCTTTCCTCCCTTGAGATGACAGAAGCCCAGATTTTTGGGGACTCTTTGAACATCATAAAATGGTTTAATGGTTCCCAAATATGCCTAAATTACATTTTGTCTCCTTTACTAGATGAGGTGCTGCTTTTAAAATCATTTTTTAACCATATCATTGCTTGTCACATTTACATGGAACGAAACAGTGAAGCAGACCTCCTATCTAAGGAGGGTGTTCAGCAAGATTTGGGGCACTAGGTAGCAACAGAGGTTGATGGAGGACTTGTTCAAATTATCGAACAACCTCCATTCGCTTGCTAGTTTCCAGTTCTCCTCTTTTCTTTTACCTGTTTTTTCAAATCAGCATGGAACTGTCCATAATTGTTGGTAATTGTATTCTTTTTGTTATATTTTCACTTCAACACTGAATCATATACTAAAAACTTCCTTGTCTCTATTTCAGATTTTTTTCTTCTTAAGAGAAGATCTAAGAGATGGTTTTTTCCTCATGTTTTGTACTATGTGACTGTAGACTTCAAAAGTTGGATCGGTGTTTACCACCCAGTTTATGTTTTTTGTGGGAACAAATAGAACAAGTCTGTTTCCATCCCTGTTTCGGGTGTTTATTTTCCTAACATTAGGGAAGCCCAGGCGCTGAAAGGAGACGTAATTTCTTCTTTTCTGAATAGGGCTGGGAGGATTGATCTTTCTTCCTCCTAATCAGCCGCAACTCCACCTTTCCTCTTTGTAAAAAAGAGGAAAAATGCAATTCATTGAATGCTATATGCATATACTATGTAACTTTCTATATACTCAATAGATGGTTCGATTTTTTCTTTGGAAAAATAAAATAGTTCTTTGGAATAATAGATATAACTAACACTATCATATAAATCAAATGATTAATAAAGGTAGATAGGAACCAATCTATAATAAGAAATAAAACAATTAATTTATAATACATCTTATATTGCTAAAATTCAAAAAATCATAAAACATAACTTAATTATAACTTGCTTTTAAAATATTACTAATTACAAAAAGAATTAATATATAAATTAAGCATATATACATTTAAAAAAATATGGAACAAGATTGTTAACTTTGGAGATTTATCCCCACTTTATTGTGGAGATTCTTAATCTGTAGATTGGATTTACTACAATACCATATAGGTCAATATTTTAACTTAACAATACCACATGCCCAATTTCTACAATACCATAGGCCAATATTTTAACTTAACCATACCACATGCCTAAAAAAAACCACAACTCACTTCGAAAGAGGCTTTTTCATATGAATTATTTTTTTAATTAACCAATTTAATTTTTTTTTAAAAGGTCATAATTACTTTGGAGATTTACTTTTGATTTGTGTACACTATTGAAAATATTCTAAAATATTTGGTTTTGGTTAAATGCTTACCAAAGAGGTTTGCACCTCAATAGACTTAATCCATCACTTTTCACTCTAAAAGAGATTTGCATCTCAATAGACTTAATCCACGGTTGATCTTGAGTTAATATGACCCTAAGATGGTTTAGTTGTTATTTATTAATCATAATTAATTAATAATTATAATAATTATTATTTTTTTTATTTTTTGTATTTACATTTATAGTTATATTTTATTTTATTTTTATGTAATTTGACACAATCAAACATTACAATATTTTTTATATATTCGGTTGGAGAGGGTCTCTACCCCAATTATTAATAATTAAATTAAAAATGTAGAAGTCGTATTCTAAAATAGACATACCTATTAACATAATGAGAGTTGACTATATCAATAACGTGATTTAATCATTGCTTTATATTAAAAATATCTATTTATTAAATAATATTTTAAGTTTAGACTATAAATTTAGTCATTGTTTTGTATTAAAAATATCTAATAATATTTTACCCTTAAATTATAAATTCAATCCAAACAACACATTGTTGGTATCAACGAGTTTACTTATTAACTCAAGGAGGATAAGATATGGGATTTGCATGTAACAACATGAAATTTCAGCTTCAGTTCAGTGTGATTTTACTTTTACTTTTGCTTATTGTTGAGGATGGCCATCGTGTAATGAGCACTAGATTTGGTAGGTTTACAATGTTATTCTTATTATTTTTCTTTATTACATTTTTGTTCTTATTTTTTTTATTTCTTCCTGTTATTATTTTTATTTAGACAAAAATTAAAATCAAGTTAGATTTGCAGAAGTTGTAAATAATTGAACCCAAATATAGTTATTAGTTAATTTAGTAGTTTCTCATAATGAAAACTATATAATAGGTTATTTTGGTATATTGACTGTAGGTGTGCTATCCAATATTCAACCCATGGAGGTGGGTGGCAAAGATGGATGTGTACTTAAGGTGGCTAAAGTTGGTGAAGACACATGGAGGAAAGGTAAGATCAGGCATGTGATTCACGTGACAAATATGTGCAAAAGTTGCGTAGCTCAATCCGCAATTATAGAGGTCCGCCTCAAAGATAACCCTGATATAAAGGCACCGCTTATTTACAATATGAAAACAAAGTTGCGACCAGGTATAACAATGGTTTACGTGGAGGAGCTTAATCCAGGATATCAATTCAATCAACTATTCCCTCGTCAAGTGGAATTCTTCAATTGCTCTTCACACACATAACATGATCCCCGCAAAGACAGATGGTGGTTATTATAATACCATCTCCTACTTATGTACGAAGCCCGTTTTGTTATTTGGGACTTTTTCCTACTTATGTATTAAGCCCGTTTTGTTATTTGGGACATTTTTTTATGTTAATTTTTACATATTTTACTTACGGGGGTTGCTTAATATTTTGTCATTTAATTTCTGTGTTATTTTCAAATATAAAATTTATTTAATATTTTGTATATTTTTTTATTTCATAAATAGTTTTAGGGGTAGTTTAGTTAGTGATGGTTGTGAAAATAAAGTTTTATATGTGAAAAGTTTGAAGTTCAAATTCCTTTAATTTTTTGTGATTAGTGAAGGAACGTAGACACTTAGAAATGATAATAGTAGTTATTGAAATCCACCTTATGTGTCTCATAAGTATGAAGCCAAACCAATTACCAATTCCTTTATATCCAAAAATAAAACAATTTATAAATAAATAAAAACACTTCTAAATTTATTTCATAAATATGACCAGTATTTACATGAATATGAATCAACAGTGTGTGGAAATATAATTTTAGCATTTTGATAAAACAAAATATGAAATAATTTTTATTTTTAAAAAATATAATAATAATAATTTACTATAATCTATATTATATCATAAAACCACACTCGCTGGTTCAAAACCAAGAAAATCAACAAAATTTTCTTATATATATTTTTCATTGAAAATTTTAATTCTCATTTTATAAATCACAAAAACCGAATTCCTAATAATTAAAAATATTATTTTAATAAATTACAAAATTAAAATAAAATTAATATCTAAAATTATCCAATACATTAATACAACAATAAATCACTATCCAAAAAGTGCAATAACATTATAACATTATATTATCTAATAACATAACGCGTCGACAACGTTCCATTATATGTGATTATTACCGAAAGTGATTTTACAATTTTATATGGATCACAGAAGCATAGATTCTAAAAACATTATATTATCTAATGTGTAGCTCAACAACTTGCTAATCAACCCTTCTATAGACATTGCCTTTACAATATATAGATAGAACAATTAACTCCGTCTACCACCAAGATTTATGACCCAGATTAAATGCGGGACCCCAGTTATTTTCGAAACGGGCAGGGGGTCTGGAAACCGCGTGTGCTTTTGTTCCCGCCGGGGCCCACGTCCCTTCTTCCAGATTTAAATTTCATGAATGTTAAATGGGTCAAATAAAACCCTCGAGCATATACTTCATTAAAAAGGAACGGGACTTTATTTATCAGAAAGTAATTTTAATACTATACATGATATTTTAATATATTTTAATATATATCATGTGGGTTTGTGTAACTATATGTTGTTTTTTATCACATTGTCTTTACATTTGTTTCTCAGTATTTTGGTATATTTTTCTTCCTATGAGTGGTTTTTCTACAGCGCTTGTTTATCTAAGAGGTTGGTTTTTTAAAATTATATTTTAAAAATTTGTTAATCAAAATATAATGTTCATTTTTATAGCTTTTCCAAATATTTTTTTTTCTCAAAAAATAATAAAAGTATTATACTCATAATTATATAAAACATTTAGTATTATATTATTGTTAAAGTTAGTATATCATTTGAATTTAAATTTTTGTGATTCATATTATAGTTGATGTTTAGTACATTTAATAGTGAGATTATAGAAGAATTTGGACTTTTGAGAAGTTTAATTCCCCTTACCATGATATTTGAATTTTAAAATTTTTCTACAGCGCTTATTTTTGTTATTTAAGATGTTGGTTTTGTAAAATCAGATTTTAAAATTTTGTTAATCAAAATATAATAACTATTTTTATAGCTTTTCAAAATAAAACCTTTTTTTTTCCTAAAAAATAATAAAAGTATTATACTCATAACTATATATAACACTAATAGTATTATATTAAATTTAAAGTTATTATATGATTTGAATTTAAGTTTCTGTGATTCATATTATAGTTATGCTTAGTACATTTAATAGTGAGATTATAGAAGGATTTGGACAAGCATGGATGCCCTTTGAGAAGTTTAATTCTCTAAAGTAATTTTCACTCCTCAACCTCTCACCATGATATTTGAATTTGTAACTTGGTAGAGACTAAACTCCATGCAAACCAATAGATCTACATCTTATAAATTATATTTTAATATTAAAATATTAACTTTACAAACATTAATATTTCATCTCAAAAATGCAATGCCCAAATCTTTAAAACAAATGAAAAAGAATATTGGTTGAATTGACAAAACTAATTTTCTTTTTAAAGTAATATTTTTATATTAATATTATTTTTGAGAATATTAATATTTTATTTTAAATATGTCTATCGAATTTTGGCTTCTGTGATCTAGTTTCGAACCAACCCCCAAACGTTGTTGGTTGGTTCGAAACACATCAACAATATTCATTCAAATGTGATTATTACACAAAGAATTCTATATAATTTAAATATGTTATTTTTAATATTACTAAAAACTTAAAGTCCAATATTAATTTTAAACTAATTGGTTTCAAACCTAAAAAAATATTAAAATTTAATAACTTTTAATATTGCTTTGAAGCTTTAATATTGCTAACAATTAATATTAAAACCTCATATTAAAACTTAAAATTAAATGGAAACTTAAAACTTTATATTAAAATGAAAACTTAAAACATAATTTTTAGTTTTAAAAGTAAATGCAAAATTTTAGTTTTAATATTAATAGTAGTTTTAAAATTTAAAACCTAGTATTATGGAAACTTACAAAAATGAAAATTTAAAAATTAATTTTTAGTTTTAAAATTGCATGAAATTTATTTAGTTTTAATATTAATATTAAAATTAATATGGAAAATACATTTTTCTTTTATCTTTGGTTTTTTTTTCACTAAAATCTACTGAATGATCACATAAATATGGGTCATTCTTTTAGATGTCCATGTGTTTTTTCTTTGATCTTATTAACTAATTTTTGAAACAAAGAACAACATTCATGTTATGCCAAGGCTAAAAAAAAAAACAAGTATACATATCAAGTATGGAACAAATCAATAAGATTCATTAAGAATTTTGGCAACAAAAGGACTAATTTAATGATTGAAGTCGATCTTTTATCTATGCAATATCTATGCAATATAAAAAAATTCGATCTATAAGAAATAGATTTATGAACTCTGACACATAAGATTTGGTTCTTTAATAAAATCGATACAAGGTGAGCTAATATTACAAAATAATATTAGAAACCATTATTAAAACCTAATAAGTGAAAACTAATATTAGAACCATACATTAAAGCCTAAAAATAAATGGAAACTTAAAACCCCATATTAAAAACTAATATTAAATCTCAACTTAAAATATTAAAATATAAAATCTAATATTAAAATTGTAAACTTCAAACTTCATATTAAAAAGTAATATTACAACATCCATATAAAACCTAAAATTCTAACCCCGGAAAATCTTAAAACCTAAAACATAAATTGTAAACTTAAAACTTCATATTAAAAAGTAATATTAAAACATCAACTTAAATCTAAATCCTAAACCTGAAAAAATCTTAGGACTCTTACAACACTTTATGACAAACCCTAATGCCCAAAATTCTTGTCACAATTCTTATTTAGTATTATATTTGTCATAATGTGAGATGAATACAACTTGACCAAGAAATTTTATCCTTGATATGATCTAAAACTAAGAAGTGTTTATATCACCAGTGCTAAAGAAATTATCGTTTAAAAGAATTGGTTAACAAAGTGTTAATTACTTGTTGAATGAACGACAAAGGAATTCACACAATGATAAACTGAGCACTTCATGACGGTTTATATCTTAAAGTTTATGAGCAATCCCTGAAAGGATAATCCATCGAATGGAAGACTCAGATATAAAACTCTCTAACCTTACTACTTGGCCTTCAATTGAAAATTCTTGTATGTGCATTGTTACTTGATTTGTCTATACACCATAATAACCACATTAGTTATCTCGCCGCCATATCATTTATCTTGCCATTGACAACCTAACACCAATTGAAGATATTAAAGCCCAAATAAAAAATCATTGTACATGAATCATCTAACCAAGCCCATCCTAGCACTAAACACAGACCTGTGATATCCTGATTAAATGGTTTGATTAAATGCTAGGAAATTTGGATCTTCAACCAAACACTCTAACATGAACAACTTATCCATAATGGCTTGCTTCAAATTTTATCATTTTGATGCCCCTTTCTGGTTGTGCCAACTCAACTTCCAAATCTTGGAACATTTGAAAACAACACAGTAATATTAATATCACAACAATATATATATATATATATATATATATATATATATATATATATATTAAAATTTTATGATTAAAATTTTCTATTTAAATCAATTGATACACATAAATCAAGAAAATGTTTTTATAAGAAAAACATATTGTTTCACAATATAAAAAAGAAGTGTCAGGAAGAACACAATGCCCAAATCAACACAACAAATGAATGAATAGACTTCCTCCTTTGATTGACAAAGCTAATGGAGGAGCACTCATCTTCCTTTGAAAGCTAATGTCGAATCGCTAAAGGCCCATGAGAATGTGACATGATAGGATGGATGGACAACCATAGTGGAAAACTATAATAGGATGTACATCAAGCAGGGAAACCATATTGATGATTATTCACATTGAAACCTTATTCTAAAACCTTAAATTTACAAGGAAACCTTAATGTTAGAAATTTGTTCGTCAATACTTTCTTCATAGATAAATACCCTACAAGCTTGGCATGTGAAAATAAAATAAAAGAATACAAAGGATAGAGAGGGGAAGGAAGAACCAATAAAGAGGCGTGTTTATTTTTTCACGACATTTGAGAATCTATATTTGGGTCTTACAATCTTAGACACAACTAAATCAAATGCCACAACGCTTCTAATTTTCACAGTAGAAAAACACACATCACTGAATCAACTAACGCACATGAAATTTTTTTAATTTTTTCAACCCTTATTTTTTATATTAAAAAACTATAATAAAATAGTCTAGGGCTCACGTACCAAGAATCATGGCCCTTTACAATCACGTTGATACAAGAAAAACTAGGGTTGGGTAAAAATAATTTGACAACCAATCTACCCTGAACAAGATAATACTTGACCTACTTTCTCATGGTGGCCACACACAACCCTTTCAGTCCACGTGTCCTGAACATATCCTGCAACTCCTCAATCTTCCTCTATTAATGAACTCTGCTCCTTTAGATCATTGAACCCGAGTTGATAAGATCTTTCCTATAGCATCCTCTTTTGTCCTTCAAGGTCTACAACACTTAGGGTCTTTGATGCGTTGTCCACAACTACATTTGAGAATGGATCTTGGGTTTCTAACTTATGCCTTCCTTTGCTACTATAAATAAGACAATTCAAAGGCTTGCAAGCTACCCACTCTCATTGTGGAATTCCATCTCTACATAGTGAAATAGAGCTATCAATATGGCTCTCTTGGATTCCCTCTTCTGTCCTTAAAATATCGATCCCTGAGCTCTATAAGTTTTCCACTCGTAGCATGCTTGATGTCCTTCTTAGTTCTGCGCATAGGGTTATAGTGGCACCTAATATCATCCCTCCTTACTGCACTTTAGAGGCCTTTCAAAATTTTCCCTCATGGACTCTCTAATATTTCATTGTTGTTCCTACATTGCTTCATATCTGCTCATCTACAGTCATCTCCCTGACTGATTTAGGGCTACAATAATTTCCCTCTTCTAGGGCTTGTAGATATTCCCTTACACTTGTGATTTGACTCCTCAAATCACACATATCTAGGGATTCCAATATTTGTTGTTCAACCTACTCATGAATAGTCCCTTTACTTATCCTCTTATCATCCCTCTACCCTCCTGTAGATGAATGAACTAGTATCTTTGCAACTAGCCCTCTTATCTCTAATTCATTCACACTAGATCAAAGGACCGGGGTTGTTAAATATTTTTGTTCCAACCATGAAAAAAACCTAGTTACAAACCACATTTCCTTGTATAATAAACTTATAAATATGTCCTCTGTTTCTCATGGTACACATGTACAAACACCCTGAGTTTTCCAAGTCTACCATAGATTTTTATGTATATTCTTGTAAGGTCTCAACCCTATATTTTTGCATAAGTATATATCACTAAGAAAAAAAATTGGAGAAGGTCCTTTAGGATGATTCTATGACCTAGAAAAAACCGTAATTAGGGATTCAATACTCTGTCCAAATACTTTAGGACCAAATCTCAACTCAAGGACTAATTTCCTTGACACAAATCCTTTTCTAGTAGCCTCACCATAGTCTTTAACCCCGAGACCATCATACCAAAAACTATGGACTTATGCAACCTTCCCTTTTGGACTATTCCACACCAAACTATCCCTCATTGGCCTCTCTAACCATTGAGCTAAGATATGAAGGTAGTCGACCCTCCTGGCTACATTCATCTTAGGCCTTATGGCCTCCTTGATTTCCCATTAGGCCTCTGGGTCACTATTCTGCAATCCAATATAGGTTTTATGCCTCTCAGCCCTTCCTCCTATGGATGACTAGTGTTATCATTCATGACCCATCCTTAGCACAAGAAGATAAAACTTTCAAACTCCCTTTCTAGTGCATAAATACATGTGGCCCACCTTCCCTAGCTCAATGTAACCCTTCTACCAAACTCAATTTCTTAAACTGAAGGAGACCTCCTTAAGTGTTAATAAGTCATAGACAAAAACCTCCTCTCTTGTTTTTACTTCATGGATCTCCCCCACTTCCCTTATATCAATTCACGACTGATCAGGATATCATGCCTAAGTTATGCAAATTTCTCAAAAATGAAAGTGTTCAAAACTTGTTGCAAAGTGAATGATTGGAAAGGTCTCATCGTTGCGATTCTGGCACCGCAAACAGTTCTCAAAACGGAGGTCATATGCGAAAGTTATTGAGGTTTGAAATATCCAGTAAACTCCATTTTTCAGTTGACCAAGTTTGAATTTCAAACTTTGGAAAAATTAAAAAAAGGATATTCCAAAGAATATTTAGGGAATATTCCCCAAAATATTCCATTCGAGCGAATGATCTGGTGACAAGTGGCAACTTGGGATTCGAGGATGGTTTGACTTCAATTGTTGGTGGCCAATCAGAGAGTGCCACGTGGCAAGCCCGGAGGCTGCCACGTGGCCCCAGGCCGAGAAGCAGGTTTGGTATATTAAATTTTTTGCAAATTATGAGGTTTGAACCGCGGACCTCATTCCCGCAAGCAGAACGGGTTACCATTTCACCATAGACTTGTGTCTTAACTATATTGGAGGCAGATTTTCATTTGAAGTTTGAAATGGTTGCGGGCGGAAAAATAAATGGGCTAGCCCCATAGGGCTAGCCCGGCCCCATACAACCTACTGTTGTGACCACATGCCAAGACGCTCATGCTAACCCTTAGCTGCGGATTAACTGGTGGGTCCTCATATCATGTGACCACGTCCAGAGTTAAATGCCACGATGCCACATTTACGATTAGCGGTTTCTTCAACGGTTTATTAACAATTATGGTTGCGGTTAAGTCGGGGTATGGCATGTGACCGCCACCCTTAAACATTTAATGATAGCCTTATCCGTTACCACCAGTTTGGAGCACCTCCAACATTTTCGGGGAATCCACTATTTTGGAGCGCTATCTAGTAGTTTCTCCACATTTGGTGGAGGTTTTTTAGTGACATTGGGCAGTTTTCTTTGGGAAGCCATAACTTCCTAATTATTGAACCAAATTGGACGAAATTGTAGACAATTTTGGGTCTCTTCGACCTTCTGAAAAGTTTTGAATAGGTGTTAGGTCAAATAGAGGTGATATTCAACACTGTTTCCTTCAAGGAATATGAAGGAGCCATTAGGGCCATCATGGAAAAGGCACTGTTTTGGGTAATATTTCACTGTTTAGTGTATATGAAAAGGCATTTTTAGCTATTTCATATCTTATGAAACTGTATTTACTGTTATTTTTGCCTATTGAGGCATATTTACACTTGTATTTTCATTCTGAGCAAAATTAATACAAGACGGGCATGCCATTTGGGAGGCTTGGACCAGCAAACGTAGCCTAGGAGAGGTGAACTGCTCAACAAATAGCTGAGTAATGTGGTTGTGAGTTGATTTACTATTTATTGTTGCTGTACAATGTTAAACAAAAAATTTATTTAATCAATCCTCACACGGAAACTTGAATAACAAAACTAGAAATATTTGTTTAACCTGCAACTTAAGGAGAACCATTTGCACACTAAAATATATATGTTTGGATACTTTTCATAGCGTAACAAATAAAATCCAAATTCAGATTAGGATGGTATCATAGCTGGTGTTTTTGAGCATTAGGAGAGCTAGTGTTTCTCTTTATATTGTTCTTGTGCAAAAGGATTTGATTAAAAGTTTTCATTATAACCCTTGCAAGCAATGCAAAGCCATTTTGGGGCAGCATTTGTTGTAGGTTTTTGAGGCTTACTAGGCTGAGTTTTCTAGAGGGTGAAGGAATAGCTATGGATAGCTAAGTCTTGGAAAGGAAAAAAAGGAAGAAAGGGCTGAAGGCTTCTTCCTTGCCCCAAAGTACCTTAAGGTCACCATTGAAACACAAACCCTCTTGACGATTGTTTTTTAAGAAGCTCTTGGAGTTTGTTTGTTGTTTGGCTGCTTGAATAAGAGTTTGTCTTTACAACCATTTGGTTAAAAAAGCTTTGTCATTTGTTTTGAAATCTTTGAGAACTTTTTTGAAGTTAATTTTTTCATTGACATCATAATGACAACTTCTACAAGTGAAGTTTCCTCCTTCACAAGATTCTTCGATGATGATATGAAGCGTGACTTATTATATTGAAGGACATGGTACAAATTTTGTTTGAGGATAAAAGAGAAAGTACTGAACTTCGTGAAAAAATGTTTTCCATGAAGGAAGAGATGGAAGAAATTTTATAAAAATTGCATGATATGGAGAGGCATCTCCATTAAGCCCAAGAGGCTTTGACCAAGAAAATGCGTGAGGAAGAGGTAATCCATTCTAACTCATCTTCAATTTCATCATTAGAAAGATGTGTTGGTTCTTTCGAAAAACATACAAGGGGTATAGGGTCCAAATTAATGATTAAAATGGGCTATGAAGGCAAAGGATTAGGAAAGCATGCACAAGGCATGGTTGATCCCATTCCAGTTGAGGAACGACCCAAGAATCTTGGTCTTGGTTATGTGCAATTTAATGGCGAAGACTCCAAAAACATGAAAGCATGTGAGGCTAATTTAAAGAGAACCTTTATTCCAAGCTCTAAGATGCAAATATTTCAAATTTGTTTCAAAGATGATTTCCATTTCTTTAAGCCTTTTATGTAGCAAGAACATGGTAAACATGCAACTTATGGCGAGCATGCAAGTTCATATAGTTTTCAAGACAAAAACAGTGAAGTTAGTCTACAAATGAAAGCTATAGCCTCTACTAGTTCATCTTCTCATGAAGACAAAAAGGGTGAACATTCAAAGCAACACAAGAGGTATAAATCTTCTCATGATCAATTTGATTGTGTTTCTGCAAGGCATGATAATTTTACATGCTTAAATGGAAGAAAGTTTTGTTGTACATATTTTGGTGGATTTAACCATGTTGTTTCAAGATAATGGATGAGGAAGAAAGCATACAAGAAGCAGATGTGGCAAAGACAAATTTCAAAGAAGGTGCATAAGTTTTGCGCATTTTGCCAAAAGAGGGGACATGTTGTCTCCCATTGTTGGACTTTGCATCCAACTAGTAGTCCAAAGAACATGCAGCAAGAGGACAGGAAGATTGGTGCAAGTGGAACTATGGATTCCATTATTGATGTGAAAATGGAAGATTCACATGAGGAAGAGTTACAACAGCAAATTTCGCCATGGAAGTGGCTTGGTAAGAAGTGGATGGACTCCTTGGTACAGTAAGACCTACTCATTTTGTACATATGCAAATTTCGATTGTATATATGTATGTTATGCTGTAATATCTCGTTTGTTTGAGCCACCTTAGATAATTTATCATGGAAGCAATTTACAATTTACTTCTGCAAATTTCTAGCCAGAAATTTTCTGAGTGAAGTGCAAGAAAGACAGTTCTTGACAGGAGGACAAGCATCGAGGAAGGGAAGTGTGAATTTCTTTCTAGTTGTGGTTCAAATTCACTAGCCATGCAGGGAAAATGTTTGGAGGATGAAGAGAAAAGGGTGCAGCATTCTTATTTTCTGTACAAATCAATTTCAGTAGTCTAGAGAGCTTTTGGGGTCCAAAAGCTTCTCATTTGGGAGGTGTGATCAGGAGATCATGCCCAAGTTATGCAAATTTCTCAAAAATTAAAGTGTTCAAAACTTGTTTCAAAGTGAACGACTAGAAAGGTTTCGTCGCTACGATTCTGGCACCGTGAATGGTTCTCAAAACCGAGGTCATATGAGAAAGTTATTGAGGTTTTAAATCTCCAGTAAACTCCATTTTTCAGTTGACCAAGTTTGACTTTCAAACTTTGGAAAAATTTAAAAAAAAAATATTCCAAAGAATATTTCGAGAATATTCCCCAGAATATTCCATTTGGGTGAATTATCTGCTAACAAGTGGCAACTTGGGATTCGAAGATGGTTTGAATTCAATTGTTGGTGGCCAATCAGAGAGTGCCACATGGCAAGCCCAGAGGCCGCCACGTGGCCCCAGGCCGAGAAGCAGGTTTGGTATATTAAATTTTTTGTAACTTATGAGGTTTTAACCACGGACCTCATTTCTGCAAGCAACATGGGTTACCATTACACCATACACTTGTGTCTTAACTATATTGGAGGCAGATTTGCATTTGAACTTTGAAATGGTTGCCGGCGGAAAAATAAAGGGGCTAGCCCCTTAGGGCTAGCTCGACCCCATACAACCTACTACTGTGACCATGCGCAAAGACGCTCATGCTAACCCTTATCTGTGGATTAACTGGCAGTTCCTCATATCATGTGACCATGTCTAGAGTTAAATGCCATGATGCCACATTTATGATCAGCGGTTTCTTCAACGGTTTATTAACAATTATGGTTGCAGTTAAGTCGAGGTATGGCATGTGACCACTGCCCTTAAGAATTTAATGTTAGCCTTATCTGTTACCGCCAGTTTGGAGCGCCTCCAAAATTTTCAGGGAATCCACTATTTTGGAGCGCTATCTAGCAGTTTCTCCACATTTGGTGGAGGTTTCTTAGTGACATTGGGCAGTTTTCTTTGGGAGGCCATAAGTCCCTCATTATTGAACCAAATTGGACGAAATTTTAGTCAATTTTGGGTCTCTTTGACCTTTTGAATAGTTTGGAATAGGTTTCCTATCAAACAAAGGTGATCTTTAGCACTTTTTCCTTCGAGGAAGATAAAGGAGCCATGAGGGCCATCATGGACAAGGCACTGTTTTGTCTAATATTTCACTGTTTAGTGTAAATGAAAAGGCATTTTTAACTATTTCATATCTTCTAAAAATTTATTTACAGTTATTTTTTACTATTGAGGCATATTTACACTTGTATTTTCATTTTGAGAAAAATTGATACAACAAGGACAAGCCATATGGGAGGCTTGGACCAATAGACATAGCCCAAGAGGGGTGAGCTACTCAACATATATCTGAGTAATGTGTTTGTGAGTTGATTTTCAATTTATTGTTGATGTAAAATGTTAAACAATAAAATTATTTAATCAATCCTCACACACAAACTTGAATAACAAAGCCAGAAAGATTTATTTAACCTGCAACTTAAGGAGAACCATTTGCACACTAAAATATATCTGTTTGAATAATTTTCATAGCGTAACAAATGCAATCCAAATTCAGGTCAACGACTTACCTTGTAGCCTTACACATCCTCACAATTAGGCCTCCTTCAGACTACATCTATGCTAGCGCTCCTTTACTAAATGAGATCATCTCATTCGATGTGTCTAACCTTGTCCTAAGGCATTCTTAAATAGCCTTCTTTAAGCTTCTTAGGACCCTCTAGAACTTAGGGGTTTTGATCCTCTTAGACTTTGGAATTCATTTTTTTTTTTCTTTTAAGATTTTAAGCCCCATGTAGGTATAGAGCACATTCACTTGGGTTCTTTTCCCACAATTCCCTTTTGTAAACAAACTTCACAATCCCATCTCACTAGGATTTTGGAGTACCTATCAAGCTACATAATTCAATGCTTCCTCGTAACAAGGGAGGTACTTCCACTTCTTGGAAATATCTAGCATCACTAGTGACACTAGCCCATCTAACATCCATAATTGTAACATACCCTCTAAAATGCATCATTTTATCTATAATTTCTTTTCCTTCTCAAAACCTAAAAATATTGAACTTCAATAGGGATTATCCCTCTGAAGCTAGACTCCCTATGAGTCTACACAATCTCCATTTACTCACATGCTTCCATTGTGCACACTCTGATCTATTGGGCCTTCAAAGTCACTCTAACTCCATGTTGAATTTTCCACGACATATGAGAATATAGGTTTGGATCTTATAATCTCTAACAAAAACAACTCAAATGCCACAACACATATACTTTGAACAATGGAAAAGCACACATCAGTGAATCAACTAGTGCACATGACATTAAAAAAAAAAAAATCAACCCTTTTTTGATATATTAACAAACTATAATACAATAGTCTAGGGATCCCATATCAAGGATCATGGCCCTTTATAATCATAGTGATATAAGAAAAAATAAGGCTTATTGTCAGTATTTTGACAACCAATCTACCTTGAACAAGGAAATAATTGACCTACCTATTGATGGTCAACCATTTCAATCCACATGTCCTAAATACATCCTGCAGCTCCTCAATCTACCTATATCAATGAAATCTGCTCCTTTAGATCATTGAACTCGGCTCAATAATATTTTCGTTATAGTTACCTCCTTTTTCCTTCAATGTTTGCAACACTTAGGGTCTTCGATTAGCTATTCACAACTCCATTTGGGAAAAACTCTTAGAATTCCCATTTTTGCCTTCCTTTGTTCCCATGAACTAGAGTTATCAATATGGTTCTCTTGGGTGCCCTCTTTTGTCCTTCGAAAAATCATTCCCTGACCTCTATAATTTTCCCACTCCTAGCATGCTCGAAGTCTGTCTCAAGTATACACTTAGGGTTACAATTGAACCTACTAGGATCCCTCCTTGTCATACTTTATATTCCTTCAAAAAATATCCCTCTTGTAATCTCCAATACTACACTATTGTTCCTGGTTGATTCATATCTTCATGTCTACATCCATCTCCTTCACTGAGGGCTACAATAAATTTCGTCTCCTAGTGCTTGTAGATATATCCCCACACTTGTGATTTGACTCATAAAATCACACAAATATAGGGCTTCCAATATAGTTTCTCAACATCCCCATGAATTTTCCCTTAACTTCCCCTCTTATCAACCTTATACCCTCTTGTAGTTGATGGAACGATGATCTATACAACTAGCCCTTTTGTATTTGATTTGTTCACACTAGATTGGAGAACTAGGGATGATAAATAATGATGTTCCAACCATGAAACATACCTCCTTATAATACAACATTTCATTTTATAATCAACCCACCAATCAGTCCTTTGCTACTCACGGTACACTTGTGAAAATACCCCAGGGTTTCCAAGTCTACCACAAATACTTATGTCTCCACTTCTAGGGTCTTGGCCCTCTATTTTTGCACAACTATACACCAGTAAACCAAACCTTTGGGGTAGGTCCTTTAGGTTAATTCTATGCACGAGAAAAAACCCTAACTAGGGCTTCAATACTCTTTCCAAATACTTTAGGACCATATAACAACTTAGAGACTCATTTCCTTGGCACTAACCCTTTTCTACCAACCTCACCACAGTCTCAAAAACTTAGACCATCATAGCAACAACTATGGACTTCTACGACCTTTCCTTTTGGATTTTTTCACACCAAAATAGCACTCGTTAGCGTCTCTAACCATTTTCTTGAGATCTGAAGGTAGTTGGTCCTCTTGGTTGCATTAATCTTAGGCCTTTCGGTCTCGTTTCTTTCTCACTATGCATGTGGGTCACTATCATCCAATCTATTATGGGTTTTATGCCTCTTCATCCTTCCTCCTTTTTAAAACTAGTGCTACCATGTGCAACCCTTCCTTAGGACATGAAGCCGGAATTTTCGTCCTCCCATTATAGCCAAAAAATAGGTGTTTCCTACCTTCCCTAGCTCAGTGCAACCCTTTCAGTTTTTTTAACTGTTTCTTCAGGACTGAAGGAGACCTCCTTTAGTACTAAAAAGTCATGGACCAATCCATCCTCTCTTTTTGTGACTTCATGGATCTCCTTCACTAGTCTTGGATCAATTCAAAACCTTCCTTGTAGCACTACTCTTCCTTAGAACTAGGCCTTCTTTGGACTACATACCTACTAGCCCTGATCTACCAAATGAGCTCCTCTCACTTGATGTTTCCGCCATTTTTCTAAAGCATTCTTAAATGTCCTTCCTTAAACCTCTTAGGAACCGTCTATAAATTAAGGGTTTTGATTGTCTTAAACTTAGGAATTCATTTTTATTTAGAATTTTAAACCCCATCTGGGTCTAAAACCCCTTCACTTCGGTTCTTTTCCCACATACCTCTTTTTTTCCAACCATGATAAACCCATGTCACTAGGCTTGTGGAGTACCTCCTAGGATTTTATAATACCTCCCGACATACACAATTCAACAAGGCGATCATAGTAGAAATTCATTTTCCTAGTGCACAACTTCTACAATGCCTTGTTGTAATGTACTTTTAGCGATGAATCCACTTTGTCTCTGCCTCAAATAAAAATTTGTGGCAACTATGCCTGCATATTCATTACTCATTATATTGTTAATATAATAATGAAATCATACCTATTGTTTATTCACTTTTCACTATACATTTTTTAAAACCATATCGATTGTTGATTAATTGTCTAAATTTTTTTTTGTGCATGTCTATGTGTTACAGAAGAAAGATGAGATGGCTTAGATACAAGTGTTGAAAACATATCTCACTATTTACCAGCATCAATGACAAATGGAATTAGCTATCTAGACATGTGTATTTTTGCTAGCAATAACAATTCAATTGATTGTAACATGAGCATGAACAATAACAATTATTTATTATATAATGAAATTCTACCATTATTCATCCACGTAACTCTAGTGAACTCTTCCACAATCATAGGTTTAGTTTTAAATTGATTTCTCACTAAGTATGATATGTGGTCATTAATAAAAGACACAGTGAATTTTTAATCACAATTTGGTAAGAAAATATTTTAAACATCGTTTAAACACTTGATTTAGATATTCAAGGAAGTTACCTACATCCATTTAATCCATGTTTGTGTTGGTGAAAATGAGAATATGTCAGCATATTTAAATTTACACCATCCGATCAAAATTTTTAATTACCAAAAAGATTGACATGTCAATTTCCAATAAGGGGACAATGAAACAAATTAGAGAGTGAAACAATTTTGCAACTATTGAAGGAGTAGTTTAAGAGTTGTAGTAGAATCAATTTTAAATTGATTTAGAAAGTTAAACATCGAGGGGCAAATAAAAGGCGAGGAAAAATATTGAGAATGGGTTTAGAAGTGTGAAGTTTGGGAGCACAAATTGTAAATTCCTTGAATCCTAATAATAAAATTCTAGATACTTTTCATAAAATATTCCAACCACCATTCATTGCAACAAGTTTTCTTTCTCTGCATTATTTATTTTTCCATGCTTAGTTCTTCATATGCATTTTGGGTTTTTTAATCTAATTTATCGACAATTAAAATGATGTGAAAACCATCTCTAGTTCTAAAATATTCTTGAATGCTTAAATTAGGGAGATTAATATAGAAGGTTTTGGTTTTGGTTATTTGCTAGGTCCCTATATTACTAATATAGTCCCTTATTGTTGTTAGTGTAACCCCCTTAATTTTATTTTTGTACCCCTGTAACTCCAATATTGTTATTATCGTGCCCTTACATTATTATTATTAGGTCGGCTAGGATAATATTGTGATCCCATGGACTCCGATATATAGAAGTAGGTTTTTTCATTTTTATCATCCAAGAATTGTTAATTTATGTAATGTATTGGAGGTTTACCCCTTGAAGTGGCTGATTTATAAGGTGTTCGTCTCTCTTTTCTTCTATTTTTTGAGTTGGTTCCATAACGTTTGGTATCAAAGCTTTGGATTCTAGGGTTTCGCTTCTCCAAACAGGTCATCGTGGAATTTTATCTATAAATATTTTTCTACAAAGGTTCAGAAGCTGAAATTTTTACAGAGCGAAGCCGAAATATTGAGGAATGTCATGTAAAACTTTCAGATCTTATTTCAAAATATTTTCAGAGATATGATCTGTGGAATTTAGGGATGTTTTAGGCTCCCAAATTTCACTTGAAATAGGTCATCATGTCATGTGCACTATAAATTTCTTTATACGCAGGTTCAGAAGCTAAAATTTTTATAGAGAGAAGCCACAATCTTGAGGAACCTCCTGCAAAAATTTCAGATTTTTGTTCACAATATTTTTTTACCTATTACCTATGGAATTTAGGGTTGTTTCAGGCTCCCGAATTTCATCTCAAAGAGGTGACTGTGGGAAAATCATCATAACTCTCTCTCTGAGCATCGGATTGGAATTCTATAAAAAAATTTCATAATTAGGCGTACTTTAGTTTCTTTTGTATCAATTTCAGACCAGAAGGATGAAACAATGACATGTGGCACAACGTACAAGTTCACTCTACTAAACTAGTCCATAATTCGGTCATTGTCAGAGATTGGGCATAACTTTGTCTTGAAGAATCTAAATCGGGTTAGACCTATGGCATTTGAAAGAAGCTTCATAGGGCTACTACAGGGCCAAATTTCAGATGTTGAGGATCCACAATTATAGAGATAATTCAATTTCATTATAGAGCTCCTTAAAAGAAGAAAAATATGTGTATTTTTTTCGAATTACATAAGTCTGGTGTGAAAAATCAGTTTGAATTGATTCCAAGGGCATATTGTAGAATAGATATCAGTATTGGGTCCTAAAATGCCTCCTAAAAAGAATTCAATACCCATTAAGCCTTTATAAGGATCTACTATGACTCATGAAGACGATTAACTGCAACATGACATGACAAAATTACAAGAGCAAGTGCACCAAATGTTGCTCTCGCAAAGAGAAACAAAAAATGAAATGGAAGTTTTGAAGAAAGACGTGGAATCTAAGATGGATGGCATGGAAGCTAATATGGATGAAATGGAATAAAAAATGAAAGACAACATGGAAAACATGAAGAATGATCTAAAAGCAGACATAGAAGGTTTGACAAAGTTGATACAAGAAATGTTTCCTAATGGTGAAAAGATAGTATAGGAAACTCACGATGAGAACAAAATAAATGTTAATCGTGATTTTATAAACTCTAATCTTGGATGAAAGAACCACCATAATCCAAAGATGGATATGAGGAAGTTTTATGGCAAGGATACTGCAACATGGATACTACAGATGGAAAATATTTTGATCTCAATAATGTGAAAAACACACAAAAGGTACGCATTACAACTTTACATTTAGAACAAAATACATTTGTATAGTATCGATGGCTTTGCTCCCGTAAAAAAAATTTCACTTGGTCAATTTTTACGGAGGAAATGATCGCACATTATGAGGATACAAAGAGCAACACCTTCTTTAGCCAATTGATAAATCTCAAAAAAAAGGGTTTAGTGGTGGAGCACATTGAGGACTTCCAAAAATTGAATACAAGGGTAATTGATATTCCAGAGGAACATAGGATTGATGTCTTCATAGGGACTTTAAAGGATAACATCCAACATGAAGTTCACGTTTAGGAAGCTGATTCATTGGAGAAGGCATCTAGATTGTCAAGAAAAATTGAATGTAAAATTATGGCGACAAGGAAGTCTACCACTCACATATATAAAGATGGAAGTGTTACTACTCCTAGACTTCCACAACCTACAAGGTTGACACCACAACAATTGTAAGAAAAAAGAGAAAAAGGGATTTGCTATAGTTGTGATAGAAAATACACTAAAGGTCATAAGTGTGCTGAGAAGAAATTATTTTACATAGATTGTGAAGAGGAGGAAGAAAATGAATAATAAACTTCAAAAGAAGAGGATATACACCAGGAACCAACCCTAGAAGAAGAAGAAATGAGTCTGACCATATCATGTAATGCATTGGAAGGTATTACCACTCCTCAAAATCTCAATATAGGAAATATCAAGAAGAAAATGGTAATAGTGTTGATTAATTCAGGTAGTACCCATAATTTTATGCATTGCAAGGTAGCCAAGGAATTGAATTGTTTCCTATACCCAGCACCAGAATGTCAACTGATGGTTGAAAATGGAGGAACTATAAATTTCTCTAGAAAATTTCATAATATCAAGCTAACCATGGGGGAATATGTATTGAATAGTCCAATGCTTTCCATTCCAATGGGAGGTGTTGATGTTGTACTAGGAGTACAATGGTTACAATCTTTGTGGACGATATCTTTTAATTTTCAAGAATTTTTCTTGAAATTTTTCAGAAGGAAAGGAAGTCGAATTACGGGGTAGCACAGGGAATCCAAGAAAGATAATAGGCTCTAATGTCATGACAAAGCTTCTGAAGAAAGAACAACAAGGCGTAATTGCACAATTATGCTCACTAGAAGTTCCAACATCAAAATCATCTATTTCTCCAGATCTCCAAAAAGTCTTGGACAATCATTCCAAGGTGTTTGAAACTCCCAAAGGACCCCCACCTATTCGTGATCATGATCATACTATTCATTTGATTCTAGGAAGTGTTCCTCAAACATCAGGCCTTACATATATCCTTATGTCCAAAAGAGAGAAATTGAACGTATGATTGCAGAAATGTTAGAGGCTGGTATAATTAAACCTATTCAAAGTTATTTCTCTGCTCCAGTTGTATTGGTCCACAAGAAGGATGGATCATGGCACATGTCTCCAGATTATAGGTGTTGGCTCCCTGTGATTTGCAATATTGGCAAGAACAACTCTGTAGGGAACCACATCAAACCACTTTGGAGTCTAAGGACCTAGCCTTCCTGGACTCAGAGAGGGCTCTCTCTATGTATGTGTTTGTAAATGGTATATCTTTATGCTTTTTATTTTATGATTTTAGGCTAGTTATGAATTTATTAGAACTATTTTTTTGTTTGATTGGATTGGTTGATAGATTAATAGATGGCGTGACTAGTTGATAGAGTGTTTTAGCTGAATAGGTAGACTATGTGCAACATTAATCCATTGGGCTATGGAGTCATAAAAGAAATTAATTTTTCACCAACTTTGCAAGGGAATTCATAGGGAAAGATAACTATATCAAGTGGATCTCGTAGATTAGATGTAATATGAAATGATAATAAGTTGTGAAAGCAAAAAAGCTAAAGGTCAGTTAAGAATCCTTTAAATCTACTTCAACAGGAAAAGCATTTTATGTAACTGTTTGAGGAAAACCAAAGGACAGGGAATACCATAGACTTCTTTGGCTAGAATTTAATAATAAAACCTTTAAGAGAACAATCCAGCAATCCTAGAATTACTTTCAGACAAAGAAAACATTTAAGATAACAATGAGTGCAACCAAAGAGCAAGATACACCTATCTTCTTTAATCAAACACTCTAAAAGGATCTTCAAAGCAACAGTTTGAGACAAAACAAAGGACATGGCATACCATAGACTTATTTGGCTTGGACTCTACTAAGTATACTTCAAATAAAGGCCTTAAAAATAATGTTTCAACCTACACCAAAGGACAAGGCATACCGTAGACTTCTTTGACTTGACTATACTGAATAATTTTCAAGACAACAAGCTAGGTGGAACCAAAGAGAAATTAAGAATTCTCTAATCAGACCTTGTAGAAGAAAACATTGAGATAAATAAATCAGACAGAATCAAGGTGCTAAGGAAACATATCGTAATCTAAAATTTATGTTGTTTTATCAGAGAAATAATGGACAGAATGGAAAACGGAAGGAAAACATTGACAAAGAAGGATAACTTCACCATTAACATAGCTCAAGAATCTTGTGAACGTGCTTGTATTACTAATGTTAAAAATAGTTACATTACTCTAGTACAATGATCTCTGCAACTTAGAGTTTTCTCAAATCCAGCCTAGTAACTCATCAACTAGCTTAGCAACTATCAATCCACTAACCAACCAACACTGAAAATGAAACATACATGCATTATTTATCTAAAAAATGAGGAGGTGATCCTAAGATATGGTTTCAAATGTGTATTTATTACAGATTTAATGCATATTTGACCTTTAAGACCATGCAAGGCCCAAGGAAAAATATTTGAGAATGACTTGCTGTAATAATAACTCCTAACTTAACTGTTGAGCTAACTTTTGGAAATATTTTACTTTTAAGGCTTCTCAATAAATTTTACAATAACTGCTGAGTAGCTGAAAATATCTATAACTGTTTCAATAACTGATGATGTCTTTTATTGAAAATAAAACATGTTTTAGGTGGAAAAATGTGTCTTTGAATAAGTAACTGTTTTTTTTTTAGACATTCGGATCTGCCTCTATGTTTAATATTTGCTTGGATTTATTCTTTAAACACTATTTAGGCCTTTAAACTTGGATTTGTCTTTACTGTGTACCCTACTATCTTCTCTTTTAACTCTGCCTTTATCTTTGATTTGTAATTAATTCCTTAATCCTTGATTTGACCTTGATCTTATTATGTTTATGCCTTTAACTCTGATTAACCCTTCTAATCCTTTTATTATCCTTCATTGTCATGGGCCTTTGACTATTTCTCCTTTTCACTGTATCTCTATCTGTAATTTTTTGCACAGTGGAGCATCTTCTACTCTTTTGGGGTGTTTAAATTACCATTCATGGTCATGATCCATTGGTCTTTACGTTTGACTCGGTGCTCCTGGTCCTTCTAATGAAACAAGATTTCCTCGATCGTCACCCAAAACTCTTATATAAACAATTTTGGACCCTTGGAATGAAAATTACGCATTTATACCATGATACCTACACAATACAAAGAATTTTCAACTTAAAATCCTGCGTTTGAGTGGCTTTCTGCATTTATTTGGCGTTTTTGGGCTTTTGGAGCGCTACAAAGTTGTTAATGGCAGAGGAAGGATTCATCGAAAAGCCACAGGGCTTTGGAACATTTGAATGGGGTGACAGTTTTGCTTTATGGAGCGATGCAGGAAAGGCAATTTTCACATGGGATGAGGAGTGGTTAGTGATATTGGAGGAGAGCGTGCAATTCCATAGGGAAGATGCCACGTGGTAGGAGGTACGGGAAGGAATACCACCTATTTCGCAAGGTTCAGGGTTATTTAACCCCTGCGCGAAGAGTGGTGTGATATGCGCTATGGGCCGCTAGATCTTGGGGGAGGAGATCAACGGTGGTCGGGGATCAGTGAAGCGGTGGGTAAGTTAGATGGTGGGGCTCGAGCGGAGAGGTGCCAAAATTTTATTGCTGCGCGGGGTTTGGTGAAAAGTGGGGCTCGAGGGTTAATAAAACAAGCATAGGTGCTTTTTTATAAGGAGAGGGGAAGGTTTATATGAGGCTTTTAACAAAGAGTGGGGGCTTAATAAGAAGGAGCCCGGGGAAAAAAAAAATAGAAGCGGGATGCATTAGAAATGGAGGTGGAAGGTAAGGTTACATGAGGGTTTTTAAAAAAGGGAGGGGGGTTAAAAAACATTAAAGCAGGGGCTCTAATATTTATAAAGGGTCGGGATTTATTTAAAAAAAAAATTAATATAAAACCATAGGTCTCAAATATTTTATTTTTTGATTTAAAACAATGTAAAAAGGAGTTTTTACATTATTTTAATGAAATGAGGGAAAGTGCTTAAGGTGAGGGGATTTTATGGGGTTTTTAGTGGGGAAAATGGTGATGATGAGAAAATTAAGCCCATATATTAATTTTTATAGTAGGAAGGTGTTTTTGAGAAGGCATACTGAGAGATAGTGAAAAAGGTTTTATAAAGGTAATGAAGGAAGTGAGATTTCTGAAGATAGCTGATAGTCAAGGAATGCTATCTTTAGCAGTATGTAGAAAAATCCATAGTCAGCTATTGATACTGTGAATACAGGAGACTAATAGTGGCTCCAGATGGGGAGGGTAGCTGCTTTAGGAGGTGTCAAGAACCTCAGAGTTCAAATCTCTATAATTTGTAGGTCAGTGCCTTGATTGTACTTAGCATATTTCTCATTTTGTAATTTATGGTTTTCTAGTGTTCTTTGAAGCTGTGACATTTAAGATCTGAAAAACATGCTTGCTTAAACTCAACTCTACCTACCCATCATGCTTCCCTAGCATTTTGTTTCTTCATTTGGGTGCATTTAGACTGGAAAACCCTTAGCATAATTCTTCTTTTGAAAGCAGGAAACTATCTATTTATACCCTTATATCATCCAAAAGCTCATATTAGACTGATGAGCTCTTTTATTTTCTACCTAATCTACCTATCTTTCAAGCTTAAACAGTTGACAGATTTTAATTCTCTAATCTATCAACATGAAATTTAAAGCATGACCAAATCAAGATTAAGCAGTTTTGATTTGTCATGAGCTATGGAATTTTGGACAAGCTGCACGCAGATTTTATTTTTGCAAAAAGTAAAACTTAAAACTGAGGGCTATAATCTGGAATTTTTCATTCATCCCTCTTGTTGGCTCCTTGTGATTTGCAAGATTGGCAAGAAAAAACACTACAGGGGCCACATCAGAACCACTTTGGAATCCTAGTACCTAGCCTTCCTAGATTCAGAGAGGGATCTCTCTATATAAGTGTTTTTAAAAGATATATCTTTATGCTTTGTTTAAGATATTAGGCTAGTTATGAAGCTCTGAGAACTTTTTTGGTTTTGGTTAATTGAAAAGGTACTTGAAGGATTAAATATTGGATAATATTGATTGAATGTTTCAGCTGGATATATAGAATATGAGACAACATTAATCCATTGGGCTATGGAGTCATAAAAGGATTGAATTGTTCAAAAAATATTCAAGGGTTTTCATAGGGCAAGTTATCTAGATTAAATGGATCTTTTAGATTAATTTGTGATATGAAACATTAAGGTGTTGTAAAGGCAATAAAGCTATAGTAAATCAAGAATCTTATAGCTCTATTTAAACAAGAAAAGCCTTTCAAAGTAACCGTTTGAATTAAACCAAAGGACAGGGCAAACCATAGACTTCTTTGGACAAAATTTTATTAAAGTAAACTTTTAAGACAACAATCCAGCAATCCTAAGACTACTTTTAGAAAAAACAAAACATACAAGATAACAATAAGAGCAACCTAAGATCAAACAGAAATAATCTAATATTCTTTTGACAAACTCTCTAAGGATCTTTCAAAGCAACCTTTAAAGACAGACCAGAGGATAGGGTAAACCATAGACTTACCTAGTTTAGACTCTACTTAGCATACTTTGAAAAAGATCATTTAAAAACAATATCTCAAGTTTTACTTAGAAGGACATGGGCTCACGAACATTTTCCTCGTTATACTCTATTGAATCATTCTTAAAACAACAAGCTAGACAAGACTGGAGGGAAACTAAGAATCCTTCAATCAAACCCTGCAGAAGAAAACATAAAGATAAATTTTGCAGACAGAAATAGGGTACCTTTGACAGTAAATCCTTACCTAAATTTTCTATTCTTTATCAGAGAAAATGGACATAATGAAAACATAGGGATAAAATAAAAACAGTGAGGAAAAACATCACCATTAATATAGACCAGGATCCTTGAATCAGCCTTGTTTTATTGATGTTCAAACCAGCTACATAATTAAAGATAGTGGGTATTTGCGAACTTCAAAGCTTTTTCATCCATATTAGCACTCCAACATCCTTAGAAAGAACAATCTCCAAAATTAACTAACAAGAATGTTCCTCTACAACCAACCAAGAACCCTTTCTTATGAAGTCCTCAAGATATATTTATAAGCAATGAGGAGGTGAAATGGAAGCGCGACATTATATTTCATTTATGACTCGAAAGGTCTCACTAACGCTGCCAAGCTCAAGGGAAAATTTATTTGAATAGTTCAACTCGCATAATGAATGTATACATTAACTCTTGAACCACTTGGTTGCATTTGTTGACTTTTAGCTTATTTTAGAGGTCAGTAATAACTTCGAGCTTTTATTGGAAATATCTCTCAACTTATATGTTTTTTTAGGAATTTAGGCTGGCGGTGTGACATTTTTGTCTTTTGGAGAAGTAATTGTCGTTATAACCTTTCGATGTGAGCTTTCCTGTTCATCTCTGTCGATTTATGCTTTAAACTCTAGACTTAAGCCTACTTTTGCATTTAGGCCATCTTTAATCATCTTTCTATCCTTTTCAATTTTGCTGACTGTTTCAACTTTTAATCCTTGGTCTTTAACTATGCTATTTATCCTTGATCTTCCAATTAAGCTTTAATCTATGCTCTTTAGTCTTGTTTATTGATTTTTTTTTGTTTCTGCATGTAGGTGTTTTTTCGCTGTGCTGGGGGGTTTATTAATTAACCAATGCCCATGAAACATTGACTAAACACTGAAACAAAACCTGTGAATCCCTTTATCTATTCTTTTTAGCCTTCAAGGATCATCATCATGAGTCCAAGCTACTAATATTGGCTATGGGAGGGCTTTTGGACTTGCCCGCCATTACAACCTGCAATAAAAACGAAAGCATTAAATAAAACCTGTGTTTCGGGGTTTAGACTACTTCAGGGGTTCGGGGGCGTCAAAGCAATGTTCAGAGGAAGGGAAATGTGTAGAGAAGGGTTCCATAAGTGGAACCAAGAAAAACAACAAAATAAATTGAATTTCGGTGTGAACAGGGGTAAGCATTTTTCTGGCAAACCGGGTGGTTTTTGCGTGAAGGTTGAGCGGTAAATGGTTTCTTTCCAAATGGATGCAATACCATCCAGAAGATGACACACGTCCCTAGGAAAAATACCTATTTCGCATGGAAATAAGGCATTGACCCATTTGGGCAATCGGGCATGATATTGAAGGTGGACCATTGGATTTGGAGGAGCCAGATCAACGGCACAGGATGGACGTGATTGGGGACAAATGATCGGGAAAGGAGAATGGTGGAGGATAGATGGTGGATGGGGATTGGGTTGCGGTGGAGGAATGGACAGTAGGCCAGTGGGTGACGGTGGGCCTTAGCCTCGCAATTTGAGCTGTATTTTTCCTTGATCACATGCTTGGTTTCAAGCTGCATGGGATCGGTGTGGTATCTTGACAGTGGTGCGTCTTTCCATATGATGGGAGACAAAGAGTTGTTTAGTGAATTGGAGGAGAAGGACCTCCAGATGCATATAGAGATGGGAAATGATGGTAGATACAGTGCGACTGGAATTGGGACCATTACCTTTGAGAGGGAGTCCGGTAATCCATTCTTGTTGAAGAATGTCATGCATGTTCCAAGTCTGAAGAAGAACTTGGTCTCAGTCGCAATGCTGGACGACAGGGGTTATGATGTTGTTTTCAGTGAGGGAAAATATTTCCTTCGACATAAAACGGGTCAAACCAAGAAGATATGGGTTCGAATTAAGAATCTCTACAATCTGGAGGTAGATGGCTGCGCTTCAATGGTAGGCAAAGCAGAAGAAGTGGTGAGCCACGATGAGGGTGAATTATGGCACAGGAGATTGGGCCATCTTCACCATGGCGCTTTGAAAATTTTGTAGCAAATTTCTACTGGACTTCCCAAGGGTACTCTTGCACAGTCAGATCAGTGCAAAGGATGTAAAATAGGTAAGTTTGTGAAGACCATCTTTCATGAGAAGGAGAACCATGCTTCGGTGATCCTAGAGAGAATTCACACAAACATGTGTGGACCATTCGCGGTTGCTTCAACAACGAAACACAGGTATTATGTGATATTTTTTGATGAATTTTCTCGTAGATGCTGGATCTTCTTCATGCAGAAGAAGAGTGAAACGTTCTCAAAGTTCTGTGAGTTCAAGGCATTGGTGGAGAAGGAGTCAGGGAAGCAAGTGAAAGCTCTACGGAGTGAGGGATCAGTGGTGAATACATCTCGCCTGAATTCAATGAATCAGAGCAAAGAATGAATTTGAAGAGAACCTATAACGCCTCATAACCAAAGCAAATGGGGTCGCGGGAGAGAAAGAACGTCAGAACGACCGTAGGTGTCGACAAGCTATGCTTGAGAGGGAGCTAGACTTGCATGTAGAAAGACTCGCTTGTTCCAAAAGATGAGCCTTACGCATGGAAAATTTTAGGGGCTAATATTCGCAGGTGGGCTAATTTCCATGATTTTTCCAAAAAAATATTCGCCAATTCCCATTTTTTAAAAAATTGATTTGCCCAAATTTTGTAGTATACAAATATTTTACCCTAAAAATCGCCAAAAATTTATATATACTAATATAAAATGATTACAAAACTAAATATTTTTACAAAAATAACATCAAAAATTTTACAATTCACATATTAGGGACTACTAAGATTCGCGAGTTTTTAAACTTTAAGATAAATGCCCATCCTTAAATTTTCCCTGGGATCAGCCACAAGAGGATATTCAGGGAGTGGAGGAGTCCACTCATGAAAGTGCAAACAAACATTAGACAAGGCCTACTCACGAGCCGAGATACCGAAGGTGGATGCGGCAATGTAATGCAGGGAGTCCCTACATCACAGCGTAGACAGAGACAATCACCTGACCAGTTCACTCGATACATGGCTCTCATGAGCAAGTGTATCATGACAGAGCCATCTTCTTTTGAAGAAGTAGTGCTGGAGCCCACATGGGTAGATTCCATGGTGGAGGAGTATGACTCCATTGTCAGAAACAATGCTTGGGATATTGTTCCAAGGCCGGTAAGTAAATCAGTGGTAGGTTCAAGATGGATCTACAAGATAAAGAAAGTTGTTGATGGGAGCATTGAGAAGTATAAGGCAAGATTTTTTGCCTGAGGCTTCTCACAGATTGAGGGGATTGATTATGAATAAAAATTTTCACCTGTCACACGGTATTCTTCCACGATGATCCTTTTTGCTCTTTAGTGAAAATGGGCTTGCACATTCATCGATGACGAAGATCGCGTTCCTTAAAGGGACTTATCGAGGAAGAGGTGTACATTGAGACTCAATGATTTAGATCTTTAGTAGTGAGTCGTATGTAGACTCAAAAGAGTGGTTGCATGGGTCAAACCTGCACCCCATGCTTCAGACAATGGTATCATACACACACTGACTTGGCTTCACAAAGAGTGAGGCAGAGATGCATACCTGCACTGGGACAGCTTGGAGGGCAAGCTAATCATTGGTACTTTATGTTGATGATTGAATACTAATGGGTGATGAGCAGTTGATACACTCATGCAAGGTAGATCTTGCAAAGGAGTTTGAGATGAAGGATTTGGGCCTCCTTCATTATTTCCTTGGATTGGAAATATGGTAGCGGGAAGGTGAACTGTTTGTGTCTCAAGGCAAGTATGCCCGGGAGATATTGGAGAAGTTTCACATGCAAGGCTGCAAGCCTATTGATACTCCTCTTCTAGGAAATTGGAAGAAAGAGGATGCTACATCGACAAAGGTAGTGGATGCCACTGTTTATCGACAGTTGGTGGGTTCACTCATGTATTTATTCAATACAAGACCGGACATATGCTATGCGGTGAACCAGCTTTCATAAGTGATGTTTAAGCCTACCAAGTGCTTTTGGAAGGCAGGAAAGCATGTCTTGAGATATCTCAAGGGCACATCTGAGTATGGTTAATGGTAATGTATTACATGAAGAGGATTTATGATGAGAAAGTTAGTGATGAATCCTTTCATTACACACGAAAAAGGACCACTTTAGCTACTCATAACTAATACCCCTAACAACAAAAGTGGCTGCCAATATCTTCAGATCTGCGGTTAGTTATACAAGAAAAGAGCTGCAAAATACCAGATCTATGCATGGAAAGACATTAAGCAGTAAAAGTAAGGGTTTGATCCATATACCAATAGACAAGACAAGAACAATTTTTGAAAGAATTTTTGTATTAATAGGGCACCTGTGAGGAAAACTAGAAGGAGTATCCAATTCCCCCCAGTGGGATGGGTTCTTCGAAGTCCTCAGCACTTCAGATCTAAGATTTCTCTCTCTAGTTGATGTAGAAAACCCAATGCAAAGAGTAGAGCTCGATGGGAGCGAATGATGGGGATATGTGACCAAGTGTATAGATCCAGAGTGATCTAATAGGCAACAAAAGGTGAGGAATGATGGGAAGAACCCTCCTATTTATAACAAAATATTGGGTCATTCTAGATCTCGGTGCATGATTAAAATAATGTTAACCAAATCTAGATCCACCTTTTATGGAATATTTTATTATATTTGTTGGAGGGAAAGGGTATTTGACTTGGGTCAACTCCCTTGATTAGTGAAAAATAAATAAATAAATGATTTATTTATCTTTTTAAGGAAGCGGTTAGAAGATAATCAAATAAATAATGATTTATTTAATTATTTAAGGAAGTGGTTGAAAGATAATTAAACAAATAGTGATTTATTTAATTATTTATGGGTGATTTGGTCATATTTAACAAGGAATATCATCTAAATAAGATTTAAATGATTATTCCTAGAAAATAATAAGATAAATAAAGGTTTATCTAATTAATTTCTTTGATTTTGGGTTAAACATGACTGGGAATAATAATTAAATTATGGTTTAATTAATTATTCCATGAGAAAAATCAAACAAATATAGGTTTGTTTAATATTTCCTTTTGGGGTTTCCTATTTTAACATAGTGAAAGCAGTTTTACTTAGGGTAAAACTGGTCTTACATGGTGTACTTGGGTCCATCTAGTGATAATAGGTTAGATGACCAAAAAATGGTGTAACACATGGCTTCACAGATGCAGATTGGGCAGGAAGCCCAATAGACAGAAAGAGCACATCAGGAGGGATTTTTAGTATCAGATCTATGACAGTTTCTTGGTACAGCAGGAAACAAATATCTGTGGCACTCAGTTCAGCGGAAGCAGAATACATGGCAGCAAGTTTAGTTGCATGTGAGGCTATCTGGATGAGGAAGATTCTGGTTGGTTTGTTCGGTTCACATCTAGATCCCACGGTGATTCATTGTGATAATTAAAGTTTCATTAAACTCTCGGTTAATCTTGTGTTTCATGATATATCTAAACATATTGATATCTGGTATCATCATATCAGATATTGTGTGTAGCAGAAGATCATGTTGCTTTAGTACATTCCCACAGAGGATCAGGATGCAGATATTCTAACGAAGGCACTCACCAGGAGAAAATTTGAATACCATAGAGGCAGGATCGAGGTGAAGGATAATCCCTATCTTTTTGAGAGGGAGTGTTGAGATTCAACAAGATTATGAGCTTAGTGAAAAGAGTCACCTTCACTAAGTGGGCCCGCAGGCTATTTTTGGAGCAAGTCTATTTTTAGACTATGTCTATTTTTAGACATGTCGATCATATTTCAGAAGTTGCAGGATGCTATTTGTGGATGGTTGATCAAGTTGGAAAAATAGATGAAATTATATTTTTAGAATATTGGGCGAAGCCTATTTATAGATCGTCAATCTAAAAATAGATGCATGTCGATTATTATCAACTCTTAATAATAATTAGACTCTAAACAGAAACTTATTCTCACAGAACTTCTAGTACAAAGATGTTGGTCAAAGAATTACGTAAGGAATTACGCTATTCCCGAGGGGGTTTACCTGGAGCTATTTCATGAGGATCACATGAGAACTCAAGTGGCAGAGTTAAGGAGACAGTGGGAAGAAGTAAGTACAGAGCCGTATTCCTGGCTTAACCCAAGAGACTTAGTTGAGCTAGTTGTATCTAGTCTAACTGATTGATACACTAGTGAGAGTGGAGTGAATTAATTAGTTAATTAATTCATAAATAATAACTCATTAATCAATTGAGCAATACATCAGTTAACTACAGTGCATGGCAGTTTCAGTGGAGACCAGTGGAGAGATAGGTGAAAGGGAAAGATAGACTATCTGTTGTGACTATAGTGATGCATTGATTGCATCCAACACATAGTGGAGATGCCAATTAGGATTGCCCAGTGCAAGAAATACTAATTCAAATTCATTCAGAGCTATTCTTCAGCAGATATTGCACAGTGGAGGCAGGCTAGCAGGTGGCAAAGATCGGTGCATGGATTTGCAATATTAGGCCTGATTAGTGTATGAAAATTTTACTGTACTGAGAGCTTGTGATAAGCTTTGTATGTTTGTATGAGATTTTCATATGATCTCCATGTTACATAATATATAGTCGGGGTTTTCAGCTTCAGGCTTTCTCGGTTAAAAACTGTGTTATGTGCGATTGAATATTTTTTTTTATGCTTCACATGTGTGTGCAATTAATTTTTCTGCAAAAGATTAACAAGTGGAATTGATTCATTATTTTGCATGAAGTTAAAATAGTGTGAGATCAGGTGAATCAAGGACATATGCATGTTTAGTGCATATAATTTCTACACTATGTTCTCTATTAAGTTTGGACCTATTTGATTTCTCACAAGGTTGCCCCAACGAGCGTTGAACACGAGGCCTATGAAATTGCATATAAATTTCCCTGCATATTCTTTTTACTGTGGGTAATCTACCAGTTCTGAGATATTTTAAGAAACCTTGGCAGTTCTTGTGAAAATTGAAATAGTAGAGAGGGTAACCATCTCTCTCACCATTCTTTGCGGCCTCCATTTGCAATCTTACCCTTATCAAAAGGACTATGTAGCTATCCTCTATGTAGGTTCCGAATGTACTGCCTCTTGGGGTTGTAGCTCTTGTTCATTAGCCAAACCGTCCTCATGGTGATAGTCGACTCACCATTCTTTGCGGCCTCCATTTACACTCTTACCCTTACCGAAAGGGATCTACAAATATCCCCTATGTAGGTTCCAAATGTACTTTCTCTTTGGGTTATTACTCTTGTTCATTAGCCAAACTATCCTCGTGGTGATAGTCAAATTGTAGATAGGTAACTCCCTGAATACAACTTTCAATATTTTCCTTTGGTGAAGGTATATAATCTTTGTATTTTTATTTTTTTATTTTTCTATAAATATATTTTAATTCTTTTGAAGGTTCATCATTTATTCATCATACCATAAGGCTCCTAGGCCCACTGTAGGCATGACGATGACTTCCACGGAGTTAATCAAAGTGGTCCATGAATTGAAATGTGTTCTCCCAAGTCAAGGGTTGAGTTATTATGACCCAATTTTTAAAGTTTTTTTGTTTTTTTGGCTAGAAATGAATTATGATTTTAAGCATAGGGTTCAACCCCATTTTTCAAGCTCTTGCTTTAGTCTAGTACAATTAGCAAAGAAATCACCCTTGTATCTTGTTTTACTGAGGGGAATCTACCAGTTTTGAGATCTCTTAATAAACACTTGGGAGTTCTTGTGAAAATTGAAAAAGTAGAGAGGGTAATCATCTCTCTCTCACCATTCTTTGCAACCTCCATTTGCACTCTTAGCTTTATCGAAAGGGCTCTCCAACTATCCTCTGTGTAGATTCCGAATGTAATGCGTCTTTGGGTTGTAGGTCTTGTCCATTAGTCGAACCGTCCTCATGGTGATAGTTGACTTGTAGACAGGTAACTTCCTTAATACAAATTTCAAACTTTTCCTCTGGTTAAGGTATATAATATTTGTATTTTTGTTTTATTTTTTCTAAATATATTTTAGTACTTTTGAAGGATCATCATTCATCGCAATGGAGAGGTATTTATTGACCCATTCAAGCTCTTGATTTGCATATTGCAAGGCAGCCACATCAAGAGCGTGTTGTCTCTACACAATTTCATGTTTAGACTGAATCATACTCTTATTTTGTAGTTGACATTGATTTTTCATATGATTTATTAGATGAAGCTCATTTTCTTTGTCCAGAAGAGCATATTTGAAAATTTAAATTTCCATATTAGTATTTTGTTCATCTTTGTTTGCTGCAATGATCTCAGCTTCAGCTTCTTCGAGGGAATCTAATAATTTAGATGCATTTTCTTTGGCTATGTTAGCCTCAAATTCATTGCATCAGACAACTTCAAATCCATATCCATGACATGGGCCAATTCTTTCTTCAAAAATTGAAGTTCTTTATTAGCCTTACATGCCATTGCAACTGCTACTTTGGCTTCATATTCCCATTTTTTAGCAATTTCATCCTTTTCATCTTCAACCATTGATTGTGATGCATAAGTTGAATTGAGATCCTCTTTAAGAGAGCATACCTCTGTAGAAAATTTCTCTGTTTTTTTGGCATTGGCCTTTGAAGCATTGACTGAATCCTCGCGTTGTTTAGTTGCAGTTTTCTTAGAATCTATCACAATGGAGAGGTATTTATTGACCTGTTCAAGCTCTTTAGTTGCAGACTGTAAGGCATCCACATCAAGAGTGTGTTATCTCTACATAGCTTCAAGTTCATATTGTCGACCATGATCCCTCTTATGATCAACCTCAATGGTTTTCCGCTAAAGCTCATCGGCCCGAAACTTCTCACCCTTAGATTTCTCCAGTACTCTTTTCTCAACCACCAAAGACTCACTCAGTCTCACATTGGATTCATGAAATTACCTCTTATAAATTCATCAAATTATTATTATCGCTTTTGTGGTTTGAACAAAAATAAGGATGGTCCTGCTCATAATTTTACTATCTGATTGCAAAAAATAAAGCTTATTCGAGGGAATCTGATCACCACATTCTACCACCATTTTTTTTTTGTTCATTCTCACCATCATAAGAGAGGTTCACAAAAAAAGTGATAACAAAATTATCCTAGTGGGTTTGTGGTATCGGAGAAAAATTGGTCTAGATCCAATCAAGTACATGCTATGATAAAGTAAAGTAGGGTATGTACTTTTTTTTTCAACCTAAGAAATCAAGCTTGGAGCAGCTAACAGGTGTACATAGCTCTTCCCAAGTTTAGACCACCAGACTTGTGGGCACCAAATCTCCACATGAGCAGTTAGACCATAGCCTAAGCACTAAAAATTTGTGTTCAATATTAACAAAAAAAATTAGACCACCAAACATGTGGGAACCAAATCTTCACACTAGCAGTTACACCACATCCTCAGGACTAAAGATTTTTGTTCAATATTAATAAAAAAATTTAGACCACCAGACTTGTGGGAACCAAAGCTCCACACTAGTAGTTAGACAACCGATAACTTGTATATACTGTCAAGTTGTGCTGCAAATAAATAAAACAAAATGTTGTTATATACAGTTGAGTTGTACCACAATAGTATTTTTTTTTTTCCCCTATATCTTTGTAATAAATTTACCTAGAATTTATCAGTTTTATTTTTAGAATCACAAGTTTGAGTTGTCAATTTTCTTTACAATTAGAGTCATAATTCATGTATGCCATCAAAATTCCAATTTAGACAACAACAAAAAAAAAATATATTAACTAAAATATTTTTCACCAAATTCCTATAAAAAAATCCAAACCTTCTCATAGTTGGACAATGTGTTATGAGTATCAGAGATCTATCAGCTACCCCGTATAATTTGACATCTTGGAAATATATTTTACGAAGTCAATAGCTTATTAATGAAAGTCTAAATGGTGTTTTCTTTCCATTTCACTCTCCCTTTTTTTTGGATTCAGTTCAGAATACAATAATAGTCTTCTGATTTTTATTCCTCTTGACTACATTTAGACTTCATCGTGTGGTTTGTATAGAGAGAATTCGTTTACTATACTTTCGAGAACTGTATCAAAATTTCGACAACTGGCACACAGTTACAGAAGCTAGGTTCCTACTATTTATGGAGTTTTTCTAGTGATAGCATTCAAGATAAAATTCTTTCCTCAGCCCTTGAGGTGAGTGTAAATTTCTATGCCACTCTGAGCCCTTGGTATATGCAATTTTCTGAAGGCTCTGTATCTCTTTGCAATTTCTGACTCGATTTACCTGATTTTAGTGTTTGTCAGATGATTTGGAAGAGAATACTTTGTTTTATTATCCATTTATGGGTTAGATATTGATCGAGTACTTTAACTTTTCTTTTAATACAATTTATATACCATTCTTTTTCATTACGGTTTTGTATAAAGAATATTGACAAGTATTGCTGGAAAACTTCCAATGTCGACAACTTGATTCCAACACCCTTATTCTAGTGGACAAAATAGACATTTAAAAAATAGGACTAACTACTTTTACGGTAATTTTTGGTTTGTTTAATTCAATTCTTTTGTTCTTGTTTCATAGTACCAACCAAAAATGTGAAGCACGACAAACTAAAAGGAACTGCTAGGTTAAAAATAATGCCTAAACTCCATCTAAATGTGGGTTATTTTCTATGTCTCAAACTGGGAATTCAATATATGTTTTTCTAGTTTATTTTCCAAGAAAACTGCATCATCATAGGTCCTACTTTGGTCTCTTTGATCCTATTTTGTTGGGACCTTATCAATTACATAGTTAATTTAAAAAATTAATTAATTTCTTGGATGAGATTTACCTTAAGGGAGTGATAGCAGATATTGCATGTTGCAACTACTAAGAATCACTATATAATTATCCCTAAAATAGTTGGTTTTGATTTGAAATTATCTAAAATCGGTAACTTTGGAGAGGAATGAGAAGAAATTAGCTTTGTATGGTATTTTAAGTGGCTACAACATTTGTTTCATAAGCGTAGTAATAAAACTTCAAATAAAACATAATCTAGATCAAAGCATATATTCATAGTGATAAAACTTCGAATAAAAAATAATCTAGATCAAAGCATAACATATATTCTAGTAGTGTCAAATAGATCAGTCAACAATTAAAACATCTTGTTGATACTCATAACAAATGAACTGCAAGCAATACCCAATCAATTTAAACTTTTGAACTGTATTTCCTTTTGCAGATTGATTAGTAATGTTTTTCAGTGTATGCGAAGTCCAAGTATGCCTCAGTTCTGTCATGGTTCGTCATTTTCTAAGATGAGATTTAATGTATGTAAAATGACACAGTTAAATGACTTCCACGTGAATTTTTTTCTCTATATAATTTTTAGTGTGCTGTGAGGTCCAGCACTATGCATGGGGTTTCATTTTCAAGATATGTTTTTCTAGAGTAAGGAATATTTGAAAGGTTTTCTATAGTAGGCAGAAGAATAGGTTGTTGCACTTTCTATTAGCCATGTCTCTCTTGAAAAAGATCAAGAAAACAAGAAAGTGGATAGGTGGATTTATTTGAGTAACCCAATAGCAACTAGAACCCTAGCTTATGATTTGGAATCCTTAAGATAATTGTATATAGCATATTTTCATTATTTCTTCTAAGATCGGTTGGTTACAAAGTTGATGAAGACAATATGTTCACACTAAAATTAATAGGTTATGGGCTCAATGCAATAATTGTGAGAGCTTGATCTATATCGGATTCTCGAGAGAGAATCAAAGTGTTTTTAAAGAATGTGGATATTATCTACAAATGAATATTTCAGATATAATAGAACTTCCAATTGATCATGACACTTGGCGTCTTATGGATGAAGACATGTACACTCTAGATGTTCTTCAATTTCATTTTGAGAATGAACATTCTCATCTTGATCATATTTATTTTGAGGATGAATCTTATAAGGATCATATCACTTTCTATCAAATAGAGAAATAGACATAGGTCAATTAAATGGTATTACTATCGCACTCAGTGTCATCACATGTCTACTAAACAATGCGATGCTTCATATTTTATGATGCCTTTTAAACTATCAAAGTAAAAACATGTCACAATAGTTACTAAATCATTTCCAATATGTTATTCCCATAATTTAACCTACAATGACCACTAAGAACTTTTTCTATGCTACTTTTTCCTATGTTATTGCCTTACGACATTTCCTTTGCAACATGTGGTGCAATTGCTAGTAATATTAGTTTTAAAATTCAAAGACTAATTTTAGTTTTAATATTAATATTAAAAATAATATGGAAAATGAAATTGTGATTTATCTTTGGTTTTTTTGTTCACTGTGGGAATGATTAAAAGCTATTGAATGATTGCATAAAGATGAGCCACTCTTTTATATGTTGGCTTGTGTGTGTTTTTTTTATCTTATTATCTCATTCTTGAAACAAATAATAACACTCATTTGTAGGTTATGGATAAAATCACAAAGATGGGTTACACTTTTGTGAGAATTGGGGGTGGAAAAGTGATTTTCCCAACAGTTTGGCCGAACATTTATACAAGTTCAGTTGAAATGTCTTAGAGTTCGACCAAACTTTCAAAATTAGTTTGGCCGAACTCATTCTGCCATTTACATTGATGACGTATTGACGACGTGTGCAAACAAATGTTTGGTTGGAGATGAGAAAATCGACCACTAAAGTTCGGTCGGACTATTTGTTCGGTCAAAATTTTAAAATAATCCGACCGAACTTTAGTTTATAAATACACCATCCCAGAGACGTGGATGGGTTTCGGGCTTATTACTATTGCTTGTTGTTGTTGCTTGTTGTTTCTTGGGTCACATGTGCTTTTTGTTGCTTAGGTCACAGTTTCTTGTTGTTGCTTGGGTCACATGTTCTTGATGTTGCTTTGGTCACATGCACTTGATGTTTCTTATGTCACAGTTGCTTGTTTTTGTAGGGTCACAGGCGCAGTTGCACGGTCATAGTCACATGTCAGTGTTTGTTTTCTATGTTTTTTTTGTTGTGAACTTTTTTTATTGTTGGTTTTATGTTTTTCTTTTGTTGTGAATTTTTTTTTTAAATTTTTTTTTTTTTGCAGGTAATTTGTAATCTGTGAAATCCTCAGCCTCCTGCTTGTCTTCTCGTTGCGACCTCGACGTCTGCTTCTCATTGTGCCCTTGACGTCTCCAAATTTCCAGGTTCCTACGTCTCTAAATTGTCATATGCTTAGGATTTAATTCCATGGGCATTTTGTGCTTCTATAATTTCTTCTATGTATTATATAATTTAATAATAAATTTAATTACCTCTCAGTCTTGTATACTACCCAATCAGGTGCTCCCTCGGCCCACAAATTAAATAAGAATAACTGAAATCTCATTACTTCATGAAACTTCACTAGTTTACAAATATCGAAATATGGATAACCTGACGACCATGGGGGCAGAGTCTCTCTTTTGGATAGTTTTTTATTCGTAATAAAGCTCATTATTCTTCTTGGATGGAAGATTATAGAAATAATTTGAAATCTGAACAATTTTATTGCTATATTCTGAAATATTTTCAAAATCTACGATTTACCATCAAAATAGGTTCAACAACTCAAAACTCAAGAGACTCTTAGGACATGCAAATCAACAGAAAAGGAAAAAGCTAAAAAATTGGTTGAGTATTAAGGTCCATATGCTTTCTCCTATAAGGCAGCATTTTTCCACTAAGATATAAATAGTAAGGAGACAAGCAAAGAAAAAGATACATGTTCAAGATTTTACACGCAGTTGTTCTGGACGAGTGATCAATCATCTTTACAATTCATCAATTTTTAAGCTAGGGAAAAAAAAATTGTCGGACTAGAACATGAACCTCTTTTTCGAAAACACCCCCTGTGAATACTTGATTTAATATATTCTGGTAACCTCACATTTAAAAAAAAAACCTATTGCTGAATAGAATACACCAAAATTTATTCATATTTTACAAATAATTAGGCATTATACAACTCACAGAAAGAAGGCCATGTGTATAAACCTCCCTCCTATCTCCCTATTTGTTTCCGGAATATTATTACCTCGTGGGGGCAGAGTTTCTCTTTTGGGTAGTTGTTGATCCGTATGCAATATGGTGCTTCAGTCAAGAGTGTCTATATTACCTCGGTAGAGAAAGAGTCCTGTGTTAAGCTCAGTCAAGTAGCTTTGTTGCCTGTGATATGAAATGGTTTACTAGCCATCAAGGGTTTCCCAAAAAAGGACTGACATTTCACCAGTGACCTGAAACCATATTCTATCTATTTTATAATTAAAGTCTTAAATTTCGCACTTCGACATTTCATAAATTGCGCTCTTCCATAGAGCTTTAGGTTTGACCAAATGCTATTATCTCCTACTGCTTATCTTGCCAGGAAAACTAACCTAGATATGCTTTAGGAATGCCTCTATCACTAGGCCCAGTAAAAGAGAAAGCTGCCAGTAGCAAGCCAGTTATTCAATCTTCACAAATTTCTAATTCAGTAATAAATCAAGCCATATCAAAGCTTGTAAAAAAGGGTTATTCATTATCCAATCACAGTGATTAGTATCCCAACCATTTCAACTTCTGGTTACATATAATACTAGTGATTAGAAAGCACGTAATTAGTGTAATGTTTGTGTTACTAGTTTGATTATCATAGTTTGTTACCCTTCATCCTAGTCGATCCCTTTTCGAATTTGAAATTGCCTGTTACCCTTCAGAAATACCTTTTGGAATTCGATTGCTTGAACAAATAAATTCTATTGTTTTTGAGGTCATCTCGTTTTCATTTTAAAAATATTTTTTCAATTGTTTTTGAGGCCATATATCTCATTTTTAAAATATATTTCAATTGTTTTTGAGGTCATTTGTCTTATTTAAAATATTTTTCAAATTTTCAATTTGCTATGGATGAAAAATGTGTGGGGGAATTCAATTCTTTCGAACGGAGAATTCTATTTTTTTTGAGGTCATCTCGTTTCATTTTAAAAAATATTTTTCAATTATTTTTTGAGGTCATTTGTCTCATTTTTTAAAATATATTTCAATTGTTTTTTTAGGTCATCTGTCTTATTTAAAATATTTTGCAAATTTCCAATTTGATGTGGGTGAAAAATGTGTGGGTGTTGATGGTACTTGCATTCATTTATACAATGTGTACCCAATTGCAAGAAAAATTATTGAGAAAAATTACCTATTCAATAACTAATAAGTTTCTCCCAAAACATTCACAAACTCAAGAGGAATAACCCAAACTCTTTGAATCATCCTAACCAAGATCATACCAAATGAGCCCAACTCGTTGCAAGTTGAACTTACTTTGATTTTAGAATTTTTAAAGAGAGGAATAACCTCAGACTCTTTGAATCATCCTAACCAAGATCATACCAAATGAGCCCAACTCTCGTTGCAAAGTTGAACTTAATTTGATTTTAGAATTCCGAAATACCTGATAGGATTTTTTTTTAAATTTTATTTTGTTTATCCGATTCTAAAATATTCTTGCTTCAAACTTTGAAATTATCTTTAAATTGCATTTTTAATTTAACTCGATTGTAAATTTTTGAAATACCTTTTTGGAATTCGATCGCTTTGAACAAATAATTATATTGTTTTTGAGGTCATCTCGTCTCATTTTAAAAATATTTTTCAATTTTTTTTTAGGCCATCCGTCTTATTTTTAAAATATATTTCAATTTTTTTTGAGGTCATCTCTGTCTCATTTTAAAAAATATTTTTCAAATTTTCAATTTTCTATGGGTGCAAAATGTGTGGGTGTTGATGGTATTCGATGCTAAATTTCTTTAAATCCCATTTTTTTCCCATCTATTTTTGGGATTTTGTCTCCAAATTGTTTCTAATTAATTAGAACACCCTCAAAATATAATTTAACTAGTCGATGAACCTTAAACTTCTTGCATCAATTTGAATCATCCTAACCAGGAGCTAATGTGTTGAAAACTAGTACAAACGTAGTAATCACACAAAACAACAACAACAAACAAGTAATGGATATTATGTTTCTAGATTGACATGGAGTGTTTTATGATGTAATGGATATTAATAATCTATATTGACATGGATGTATTTTATTAATCTACCTAAATTTACACCTTCCATGATGCTTCTAATCTAGTAAAATCTTAAAAGTAGAGTGTTTTATGATGTAATGGATATTAATAATCTAGATTGACATGGTTGTGTTTTATTAATGTACCTAAATTTACACCATCCATGATGCTTCTAATCTTGTAAAATGTTAAAAAGTGGAGTGTTCTATGATGTAATGGATCTTAATAATCTAGATTGACATGGTTGTATTTTGTTAATGTACCATAAATTTACACCTTCCGTGATGCTTCTAATCTTGTAAAATGTTAAAAGTGGAGTGTTTTATAATGTAATGGATATTAATAATCTAGATTATGTATAGTGATATGATGTAGTGTAGGTTGATGCTAAAGTTTTAAAATTCTTGTACATATCAAAGGATGAATGATAGTACATGCCAAAAAATGACATTATTATAAATTATTAAACAATTTGATAGGTGTTAAATCATACTTCTTATTTGAGGACATATAACTAATTTGTAAGTTGAAAATTCTTTCTTAATGTTCTTAGCCTATTTATAGATGTCAAAGTAAAGGTTTCTAGATGTGATTTCTCCCATAAAACTTCAAGGAAAACTAAACGGAAAACTAAATTCTAAGGCAAACCCTCAGTACATGTCATTTCTCCCAAAAACTCATAAAGGTGTGACTTTTGACATAACTTCATCAACCACTACCACTAGTTTTTTAGTAACCACATAAAATAATTTTTGTAAACCATGCACATGTCATTTCTCCCATAAACTCATAAAGTTGTGACTTTTGACATAACTTAATAAACCACTACCACTAGTTGTTTAAGTAAGTGCGAACCACTACCACTTTAAGTCAAACCATGTACATGCATCTTTCCCATTAGGTCTCTCGGTTCCCTATTCTCGCAATCTGATATGGGGTTTAGGACTCTCATCCCTTCCTCCTTTTGACAACTATTGCTATCATGCATGACTCCCTCCTTAGAACGGGGAAGCTAGGCCCCCGGACTCTCGAGTCAAGCATATAAACACTTGTGTCCCACCTTCCCTAGCTCAACGTAACCCTCCCAAAGCAAACTCGATTTCTTTAGGACTCGAAGGAAACCTCCTTAAGTGTTAATAATTAATGGAACAAAGCCTTCTCTCTTGTTGTGACTTCATGGATCTCCCCCCACTTCCCTCATATCAATTCACGACTTACCTTGTATCCTTACTCATCCTCACAATTAGGCCTCCTTCGTACTAAATCTATGCTAGCGCTCCCTTTACTAAATGAGCTTCTCTCATTCGATGTGTCTAGCCTTTTCCTAAGGATTTCTTAAATAGCCTTCCTTAATCCTCTTAGGAACCCTCTATAACTTAGTGGGTTTTAATCCTCTTAGACTTAGGAATTCATTTTTATTTTTAATTTTGTTTTACAATTTTAAACCCCATGTAGGTATAAAACACATTCACTTGGGTTCTTTTCCCACAAGTCCCCTATTTTAAACAAAATTCACAATCCCATCTCACTAGGATTTTGGAGTACCTATCAAGCTACATAATTCAACACTCCCTCTTAACAAGGGAGGTACTTCCACTCGCTTTGGAAATATCCAACATCACTAGCGACACTAACCCATATCACATCCATCATTGCACCATACCCTATAAAAGTTAGAATTGTCTCTATAGTTTCTCTACCTTCTCAAAATCTAAAAATATTGAACTTCAATATGTATTCTCCCTCTAAAGCTAGACTCCCTATGAGTCTACACGATCTCCACTTGGTCACATGCTTCCATTTTTTCACACTTTGATCTATTGTCCCTTCAAAGTAGCTCTAATTCCGTGTTGAATTTTCCACGACATGTGAGAATATAGTTTTGCATCTTACAATCTCCGACACAACCAAATCAAATGCTACAACACTTCTACTTTGCATAGTGGAAAATCACACATCAGTGAATCAACTAGTGCACATGACATTTAAAAAAAATCAACCCTTCTTTGTTATATTAACAAACTATAATCCAATAGTCTAGGGCTCCCATACCATGGATCATGGCCTTTTACAATCACATTGATATAAGAATAAACTAGGGCTTGGTGTCATTCCTTTGACAACCAATCTACCCTAAACACCGAAACACTTGACCTACTTATTGATGGTGGTCACACACACCCATTTAATGCACGTGTCCTAAACACATGTTGCACCTCCACAATATAACTATATCAATGTACTCTACTACTTTAGATCATTGAACTCAGTTGAATAATATTTTCGCTATAGTTACCTCAATTTTCCTTCAATGTCTGCAACACTTAGGGTCTTCGATTAACTATTCACAACTCAATTTAGGAACAACTATTTAGATTACCTATTTTGCCTTCCTTTGTTCCTATAATGAAGATAGTTAAAGGGTATGGAGGAAAAAAAATATCACTATAGCTGCCCATCTCTACACAATGAACTAGACTTATCAATCTGGCTCTCTTGGCTGCCCTCTTTTTTCCTTCAAAGATCGAGTCCCCAAGCTCTATAATTTTTTCCACTCCTAGCATGCTTGAAATCCTTCTCAAGTCTACACTCGTGGTTACAATGGAACCTAATATCATCCCTCATTATCATACTTTAGATTCCTTCCAAAACTCGTCCCTCCCGAACTCTCTAATCTTACACTATTTTTTCCCGGTTTACTTCAAATCTTCCCATCTACATCCATCTCCTCGATCGATGGCTACAATAAATTAAGTCTCCTAGGGCTTGTAGATCTATCCTCACAATTGTGATTTGACTCATAAAATCACACAAATAAATGGATTCCAATATATTTTCTCAACATACCCATGAATTGTCCCTTAACTTCTCCTCTTATCAACCCTCTACCCTTCTTGCAGTATGCTGGAACAAGGGTCTATAAAAATAACCATATTATATTTGATTTGTTCACACTAGATTAGAGAACTAGGGTTTCTAAATAATGATGTTCCAACCATGAAACATACCTCCTTACAATACTACATTTCATTTCATAATCAACACATAAATCAATCATTTTCTACTCATGGTACACATATGCAAATACCCTAGGGGTTCCTAGTCTACTATAAAGACTTATGTCTCCACTTGTAGGGTCTTGGCCCTATATTTTTGTGTAACTATAATCCACTAAAACAAACCTTTGGAGCAAATAGTTATTTAGTCTAATTCCATGCACTAGAAACAACCCTAACTAGGGATTCAATACTCTATCAAAATACTTTAGGACAATATCTCAAATTAGAGACCCATTTCCTCGCAAGTAACCCTTCTAGAATAGCCTCACCATAGTCTCAAACCCCGAGACCGTCATACCAACAAACTATGGACTTCTTGTACCTTTCCTTTTAGATTGTTCCACACCAATATAGCACTCGTTGGTCTCTCTAAAAATTGTACTGAGATATGAAGGTATTCGGTCTTCTTGGTTGCATTAATCTTAGGCATTTAGGTCTCCTTTCTTGCTCAATAGGCCTCTGGGTTACTATTATCCAATCTATTTTATGGTTTATTCCTCTTGACCCTTATTCCTTTGGACAACTAGTGCTATCATGTGCGATCCTTCCTTAGCACATGAAGCCAATATTTTTGTCCTATCTTTATAGCCCATAAATACCTATTTCCTACCTTCCTTAGCTCAGTGTAACCCTTTCAACAAACTTAGTTTCTTCAGATCGAAGGAGACCTCCTTAAGTGCTAACAAGTCATGGGACCAATCCATCTTCTCTTGTTGTCACTTCATGGATCTCCTTCATTGGCCTTGGATCAATTCACAACCTTCCTTGTAGCCCTACTTTGCCTTATAACTAGGCCTTTTTTGGACTACGTCTATACTAGCCCTCATCTACCAAATGAGCTCCTCTCACTTGATGTTTCCACCATTGTCCTAAGGCCTTCTTAAATTTCCTTCCTTAATCCCCCCTTAGGAACCCTCTATAACTTAAGGGTTTTTATCATCTTAAACTTAGGAATTCATTTTTTCTTTTTTAATTTTCTTTTAAAATTTTAAACCCCATTTTGGTCTAAAACCTCTTCACTTCGGTTTTTTTTCCCCAAAACCCATTTTTTGTCCAACCTTCATACAACCATGTCACTAGGCTTGTGGAGTACCTCTTAGGCTTTTATAATACCTCCCGAGCTACATAATTCAACAAGGCGATCATTGCAAAAATTCCTTTTCCCGATGCACAAACTCTACAATGTCTTGTTGTAATATACTACTAGCGATGAATCCACTTCATCTCTGCTTCACAATTTTTTTATGGAAATTATGCATGTGTATTCATTACTCGTAATATTTTTAATACAATAATGAAATCATACCTATTTTTTATTCATTTTTCATTATACTTTTGTAAAACCATATTGATTGTTGATTAATTGTCCGATATTTGTTTGTGCATGTCGTTTTGTTATAGAAGAAAGATGAAATGGCACAAATACAAGTTTTGAACACATGTCTCACTATTTACCATCATCAACAATAAATGAAATTAGCTATCTAGACGTGTGTTTTTTCTAGCAATAACAATTCAACCAATGGTAACATGAGCATTAACAATAACAATCATTTATTATATAATGAAATCCTAAAATTTATTCATTCACATAACTCTAGTGAACTCTTCCACGATCATAGGCTTTAGAATAGGCATGTGATATGTTTCGAATGCAAAGAGCTAGATTTTTTTCAAATTCCATTTATGTTTATAAATTTATTTTTTAAATTTATTTATCACTAAGTATGATATGTGGTCATTAATAAAAGACACAGTGAATTTTTAATCACAATTTGGTAAGAAAATATTTTAAACATCGTTTAAACACTTGATTTATATATGCAAGGAATTTCTACATATATTCAATCAATTTTTTGTAGTGGTGACAATGAGAATATGCCAACATATTTCAATTTACACCATCCGATAAAAATTTGTATTTGCCAAAAATATTGGCATGTCGAATTCCAATAAGGGGGGTGCCTAATGACTTATATATATAAAAAAAATTAAAGTATTGTATTAATAACGGGTCAATTTATGTTAGGAAAAAAAAGGAGCGAAACAATTTTGTAACTATTGAAGGAGTAGTTTAATAATTGTAGCGGAATCCATTTTTAAATTGATATAGAAATTTAAACATTGAGGGGCAAATAAAAGGCAAGGAAAAAGATTGAGAAGGGGTTTAGAAGTGTGAAATTTGGGAGCACAAATTGTAAATTCCTTGAAGCCTAATAATAAAATTATGGAGACTTTTCATAAAATATTCCAACCACCATTCATTGCAATAAGTTTTCTCTCTCGTGCATTATTTCTTTTTCCGTGCTTAGTTATTCATATGCATTTTGGGGTTTTTAATTTGATTTATCGACAATTAGAATGATGTCAAAACCATATCCTGGTTCTAAAATATGCTAGAATTCCTAGATTTGGGAGATTAATATAGAATATTTTGGTTTTGGTTATTCATCCAAGATTTCTCTAAGATTAATGCAATTATATTTGGATGTCCATAGAACGAATATTTTTTTGGTGACCCCCGAATTATTAATGCTCATGTTCATTCATTCTAAATATAAATCTTTTTGCATTCATTATCAATTTTTTTAAATACATGCTAAGAGATTTGTACTTCACTTTCCCTTTTATTCTTCTATTATTTCCGATTAATATATCAAATTTGTGATGATTTATTTAGCCTAAGTGAAATATCAAAGGATAAATGTTTTACGAGATAAGAGGAATAGAGACGTTCCCCTCCCACCCCCTAATATTTTTTGAATTATTTCTTAGTGGAGTTATTAGACATCTCAAGCATTGTCCCCCCCCTATAGCCAAGGGTTGTCTCCAAGGAACAACAACACCCAAAATAACTTCAACCAAAATATGACCCTAAAACACTTGGTGCCCTAGAATACCATAGCAAGAATTTTTGCATTTTCTCTAAGAATCATGAATGTTCAACATGAACATGTATTATGTAATATTTTCCTTTACATATTCTAAAATTCAGAATCCACATGATAGTTTAAATTTATGAATGGATTGATTACAAATTGGGATCAAATTCATAAGGCCTTCTTGCATAAATTCAACAATGAAACCACCATTAGAGTGTCAATGTCTATGTTCCCAAACGAAAAAAGTGAAATATTTGAATTAAGGATTTATCGTTGTGTTGTATATGCTACAACAATCCTCCTTAATCCCTTTTAGTGCATTGTGCTAAGAGAGAATTGAGGGGCCCATTCTATTAAAACAACACAAAGATCATATTTGCCAAGCTTATCTAGTATATGTGAGATCTTATTAGCCCTCCTAACTTCAGTATATTGGAGGAATATTTCGAGCCTAATACAAATCTCTTGGCTAGTTAAAGAAGCTCTAAGTAACCTTCCATAACCCCTTAAGAGAGGTTTTTACTTATTTTCTCTTGCAAATTTGAGTCCTTTATCCCAATATAGCACTCCCTTGGACCTATATCCTACACTAGAGCACCCCCCTTTGCCTTTATCTCAATGATACATACTCAAACTTGATCTTGAAACTTTAACTTAGTTTTTTTAGCCTTCCCATGTAGTGTAGCACCCGCCCGGACCTCAACATTTGTGATATAACACGCTCTTGAGCATCAAGCCCATGCTACAATATTAGAAATGGGAAAAAAAATTTCTCCCTTCAGCTTTTTGGATTTTTTCAAGTCTTCATAATACCCTAATGAGCTTATATGTCATGTTGTAATCATCCTTTTAGCATTTTTAAGATGATTTTTCTCTCTCTGTAAATCTCCATAGTGCATGAATAAGCCTTTGGTTAGTGATATAGTGCCCAAAAAGACCCTATGCTTAGTGCTACACTATCAATTTAACTCTCCTTACCTAATTTTTTAAGCCTCTTCCCTTTGAATAATGCCCTATTAAGAAACAATGAGTGTTATAACCCCTATGTAATGTTCAATCTAGTGCTATAACACATCAATAAGTCTTACGATAGAGAATTTTTTATTATTTTTGAAATATTTCTCTCGATTTTAAACTAACCTCATTAGCTTTTATAAATTTACAATGAGTTACTAAAAGATAAAAGATAAATTGGTTAGTGTAACAAGGAAATTATGCATGTTAATACATGAAAAAATCCCATTAACACTCTTAAAATAAGATCATAAATTATTATTTTCCTCATACAATCTGGGTTTGTTCTTCTAGAGGTTAATTCCCTTGGATGAAAGTCATTTTTTCAGCCTAGCCTTCTAGGTCAACTTTAGCTCATTCAACTCAACCCAAGTAATTTTTTTTCATTATTATTCACTTTTCATTTTCACTATTTTTGGTCTTTTACCATAATTATTTACCTATTAGTTTTTTTTTACTAGATGTAATACTAACATCCGGTTAATTGTTACGCAATAATTTTTCAGTGAGTTTAAATGATTTTTATTGTTCTTGGAGGTTGTTCTCTCGTTGTCTTCTCTTAGATCTTCACCCTCACTAGACTAGTGCACACATGTGCCCCATGATGTAGCTCGCACTAGAAATGAAAACCTATTTTATTGGAAAAAATAGTTTAATTATGATTTAATAATAGCCATTTCACCACTTAACTTATTGCTTCTTTGTATTTTTCTCTCTTATTATTTTCCCATATTGAATGATGGTTGCAATCTAACTCTTTACTAGTTGGTCTTGTCTAAAATAACACTTTTTTTGTTATAGAAAACCCATAAAGTGACTTGCCATAGTAGCCCAATAAAACTCAACAATAGATTCTCCCCATGGTACCAAGAGATCTATTTTCTTTAAAGCACTTATGGTATATTTTCATCTATCCATATTCATGTTTTGAATGAATTTATTTGATATATTATTTAACCATTTTTTTATTTTCTAAGTTGGATACATGCGTAAATTTATTTTTTTCCTAGAAGCCCTAATTGTATTCCTAACCTCTTACTTATCTTTTTCCATGAGGAAAGAACTCAATCATCATGGTAGAGATAGTGAACCTAGCAGACCCTATTTTTTTTCTAACTAATAAAATTTATTTTTCACTCAAACTCAGCTAGCCCTACAACTATGAAACCTCAATAATTTACATCATGTTGTTAAGATAATAGATATAATGTGTGTTTTTTTTTCCTTTTTGGGTTTTTGCAAGTGAACCACATCCACATCTAGTAGTTGTGATGGTGAGGCCCCAACTCAGCCAAATCCTAAAGAACCCAATAACTCATATAACCTTGATTTTTGAGACACTCCCTAATTTATTGATAAGTGTACCTCATACACATGTTCATAGGTCCACAAGTTATTTTACAGAGAAAATCCTCCCCCCAAATGTTATGGATTTTGGTTTGTGCAAAGCTAACTAGATATCCTTGTTGTTGAAGGAAGTTCCCCACCCAGTTGTCTATTACTATGAAATAATTGTGGAGTGGTTGATTCTTATCTAGGTCCTCATGAAGCCCTAACTATAGAATTCTTTATTTAACACTATAAGGAGGGGCTCGAGGTTCATGGTTGGAAGAATTCATTATTCTAACCAAGAAAACACTTTAAGTGAAGAGAATATCACCCAACAACTCCACATTCCACCTACTCATAATGATAATTCTGAAAGAGTGAGACAAGTTACAAAGATGTTTCCTCCAATCATAAAAATTTCATAGCTTCCAAATAAATAACCAACAAGAGACCTGTCACTTCACATCTACCACTAGTCCACATCATAACAGAGAGGTTTGTCATGCCAAGTACTAGGAATTGCAATAGCCTCCATTGCCACAACATTTTTGAAGGAAACTCGAGAAAAATGTTAATGTTCTTTGAAAATACTTCCCTGGAGAAGGATGCCCATATTCCAAAGTTTGAGGAACATATGAAAATGTTGATGATGGAAAAAAAATATCAAGAAAATGAGTGTTAGAGTTTATGATTATAAGGAATGCATAATTGAAGTACATTAGCACTATAAGGAATTGATTCATCAAGTGTAATCATATATGTAAGGCATGTGGGAGCCTATATTAGAGTTGTTACCACTATGGTAAAACTTTACGGAAATAGGCCTACAAACTCCGGGGAGTTCTCAATAAAATATCTCAATTAGATGAATGGCCAAAATAGTATCCACAAGCCCCATTATACCTCCCCAACATTAGGGAAAAAATGAATTGACATATGACTCACCTATTTTCAATCGTGCCATGAGGATATAAGAAAAAGTTAGAGAAATATATTTCTAGATCGGTGGTCATGTACCAATATAATTTCTCTCCCATTGAGAGGATCATTATTGTAAATAATATTACATCCATTGGTTCAACTCAAGGAAAATTTTTAACTATCAAATAGTTAACTAGAGAAGTAGATGAAGTGATTGATTCAAAAAAATATCTCCTTCGATACTTTCACTAACAAACTTACCAATGATAATCCCAAACATCATGTAATAGATCCAGACACAACAACAAGCAATCCTAAACTCTTTCTTAGTCTCACTACAAAGTTTCCCACATTCTCCCAAAATAGTATGCAGTATCTTATTATCATGGAGATATTGATATCAAGTATGATCAAAATGATTGGATCATATTATGAAGCATTGTTCGTGAACCTTAAGGAGGTTGAGAATATTTTACCTGGGAGGATGTAGTTGTTGTGTGAAACTTATGATCTTGACAATGTTGTTTCTTTGAAAAATCTTATCAAGTAATTTTATTTGTCCTTACGAATAATGAATGTAGAGAAATAAGATGTGGTATGTTGGTTAATATTACATAACTTTGAGAATAAGGCCTTGAACTAGTAATATAATATTTCTCGCTTCTTCCATAACTAGCTACAATGTCTTTGAAAGTATTTTTCTTAGCAAATTTGGTGAAGAGAAAACACCTTATTCCCATTTTAAAAGAGTTTATCACCATCAAAATGGGAAAGAAAAAATAATAAATAAGATGATTTCAATTAGTGTTTCACCACATTGCTCGAATAAAATCCTTGTTGATTGTGACCCTACAAGTCCTTCAGATATTGAGTACTATAGTTCAGCTCCTACACCCTTTCATATCCATGTTTTTTTAAGAGGGTTTAGAAGAACACCCTAGCCTTGAACTTTGAAAAAGATATTAAGGTTGAAAAGGAGATGTTTTCCCTAGATGGAAAAAACCATAAAGAAAAACCCTAAGGAAAATAGAAAGAAACCTTTAACCCTCAATAAGCATGTTGAGAAGGAACGTACCGATATGAAGAGCATGTTGAGTTTTGTTAAGAATCTCTCTAATGAAGTAATCGACTTGAAGAATAATTCAGGGAGAAAGTTCATCTAGATATAAGGCTTTCCACCCATTCTAGAAGAAGAATAATAAACCATCTAATCCTATTGGTAACTCAAATATGAATTTGAACCATCGGGATTTTAGTATGGACAAATTTAGTTCATACCATCAAAATAATCATTCAGTAAAAAAATAAAAAAATAAAAATTTAAAAGCGAAAAATAAATAAATAAAAATAAAAAATAAAAAATAAAATAAATAAATGTCTACAATGGGTTAACTCAAGGACCTAGGTTATTTATCAACTTCTCGGACCAACAATCCCCGTCCAATAACTCTATGCAAGAAGTAGAGGAGGAGCCTTGCCAAGATGAACAACAAACCCTTTTTAAGGTATCTTCTTACCCCTCCCAATCCTATGCTAAATACATTTCCTCATCCCTCAAGGTTACGTCTAATACTCTAATTCTAATAATACCCTCTCGCAAAAAATCTAAGTCTCTCTCACCTCCCGAAACTACTAGTTAATTAATTTATTTAACAAAGGACATGGAATACATAAATATTGAAGATATGAAGAAAACCAAGGCTAACATTTTTTCTATATGATATAATAATATCCTTCAATAGAGGGAACTTCTTATTAAATGTTTCCAACCATCATAGGTTGATTATAAATCCCCATAAACCCCTCAAAAGTTTGTCACTACTCATGTTCCTATGATTAGCTCCGATGACAAGTCTACTATAAAAACAAAAAGTATTGGAGCACATTGTAAATCATAAACCCCACATTTCCTTTTGACTTTAGAAATTTTCAATCACAATGTACACAAATTTTTGGTGGACTCTGAGCTTCCTCCAATGGCATGCCCCACTCTTTGTGAAAAATCCTTAATGGTGTCCCTAAGAAAACTAACACCAAGATCATTCAGTTGGTAGGGTTAGAAGTAAAGGAGTTGGTCAAATGAAAAATGTTTTTTATATGGCAATCCTCATATGCATGAGTACATCAAGTAATAAGCATTATATTCATGGACATACATTTGTACAAAATGGCTAATTAGTTACTAAAAAAATATAGTCATTGATTTAGTCATTGATTCCCACAATTAATGACCAAATATACAACAAAACTACTATTACAGAGACCACCCGAGAAAACAAATTAATGACCACAAGAATATGACCAAAATATTGGTTTTGTTATGTGTTTCCAAGGAATTGCAAGTGAATTCACCAAAATATGTGTTTCCAAGGCATTGCAGTGAAGTTCACCAACTTTAAATACTTTACCATCAATCTATATGTGTGTGTGTCTCATGCAAGATATTGGCTTGGTGGTTGTGGTTATCCATCCTCAATATCCGATGCGAGAAAACTGAGCATTCGAGACACTTCTTGTTGATGGAGATGATGAAGGTGCATAGCTCGAAACAAGTGCTTCTAGTTCGGATAGATATGTGTCCCTTAATAAAAAAACCTAAGTGTGCTAGCTTAATTCACATGTATCTACTCCCTTCAAAAAAATTGATATAATTTTATTGTGTTGGTACAACCCTAGCTAGATTTGTAAGAACCTATGACAATGGTTCCACTTTAGTTTTATTATCATATGTACTATCAACCCGCAATAATAACCAATAAAACCAAGACCAATAAATGTAATGTATAGTGATAAGTGAGTATGAATGTGTGTGTTTGTACACATAGAGAGAATAATGATCAAAAATTTTATTAAGTACATGATATTGGTTAGAACTTAGATATTCACAACATAAAAAGTATCATGATTACTTGAGTACTCAAAGTCCCCACACACTCAAATGAGGTAGACCGATGGAAAGGAAGGCATGAACTGGAAAGTTGGAGATATTGATTAAGACGAGGGGGTAGAGGTGGCTAGAATTCCAATATCTCGTGAGATAGTGTGGATTGATATTATTTTGACTTATAGCGTAAAACCATACCATGAGTAAAAATGGGTTGGCATATATACTAATTAAGAGAACTATATACTTCATCCTGCAACAATGTATAAGTCACCAAATGTAAAGACACCTCACATACAACCATTTTTTTTTAAACAATTGTTGTTTCGAAAGAAGTTTCTTCTTTCTTCCCCATATCTTTGTCCCCATATCCATCAATTCTTGTCTATGTTGATTCTCATGCGATGCTTCATTGTCGAAAAACCGACTTAGCCAGCTTGGACACGGAATCCACAAAAAATAAATACATACCATAACATGAGCCTCGTAGTACCCGATTGCAAAACTACAAGGAACACGGTGATCATTGTCTCATCATGTTCAAATGAGTCCCTATAAAGTCCATACCTCAAAATAAATTCATTTTTCAGTCGCAACGGGTATGCCCTCTCTTCTTGCTTTACATTCAAAATTATTTCAAATATGTTTGTATGAAAAAGATGCTTTTACTTGCACTATTGGTTGCGAGGTATTCCCAAACATGCCGAATCACCATATGTCTCACCAACAAAAGGGTAAAAGAGCAAGTATCATTCTACCCCTAGCATGGTAGGCTCCTCAAATAATATTTTGCAAATCCCGACATCATTTCTCCAAAGAAATCAACCATAGGTTTCATTCAATCCGACCATGCTTATCATTACCCCACTCTTGCACATGATAAACACCATTGCGGAGTCAACAGAGCCTCACCCTCCATGGAATCCATCACTCATGTAGATCATACACCAAATGCACTGGAACCATGGCCATAAAAACCCAAGCCTGAGAAGAGCTCGCATGTCCATTCAGGTCCATCATACATCAAGTCAAGTTCTACCCATGTCATGTTACAACTTTCCTTTCTCGGGCTACCATTCTCACATGCATATAAAAAAACGCACCACCACATCTTGCACAAGGCCTATCACACCCCCACCAGCATAGCCCATACTGCGACATTTTCATCCCCTTCATCACAAACTAGCATAGCCCATCTATGGCGTTTTCATCTCTCCTTACGCACACCGAGACCAACCAATGGGGTCGTCACCCTTAGCAAAACACACTCCTCACACCACGGCTGACGAATTATTTCACGTTTATAGGCACCCATCTCCATTCTCGTACATCCAAACCCATTATATATTATTTTTGTCAAGTGTACAAATAATTTTTTAGGAGAACACTCCCATCCATCCATTCGCATTTCTCACTCCGGAAGTAGTCCTAATCACCTTGGTCGGAGCTACTCATTCTTTACCACACACCACCATGATACTCATAACAACCATACACCAGGAATCCAATAAAGTCATGCAGTGGTCATAATACATTTTGCAAACATACATGTTGAATTTTTGTGAGACTTCAAATCCATCCTATTCGCATACGGAACAAATACCCATGCATTACCGCAGACGCTGTTTCATAGGGTTTTATCTTAGACCCGAGTGCGTGCGGTACTTTTTGGGGCTATCTGATCCATCTAGTGCTTGGTATTGGTAGGTGGTTACCAAGAATCTCAAGACTCAAATTCTCACGTGGGACGACGCGTACTTTAGTGGCAAAAACTAGGGGCATCCTTCCCATGGGTGACGTGCGTACACAACACTTGATCCTCTTACCATTACCTTGGTTGATTCTTTTGGTCGCTAGAAGGCGTCACCCGGATCTTTCGGGACATTAGCCCTGGTACCCATCATAAGACATCTTCACAAGGCCCAACTACATCGAGGGTGCAAGGAAGAATGGAGTGCTATATAGGCTTTTGAGTATCATACATAAAACAAACAAAAGCGCATTTTTTGCTTGCTTGATCACATACAAGTGTTAATTTAAAGGAAAAACTTACCTCCTATGCTTTGTTTTATGCATGTGATCGTATGATAAAAATATTCCTTCCTCTAAAGCAAACCTAAAAGTATCACCAATATTAAGCTAGTCGACACCATAATGGACCCAGCGAGGACCCCGTCGATCTAGGAATTTCTTGGACCTCGCCCCCATTGGGAGGAGTGTCGAGCCTCTTTCCATTTGAGGCATCAAACGACAACACACTTTGCCACCATTGCCGGATCATCCTTTATCAAGGCATCCGTTTGATTGGAAACACAAGAGTCACACAACACCACACGAGTGGAAACCTCTTGAGGGTCACGCCACTCAACTCATCCCCACGACCCTTAGGAGGGAAAAGGAAGCACTACTCCTTTGGGGAGCTCTGGCAGATAATATTCATTAGGGCATACCATCGAGTAGTAATCCCTCGAAAACCCCCATAAACCATCACATATAGAAACATTTTTTTCAACGAGTGTGGCCAATGGCCGGTTAATACTCGCCATCCTTCTTAAGCATCACTCAATCTTCCATATCTAACGAAGTTAAATAATGCATCACTCATGGCCTTAATTTGGCCTCCCATGCCCATGAATCTCGTCGGATATCACCGAAATTTGAAGGGAAGCAAGCGAAATTCTCGGTGAAATCATATTATGACTTTCCCCTGTGGTGATCGTCCGATAAGTATCATTGATGATACTATTCGACTAAGACTTTTTCAATGCCCCCTAAACTTGGGCACATCGCGCAAAATGGTATGTCGAGCAGACCTTTTTTCTTCTAATGGAACCTTTAGCACCCTTGCTACCATGTTCCTCGCCCTGGCCCTTTTTCAGCTACCCATTCACCATGACCTCGTGGAATGGAACTCGTTGACTCATTTTAGGAAAAGCGCCTGACCATCCATATATTAGGACCATCTCCACGAATGGCGGAGATGTCACAATTTACGTAAAGCCAAACTTGATGATAGAGTGTCGTTGAGACTTATTTTTGTAAAAATATCGCATCCGAGATCTCAAAAGACGTGGCGACATAGAAACCTGCCTCTCGAGGAGGACACTATTAGCAAGTCCTAGCGTGCTTGAACTCATTTACACCCAGCCGTAGATATATTTACAATTTCCTTCCAAGTGCCACACACTCTGCAAATTTATAGAGAGTTACCAAACGCGTTGAATACCGTAAATGACTTGATTGCGGTCCTTGCAGCTCCAAGGTCACCTAGGCGAGTAGTATCCAATACCCAAGATACTCGTACGATTCCTGTACCCGAACGTGTCACAACTTGGCTGCCATCGAAAGTCAATGTTTGCACCTTTGCACGACATGACGAATAAGGTGATACCATAGCATCAAATAAAGTGTAGGCTCGTACCCGCCCTGGCGAGAACCAGTACTCGGCTCTTAATGCCGATACAAGAGAGACCCCTAGAAATATTACACCAATCAGCGACAAGGGAACCTATGTCCCCCCTTTCCGCACAAAATCCACCACCACAAAACAACGCGTTGGTCGACCTAGTGCAACCATCCCGTGACTCAACGGACACTCTTATGACCAAGGAAATAACAGCAAATAACCCTCCAAATCGTCGCTTAGAGCCTAGGAGTAAAGCTAAAGGGAGGACTCATCGGCCAGAAGTAATAAAAATGCCCTCGCAATCCCCGCCTTGAAACCAAACTGAAATCAAAGCTCAAGAGCCACATAATAACTCCCAAGGGAAAAACATGAGACCGAGTCTAAAGGACAAATCATTCTTGTGCCATATGTGGTGAATACAGCCATTACACTCCTTTCGTTACATCATTTTTTGGTCATCTAACCTATTATTATTAGATGAACCCAAGTGCACCATGTAAGACCAATTTTACCCTAAGTAAAATTTGCTTTCACCATATAAAATAACTCATTTGTTTATATTTCCCCGGTCATATTTAACCCAAAATAAGGAACTTAAGTAAATAAATCCTTATTTATTTAATTATTCCCTAAGAATAAGTTATTTAAATCATTATTTAAATAATATTCTTAGTTAAAATTTGACTAAATCATCCATAAATAATTAAATAAACCATTATTTATTTAATTATATTCCCATCACTTTCCCTAAAATGATAAATAAAGTCACATTTATTTATTTTATTATTTATAAATAAAGGAATCGACCCAAGTCAAGAACCCTTTTCCCTCCAACAAATATAATAAGAAATATTCCTAAAGGGTGCTTCTAGAATTCGATTAATAATATTTTATTCATGCACCGAGTTCTGAGACCGCAATATTTTGTTATAAATAGAGTTTTCCCCATTCATTAGTCACCTTCATTGCAGTAGATCACTCGGGATCTACTCTTGGTCACCATTTTCCATTTTTTCTTTGTGAACTCCCATTGAGTTCTATGCTTTGCTTTTCTACATCCGTAAGAGAGAGAAATGTTAGATGCGAAAAACATTGAGGACTTCCAAGAACCCATCCCACCGTAGGAGAACCGAGGAAGACACCTTTCTTGTTTTCCTCTCGTGTGCCCCATTCTCTGATATAATACAAAATTCTTTCAAACACATTCTTCTTGTCTTGCTCATTGGATCTATGGAGCTATGTTATATTTTATACTACTTAATATCTTTTGTGCTTAGATGCGAATTTGTGCGAGCAATCTTAAAGATATTTTGCGTAGCCATAATCGATGTTAGGGCTATTTTGTTTATGCGTAGCTAAAGTGATCTTTTACGACGAAAGATTCATACTAACAATTGGCAACTCCACACGGGTTTTCTTTTCATGCGACCGCTATCGTTTTATCTATTCCTCGCATATCCAGGCTTGTTTCGCGACACCTATGCTTTCTCTTCCATTTTTTGTTTTTTCCTATTTTTATGGTGATTTTCACCCCCTAAAACCCTTAAAACGGTCAAATTTTTAACCTGCATGTGCTTTCTCGGCCTATTGCGGGAGTGTTAGACGCCGTGCCCTGATTTGAGGCGAAAGATGCTCTCTCTCGAAATCCGCACGTCGAGAGAGCCGGACGCGTAGGTCGCACTTATCGGCCCAAAAGTGCGACCCCGAGCCCTCGGGATGCACTTTCTCTCTCGCAGAGCTCGTGACTCCGGGACCGAAAACAGGTCGAACTCGCGACCCGCAATTTTTCTCGCAAATTTTCTCGAGACTTTTTGTCCGGGTTTGTCCGAAGCACTGTCGCGGCGTGTCGACCTCTGTCTCTGCGTTTGTGACACTATTTCTGATACTCGTTTCGCACTCAACTAAGAGGGAATATTGCCCCTTAGGGCTCTAGTACCCTCCACTTTTTGTGGACGGAGTCTTTTCTTTTGTCTGAAAGTTTGAATGTCCGGAAGTTTCGACCCTCTTTTTCTCCGATCTCGATACCTCGTTTTTCAGATCCCGTATCGCGCTCTTCTCCCTCTCAAAACCACCTCATATCGTTTTGTTTGGGTTCATTTCTAAGGCCACCGCCTTGTCTCTTCTATCTTTGGCTGATCTCCTCCTTTTTAGCAAAGCAACCTTGCTCGCCTGCCTCTTTCTCGTTCTCTACGCGTAGCACTCGCCATTGATGGACCCTTTTAGATCCCAAAGTCTCCCTCCGGGACCTTAGATCTATTGGCATCTTTTTAGCGTGCTTTGCGTCGTTTCTTCCCTCTTGTAGACTAGTTTTGAGAGACCGCCTTTTTTGGGTTAGATTGTACGCATCGTTAGTTGTTGAATTTTACTGATCTTTCGGTCTTATTTACTACGCAGATTTATTTTCCATTACGTCAGCACACTTTTTCTTTTTACTCTCAAAAACGTTCGGTGTTTAAACGATTAAAATTAACGCGACGCCACACCTACGACCTAAGCGAAGAAGCGCTCGGTTAACACCGCTCGGCAAAGACTTTAAAATCAATTTGTCTCGCACCTCTCTTGCCCTTGACCTCAGTTGATTTTGTTCGCCCTTGCTCGGTTCTCTTCTTCCTGTCATCATCGCGCCCCAAGGCGCCTCTCCAGTGGGACTTCTCGCCTTTCATCCTCAGCTTTCCACTTGGTCGACTTCCTCCTTCCCGTCGTCATCGAGTAAGTTCCTTTCCCGCCCGAATCACGCACTCCAGGCTCTTCCTCTGATTGTTCGGGTTCTCCCCCTGCCTCCTGGTTCTGCCCTTGTCACTTTCACCATGTCTACTTCGGGGCCTACCACGAGCGGCAACGCACTACCGCGTTGGGTCCGTTTCGATGGAACCACCTCGGGACCTACCTCGTACTACATTACTCCCTTATATGGTCGGCCTTAGTCTCCCCAACTTCAATCAACAGCTCGATTAATGATCCTATCTCGTCACGATGTTAGTTGGCCCTTCGCTATGCCAACCCAAGCTCCTCCAGAACATTCCCAGAAGTTTCGAAGGCCTCGCTTAGTGAGGATCCCTCCTACTCATATCCGAATCCTTCCATATGTGGTGTTCCTCCAATTTCCATATACGACTTGACTCTATTCGTCTTAGATTGTTCTAACGCACGCTTACGCGTAGCTTCTAAATGGTATGTTTGAACGATGTGCCACCTCCTCCCATACCACTTTTGCGACCACTTCGCCAAGCCTTTTTATCTTATTTCCGGCTCTGCGATACAACACCGGCACCTGAGCTTTGACCTCTTTCCATCAATCCTCTTCGACCCGCTTTACGCTCGATGTCCGGAAATGGCGCGCGATGACGGATCTTGTGCCGCGCTCCCTTTGAAGATCGAGTTTGCATGGAGCTGGTTCCTTCGCTCTCTCTTACCTCCCATTGGCAAAGATGTCGCATCCCATTTTACGAAACCGAAGAAGCCGCCCTCGAGGCATAGCGGAAGTACAGACCTTATCTACGCCCACGCTGGTTATGTTTATACCGTCCCTCGACCTTCCCAAACGGGATGGCCCTAATGCCTCAGCATCTCACTCTGTAGGCCTGATGGTATCGTTGGAGCGTCACATACCTCTGCACCTCTTACGAGGCCATGGTTTTCCTCCGCCGGCTCGGCATCCCCTCCCGAGTAGCATGTATTTCAGGCTACGACATGCCTCCTCCTTTTTCCCACCCTCTTGTTTCACCTTACCGCTGCCCACCCTACTCCTTATCCATATCCGCAACGCCTCCGGTGTCCCGGCTCCTCCAAACATTTGGACCACCCACTCCCTTGCCTTCTCCCACCCCCACAACGCACTTACTACCCCCTCCGCAAGTATTTGCACAATAGAGCACCTACTTTTCCTCCTTCTCAAAGAAGTGAGAGAAGAGGCAAATCTCTCCGCTTCTCGTAATCGTGGACCCAATCCTTCCAAATATCGACTCTACCACTCGCGAACTCAGCCCACGGGGCTCTCGGCCCCAGCCAGGACAGGCGACTTCGCACCAATAAGCCCCTATTCGTGTTGCGGTGTTTATGGTCACCACTACTCACGATTGTCCCACTAACTGCACCACAAATTACGTGGCGCTGTATGGGTTTCCTCCAGTGCCACCGTATGACCTCACTCCTCCGCACTACTCCCACCCTCGTTACTCCTCAACCCGCCGTGTTTCACACGAGTCACTTTCCCGCCATGCAAGGATTTCACGCGCACTCAACCACCTCATGCGATAACCACTCAGCCTTCTTACTGGTTCCTCCGATTACCGAGATTCTCATGATGTGCCTCGCGGCCACCTCTCACCGTACGAAGCCTCAACCTTCAAACTCGGTCCCGTCGCACTCCACACCTCCTCGGCTCCTGTCATGCCTTCGAGCCTCCATCGTCAGTCCGACGGAGCCTCTCTATCGACGATGGTCCCTCGCAACTCCCTCCACCCAAAGTCGAGGTCCATCCCAAGACTCTTAAGGGACTCATTACGCCGAAAATGCCGCTCTCGGGTTCCAAGCTTTGCCCATTCATACAACATAGTAGATGATGCGGCCCAATCTCCCGTCGCCATGTCCAGCTCGGAACTCCTCCGACGCGTGTCCTTCTCACAAGATGGCTCTACCATGCGCCATGGGCACTGTAGATTCTTCGATGTGACCAATTGATTTTTTTCTGACACCGTCGACCGGACTCATCCCCTCCCTCCTCATACCTTTTGCTTTCCAAATCCCCGTCAAAATCCGAAACGCCCATGTTGCTCCTGAGTGTGCCATCGATGAGGGGCATCTACCCGATCGTCATGTCCGCGGTTCAAACTCAGAAACAACTCGGATCACGAGCGCCCCTTCCACCATCACCCTTCGCGCGTGGGATGGCGCGCGCCTCCTAGCCCAGTGGCCTATTTCGCTAGCTTGTCCTATCACCCTTGTCGGCAAGGTCTTGTTTGATGCCGACGTTGGAAGTTTATCGAAATCGACGCTTGACTACAACATCCTTTTGGGGCGTAGCTACACCTATGCCATGTCGGCCCGTCCCGTCCGCGGTATACCGTAAGATGTTTTTTCCCGTCATGATGGCAAAGATTGTCACCATTGACCAGCTTGACTTACCATGAACCAAAATCTCAATGGAACCTCTGAGTCCACCATCTCTACCTTTCGTCACCAACCGAGCAAAACTCGTTGATTCTTTCTGACCAAGTGCTCAGGGCGTCTACAAAGACTCCTCCTTCCTCGCACCTTCGCACTCCCCTCCCGTCTGCGATCCCTAACTTGGCAAAATGTTTGCATGATGCAATCATCTTGGAAAGCTAACATACAGTAGCCCACTTTGGCTAATCGACGAACCTCAACCTCAACCATGACTCCCTAGCCCTTTCGCCCCCATTAGCCGCCTTCTTCCTTTCGAATCTTCTTCTACCGCCACTCCTCATGGGTCGATTCTGACCTGAAATCAACCCCCTTGGCACCATTCCTCCCGGCCATTTCCATGCTTTGAGTCGGATCCCTTTCCTCGCTCCCCCTCCCCGGAGCTTATTCGGTCCCTACCTCGCCACCCTATCCCTCCCCAACTCGACCTCGGGTATACGAGTCCGAGCCTGTCTTGACCCTCCAAGCGACCACTCCGCCCGAGCCGCTAAACCCATATATTGCTTTGACCTCGGTTCAAAGCAATCTATGACTTCTCTTTCTGCACTGGTACCTCGCTCACCTCAGCAAGCACCGCCTCACAGTTACAACCGCTTCGAGTAAAAATGGCAAAGCTCGCAGGGGGGCAATCCTAGGGACAAACCTCATACTCACCCAACCCTACGCCCTCTCGACCTCCAAAAGCATCCCATCCAAGCGTGCTCTGTGTGATGTTGTTGGTCACGCCCACTCATACCCGCGACTTACCACCTCTCGAAGACCATGGTTAATGAAACGTTTCCCGAATCGAGGTATCCCAAAAGTCCATGTCACCATACCGGGATTCTACCCCTAAACTTAAGAATTTGCGCACCAATCACCCTTGTTCTTTGTGCAATTTCCTTTGGCCACTATGCCCACCTCTCCCCCGCCTTGATGAGTATCGTGCCTCTTTAGCCACACATACCACCACCCGAAGCCGCCCTCGCGTAATCCTTCTTCCCTCACACGGCCACACCGCTCTACCACGATTACCATTCCTCCTCCGATACCGAAACGACCGAGACTTCAAAGTCTACCATTTCCTACCTTTCTCTCATCTACCGTGATTCTCGGATACCAACCCCTTCAGTACCTTCCCCATGCTTCGCTCCGATCATTCAACTTCTCACTCTGTCACCCTCACATAACATCGTTACTCCGTGAGCCCTTCCCATCACAATCAAGAGTCTCATCCCCTCTACCTCCTCGAGCCGACCTCTTCCATCCTCTCTTCCCATGATAGTCTCGAGCTCCGATGAAGACATCATGGAAGCTACTTGACCACCGATTTTCCATGGGATGATATGCACCATCGTGCATATTTCCTCCCACATCAATCCCATGACCAATATGCTCCTCGAATCCCAAGACTTCATTCTCGATAAAGTCGATTGGTTCAAAAACCCCATCGCACCCTCGATGCTTTCGAAGAAGGAAATATGGCTAATATCTCTCCCATCCATCAAAATCAAACATTTACTCGTCGAGCCAGGTATTGAAGAAACATATCACCATGGGCGCCTCAAATGCACTTTCCGGAAGAAATTGAAGCCTACACGAAACTCTTCAAAAGAATTACCGCTGATGCTTTCAAACCCTGGTCCTTCTTAGCAAATGCCGCGATCTCGAATCACGTCGAATCTGTCGAACATCACATCGACACATGTGCTCAATGCCATTCCGGTTCATCAAAAATTTCGAGACCCATCCATCCTTCTAGACATGAAGCCATCAAAGCTGAAATCGACAAGCCTCGGAAGTAGCCGGTTTCATTTACATATCAATATACCACCTGGGTGTCTAGCGGCTTCCCGTCCTCAAAAAACAAGGCACCATTCGTGTTTGCACCGACTTTTCGCGATCTGAACAAAGCTTGTCCCAAAGACAACTTCCCCCACACCATTTATTGACCAAATCATCGATGAGTGTGTGTGCGAGCAGTTCTCTCCTTTATGGATGGCTTCTCCTGGATACAACCAAATTGTTATCCGTCGTGCTTTGATCGACTTAGAAACCGCGTTCATTAGTCGGTGCACTTTTCACGATACCGAGTCATGCCATTTTGGCCTTAAAAACGCTCGAGCGCCACCTTTCAGCGAGCCATGTCTTATTGCTTTCCATGACTTAGCCCATATTATCCTTGCCCTGTTGAGACGACCTTACTGTCACGTTCTAAAACATACGGCGCAACACCTTCATGACCTACATACCATTTTTCTCCGATGCCGCAAGTATAAACATTCGCCTTCACCCTTTGAAATGTCGTCTTCTGTGTTCCGCGCCCGGTCGTCTCTCGGCTTCATCGTGTCTAAAGACGGGATAACTCTCGACCCTTTGAAAGTTCAAGCCATTCTTGAACTTCCTCTCGCGTACCTTACGCCGCGACCACAAAGTCTCCAAGGCAAAAGCTAATTTTTCTTCGCCGATTCATTCCTGACGACGCCACTACCGCACCACGGCTTCCCTTAGACTTCTTCAATCTCACACCCCTTTTGCTCCGGGATACACATACGCTCAAGAGTCTTTTGATGCCCTCAAGCATGCTCTCACATCCGCTCCCTTGATCCGTCACGACTTTGACCGAGATTTCATCCTATACATCTCCGCTTCCACATATTCGGTTGCTCGGTGTCCTTATCCCGAGGATGATAACGGTGTCGAACATGTGATCTATTATGCCGCAAGAACCTTGCCGGTCCACTTGTGTCCTACTCGCATGAAGAAAAATTAGCACTAGCCGTCGTGTTCTCGGTCCAAAAATTGCGTCATTATATCCTCATGCGTTCCACCAAGGTTGTGAGTCGATTCCAACCCTATGGCTTTCCTATTGAGTCGCCGCATCGTCAATGGGAAGTGCACAGCCGCTGGGTCGTTATTCTCCAAGTCGACCTTGAATTTGTCACCCCAAAAGTAAAAAAGAGTTTAGTCCTAGCCAGAAACTCATTTCTCGAAATTTACCTACCTCGGACGCAAGATACTCCAAATTAATGGCCGCCCTTCCCGATGAACATTTGTTTGCCATCACCATCGAAAACGATCCTTGGTACGGTGACATCCTTAGCTTCACTTTGCGAAACCCAAAAGTTTCGCCCTTCACCTTGATCGTGATGCTCGACGACGTATCCAACACCAAGCTGCTACCTTCTAATCGGCGACGACCTTTATCGTCGCAGAGCGTAGATACTATGCTTCGTCGCTGCCTCACCGCGCCGAGAGGCGAGGCAGTCCTAAATGCCCGTCATAGTGGCGCTTGTGGTGGCCACCTCTGCAGCCTCGCTCACACGCTCCAAAAATGTCACGTCGTGTCGGGTATGGCCTTCTCTTCTGCAGTGATTGCATTGAGGCTGTAGCCTCCAAACACTATTCCAATTGCCAACATTTCACCCCCAAGGCATGAGCTCCTCCCTCTCCTCTCCATCCTGTCGTCACAGTCGGTCCTTTTTGTAAATGGGCCATCGACTTTATGGAATGTCGACCATCCGCTTTCTTGCAACCACAAATATATCATCGTGGCCGGTTGACTACTTCACTAAATGGGCCGAAAGCTATGCCTGCGTTCAACAATACGACTAGCCACTACAGCTCTTTTCTTTAACCATGTCATTGCTCGATTCGGAGTTCCAAAAGCAGTTAGTCTCGGACCATGGCCGACATTTTCGAAAAGATCAGATTTTCGGGAATGAGCTCTCCTCCTTATTGGGTTTTGAACACCAATGCGCATCTTCCTATTACGGGGTAATGGCCAAGTTGAAGCGGTCAACAAAAATTCTTAAAACGCATGCTTCAACGAACTGGTGAATAAACACAAAACCAAATTGGCATCTCATGCTCTTCGCTTTGTGGGCTTATCGTTATTCGTGAAAACACGCGCCGATTTCACTCCTTTCCACCTCGTCTTTGGCGAGGAGGCGGCCTTACCAATCGAAATGCGAAATCCCTTTCCCTTCATTTGGCCGTCGAAACTGCTCCCCGATGCCCAACCTCCTAAAACAACGACTTATCATGCTTCGAGCGTCGCTTCGACATTGTCGTGTTGCATTACAAACTCAATATATCTTTGAAGCGCCAAGCGCACCAATAGCTCTCGCATGGCCAGAAAAAGTGCATCCTCGCACCTTTCATGAAGGTGACCTTTGTTTCTTGTATATGACCGAGGCCCACTGATACCCCTCGCCATGGGAAGTCGACTCATTATGGCTAGGTCCTTTACATCATCGGTAGAAAATCTTGGGAAGGGGGCATATCTTTTAGAGGACTCTGAAGGCCACCCCTTCCTAATCCTCGCAATGCACTCTATCTCAAGAGGTAGTTACCCTTAGCATTTCCCGCTTCGAAATGCATGTTTTCACTTTTCGTGTAGATAGCCGCAAATATGTTTGTTTTCATCGGGCCACTACTTCACCGGGACGCATGTTGTCCACGAAGTCTTCCTTTCCTCCTTTTTCAAATCGGATTTGCCTCACTTTCATCACTTTTTCCTTGCACCACTTAGCGTCCATCTTCATTCTCGTGCGTGTCGATTTCCTTCATGAGATACCATTTCATACTCATGTTTTTCGAGGTCCCCTTTGGACCTTTCATCATTTCAACATCATCATTAGTCTTCGTCTGGGTACACTTGGATCTAGCCCCTCTTCAGCATGTTCGCGATAAGTATCCTCGGTGGTCCGGTGGTGTCGCCGGCCAGCTGTGGTGATTCTCGGGCATGTGTGAGATGTCTCAACCCTCATGAGGGGTGGCCCTCGTAAGTAGCGCAGATGCCCATGAATTCATTCCCCGCCCTTAGGTGCAGCTCCTCTCATTTGATGATCTCACTGTCGCCAGCTTGCAACGCCATTTTCGATTCACATGTCTGTCCTGTGATTTTGAGAGCCCCTTCCCCATGTGTAGGGGGAATTTGGGTATATTTGTATCTCATGTACCACCATATTACTCGTATAAGTCGACGATTATTCCGGGCATCACATGTATGTGGGATTCATCCTATGATTTATCGCGGCTCATGTTTTCGGCGAGCACGTGCTTCATTATTGCGTTCGGTGGTTTTCTTCTGGGCGCTTTACTCTTTGTACTTATTGTGTTCCGTGGTTTTTCCGGGCGCCTTATTCTTTTGTACTTTGTCTCGCGGGCATAGGTATGCCTCCCCCGCCGCCTTTAGCAATAGTGCACACTTTCATAAACTAGAGACTTGTTGCTCTCGCAAGTCTCATCTCCTCGAGGTCTAGCCTTTAGCACATCAGTACAACCTTTGCTACTTTCTCTCTCTCTCACTTCCCTCTCGATATCTATAGTGATTGAGTTCTTACAACGTACTTCGCGTCACATGATTTGCTCCTAACACTCGCACGCTGCAACATGCTACATCATTTTTTGGTCATCTAACCTATTATTATTAGATGAACCCAAGGCCACACCATAGTAAAGACCATTAATTTTACCCTACAGGTAAAATTGCTTTCACCATATAAAATAACTCATTTGTTTATATTTCCCGGTCATATTTAACCCAAAATAAAGGAACTTAATTGCACAAATCCTTATTTATTTAATTATTCCCCTATGAATAAGCTATTTAAATCATTATTTAAATAATATTCTTAGTTAAAACTTGGCTAAATCATCCATAAATAATTAAATAAACCATTATTTATTTAATTATATTCCCATCACTTCCCTAAAATGATAAATAAATCATTTATCTATTTATTATTTATAACAAAGGAATTGACCCAAGTCAAGAACCCTTTTCCCTCCAACAAATATAATAAAGAATATTCCTAAAGGGTGCTTCTAGAATTCGATTAATAATATTTTATTCATGCACCGAAGTTCTAGACCGCCCCAATAGTTTTGTTATAAATAGGGGGGTTTTCCCCATTCATTAGTCACCTTCATTGCATTAGATCACTGCGGATCTACTCTTGGTCACCATTTTCCATTACACTTTGTGAACTCCCATTTTCCATTACCTTTGTGAACTCCCATTGAGTTCTATGTTTTGCTTTTCTACCATCCACAAGAGAGAGAAATGTTAGGTCGAAACACCGAGGACTTCCAAGAACCTACATCCCGACCGAGGAGAACGAAGACACCTTTCTTGTTTTTCCTCTCGTGTGCATTCTTTCGATATAATACAAAATTCTTTCAAATACATTCTTCTTGTCTTGTTCATTGGATCTATGGAGCTATGTTATATTTTATCTACCCGCTTACTATCTGTGCTTTAGATTTGAATTTGTGCCTCAGCAATCTTAAAGATATTTTGCAGCCATAATCGATGTTAGGGCTATTTGTTATCGCAGTAGCTAAAGTGATCTTTTACGACGAAAGATTCATACTAACACTCACCACTATCCAGGAACTCCCGAATTGATTTAGGGTAGCTCATCGACAAGGGGGACCTGCTCAACAACTTGTTGTAATGTAGGAGCCTTTTCCCCGACCAAGGGGTGGTTAACAACCCAACGAAACAAAAACCACCCAAAAATTATAGCGGAGGAGGCACACGAAATTTACATGGCTAGCGAATAATTTTTCTTCCAAACAAGGAATAGGAACTACGATACACCTTCGACACCAACCCATCATGTACATGTACGAGTGCACCTATTTCGTTGTTAACCATATCCAAAGTACCTATAGAGCCCCTTCCAAAAAACTGGTCAAGGGACCAACCAGGCACGTAGGACATCACTCTAAAGCTTTGCTCATAGCTATAGCATAGTAGATGATTTAGCACAATCTGTTTCTATGTCGGCCTTTAGAAGTTCGTAGTTGTGCCGAAAGACAACGAAAGCCTTAGCTACTATGTTAGGCACAATCCACCTTCACATTCATGCTCATTTTTAATTTGTGCCCAAAGAACAACGAAAATCCTTACTTTCCGCATAGTACAATTGACCCTTTAGATTCATGCCTAATGGTTTTCAATCTAGACAAAGCAAGCCCCATGCTTCCTTCTTTGGTCGCTTTCCAAATACCAGCTTTTCAGTTCATAATATCACCATACACTAAGGCATTGTCGATGAGGGAGCATCCACATGTACTCATGTCCAAATTAATTTGGAAAAATTTAGGGTCACCTAAATTAAAACCATCTAACATCATTCTTAGAGCATACGATGGTCGCCCTTCAACCCTTATCAGTTGATATTAAAATGTCCCTGTAAACTTGGCCAAAAATACAATAATTATAGGCATTGAATTCTTAGACACACAGCTAAACTACAATATACTCCCTAGGCGGAGTTATATGTAAGCCATGATCGCATTTAGTGTCCTTTTTATTTAGGGTAATCATGTTTCCCCATGACGATTGGATAATCACCATCGACCAACTCACATACTATGACAAGAAACCCATGACAACCCTCGATGTTGTGTTACCGTATGTAGACACAACAACATAACCACTTACACAATATATGGAAATTTGGCTGCCAATTCAAACCACCATCCATCCTAGGTACTTTCTAGGAGATGCCCCTTTTATACGAGAGGGAGTCCCAAAATCACGGGGCACCAACGGTGTCCCATGATGCTCTCATCAAACACCGAAACTATCCGGTACATAGAAACTAGTAGTACAGAGGTTGAAGCCACTAGCATAACATTCCTACACTACGCCATTTTACAAACCCCATTTTTATACCCCTCCCTAGTTTTGTGTCAAAAAACAAGTCTTTGGCAAACTATAACATTGCCGAATATGGCTTTCGCAATACCCGTGTGGTGTTTGGTCAAACCATGCTAGGAAGTACGAGGCATCACCTCTACAGCAATAACCCCTATTTCACCCTCAAGAGTTCACATCGGTTAACACAACACCTATAACAGGGCTAAACTAATGCGACCAAGAAAAATAACAAAAAAGGGAATAAAGTCAAAACCCCCAAGTAACCTAGGGCATTACAACCTTGTGTATTGTGCAATATCGTAGTTCATCCTACTAATATTTTCCCATAGTTTAGATGAATTGAAATCCCTTCTACACACCGAAAGAAATGCCGCGACCTCAAATTCCCATAAAAAGGGAACGAAAGCTACGAAACAACCAAGGGAAAGCATTATGCATCAATAATGCATGCACCATATGTGACCATTATGGGTATTATACCCATCATTTCCCGAAAGATGCCGCAATATAGGGATGCCTTGCAAGCCCTAGAGCAATATTACCAAGAGGACCCCTCGGATCCACCCATGAAAATGGAGAAGGGAGAACCTAAAACCATACTATACATATGAAAGGAGCCTACATCTTGCTCATATATTATTCACACCCCAAGGGATTAGAGACGACAAAACAGAGGCCACATTATAGGTCCCGCTTTGCGCACTATGTGATGTAGCCTAATCACTTAGTCACATAATGCCCCGAGTTAAGGGTGTTTAATCATTGGTATCAAGTATTGTGAGATGCCCAAATAAAATTAGTTATACATCGACGACATATGTGTTATATTTGTCAGAGAAACCACTGCGTCCATCATTTTCCCCATATCCATCGATTCTAGTCTATGTTGGATCTCATGTGATGTTCCATCATTGAAAAACCCCGACTTAAATCGACATCTCGGACATGGAATCCACAAAGAAATACTATATACCATAACACGAGCTCATAGTGCCCGATTGCAAAACTAGGAACACAATGATTAGTACCTCATCATGTTCAATCTAGTCCCAATAAATTCATGCCTCAAAAAAATTAATTTTCAGTCGCATCAGGTATGCCCTCTCTTCTTGATTTACATTCAAATTATTTCAAATATGTTTGTATGAAAAATATGCTTTTACTTGGGTTATTGGTTGTAGGTATTACCAACATGTCAAATCAACATATGTCCCAGCCAACTAAGGTACAAGAGTAGGTATCATTCTACCCCTAGCATGATAGCCTCCCCAAAGAAGATTTGCATATCCTGACATCATTTCTCCAAATAAATCAACCATAGGTTTTATTCACCTAACCATGTTTATCATCACCCCACCTTGCACATGATAAACACCATTGCGAGTCGGTAGAGCCTTACCCTCCATGGCATCCATTACTCATGTAGACCATACACCAAAGTTCGGAACCATGACCATAAAAACCCAAGATTGGAAAGCACTTAGTATGTCCATTCATCCATCATACATTAAGTCAATTTTTACCCATGTCATGTCAAAACCCCTTTCCCGGCATGCCATTCTCACATGTAGATAAAAAATGCACCACCACATCTCGCACAAGGCCTATGACACCCCCACGTGCACAACGATAGCCCATCACACGACATTTTTTTCATCCCCTTCATCACCCCCACCATCGAGACCAACCAATGGGGTCACACCCTCATAAAAACACACTCTTCACACCATAGTGACATATTATTTCATGTTTATAGGGGCACCCATATCCATTCTTCGTACATCCAAACCCATTATATATTCTTTTGTGCAAGTGTACAAATATTTTTTAGGAGAACACTCCCATCCATCCATTCACATTTCTCGCCTAGAAGCGGTCCTCAATCACCCTTGGTCGAAAGCTATGCATTCTTTACCACACCCCCACCTTGACACTCACTTAACAACCATACACCCACAGCATGTCCCCCAACTCTAGGGATTTCCTCACCGAGAAATTGTTATGGCCTGCCGCCACTCACATTTATAGCTCTAACCTCGTGCCACTTAACTACCATCATCGCTGCATAACCATTTTCTCTTCATCATGCATAGTTAACCCATCACACCATGCCTTGCTACATCAGAAACCCTAGTCCTTTGCATTAGTACTCATCTCGTTTAGTTGATTCTTCCTTCTCGCCGACTACAACAAAAATTTTCCAAGAAGGAGGTAGTACCTTGGACGAGTCCTCACCTTAATAGGGGGATCCGTTTCGTATGACACTATGGGAATCGTCATTGCCTCATCGATGTCATCGATCCTCTTGAGAAGTCGACTCTAAGATAATATTTCATGTCAAGATGGTATCGTACTTCATAACCGTTGCACTCCGTCAAAATTCAGTCGAAGGGCCCGTGACTTGATAAGCATCCCTTTCAGTAATGCTTACACGAGAAGTTCCACACGACACAAACACCCACGCATGCGATGAGAGCTTTCATTTCCGCAGAAAAGCATTCCATACTAATATTATGCATGTGGGAACCACATTCAACCTTATTTCAAAGAAAAATGGCCTCGAGGGTGTCGGCGATACCACCGCCATTAGCCGACGAATAGGTCGCTATCAAAAAGTGGCATAGACAAAACCACTATCTTTCATATAAGCTTAGCCCAGCCAAAACATCATGAGCATGGGACATGCCTCGCCTCGTAGAAATATTTCTATTCATTCTATCTCTTGCAAGTTTCCAAAATGCATTACGGTGTCATTTTTACTCACGGAAATGGGTCTCTCCAACTCGGCTACAGATGATTTTACTCTCTCTCTCTCTCTCTCTCTCAAAAGGATCACACAGAAATAAAGCTATAATGTATGTCGGCTATACGCTCTTCCTAGACCTCATACATTATGCAGCGGCCAACACCGGAAAATCGTTCGGGAAAAAGACATTAAAAATTGTCAAGAAAAAGGTACATATAAAGGTTTACGGGAAGAAATACATTGGAGGAGCTAAAAAATTTAGTTTTTCCTAAGGTCGAGAGGGAAATTTTTTTGGACCTCACACGGATGCCTCTAGATCTAAGTGCACGGTCTTGGCGTTTTCCTTCGATATCCGTGCACCTTTGCACGAAAATATCCCGTTCAATAACCGTGTGGTCCAGGGATGACGAGATGTCACCATCTAGGACAACTCCGGCATCGCTTGGTGAAAAATATTCTCACTCCAACCTAACCAAGCATGAGCGCCTTGCGAGCCCGGCCACCTCGAGGCTTTAGTGCAGCAGTCAAAGGAATCATACCCCCACTCTTGTGTCACCATCCATATTAGACCATGAGAAGCGAGAAAAGACTTTAGAAAATGGTCTATAAAATCCATGCTTGGGAAGAGAAATATGGAGACACTCGTTTTTATGCCGGCCAAATTTCTCCAGGAAAACCAACTTGTGTTGCTCAACATCGACGATTTGGAAAGGATTCGGTGCTGGCCGCAACACATCAATCCAAGAGAGAGAGGAGGTCACCACATGTTTATCGATCTACCATCTCCTTTGAGAGGAAAGAGATGCATGATAAAAACTTGAAGAAGAGACCCCCTCGTCTTGGATACATTAGAGCTTTGTAGCTTGAAGGAAATGAAAGCCGATGCTCGTAGCGTGTAGCTCTTTGTTTGTTATAAGAGATTTAGCATTCTATATCTTTACCAGCCACCGTGTATCTAATAAAAGGAGTAAATCTCTCCACTGTCAGAGTTATTAGTGTGTTTGATCTATTGAGCGTGTATCTTCAGTGCATGTTAGCTTTTGTTTTTTGTTTCATTGTTTTTGTAGCCTGCTATGTTTCCTTTTCGACTTAGCTTACTACATGTTGAACTTGTTCCACTAACGTTTGAAAAACCACTTTCGACCTATGACTCTTATGTAGGTAAGCAACCTCCTTACTAAGAAAAGTGTATTTTCGTCCGCTCATGTGCCGAATACTCTACCACAACTATAGTGATTTTTAAAGCATCGAGTGATACATTACACTCCTAGACTTATGATTTAAAGGCTCAAACGTTGATCTTTCCTTGCCATATAACACTCCACTAAGCAACATTGATGTGTTATAATGCACTATAAGTCATAAATGGTGTCACACAATCCGATATTTAATTATATTTTGTGTTTTGATCTCGAGGTTGTTACTTGGTCATGTTTCCATAACACTCAAAATACCACTAACTTAATGATATATGCTGTTATTTTACATTTAAGGATGATTTCCTCTCTTGTCAAAGTCCCTATAACATCCTCATAACCCTTTAGTGGTGCATTAAGCACCCAATTTATCATGAATGATGCACTATAATGCACTTTTAGGTCATGAGTGATGTGATATTACTCAAAATATTGTCATTTTAAAAGCATTTTAAGGCCTAAAGCTTCTTGATAAATGATATGGAATTAAATAATTAAAAATCCTACACATTATGATTATTATTTTTTATTAATAAATTCATATTTAAACTTGATTTAAGTTCACATAAAATAATCATATATTGTTATCATTAGGAAAATAAATTTGAGAGAACTTTACTTTTCACGAAATGATCATGGGAGGTGGGAGCGCGCGACGATGGAAACACTGTTGCAAACCCTAGCAATGGCACGCATCGAGATTCAACGAGACATTTGCATGGCGCGTTTCAGCCCGACTAAGTTTTATATCACTATGCCATCGTGTTAATACTTGTTCTCATATTGGCGTATCGGTCTACGATTCTACGAAACCGAGCTTTGGATTTAGTATCATTTTCGATTGGGATTTATACCTTGGTTTTGGTGTTTTTTATTTTTCCATTGCTAAGCCCGTGAGCGGGGCCCGGAAACTCTTTGGCGGCCGGCCTCCACTTGTTGTTGACATCCTCCTGCTGAGCGCGTCGGGGGTCCGTGTGCTGTGGTCTTAGCATCGATTGCATAGAAAGTTCTATCACGAAAGTTAGATTTTGACATTTTCCGACCTTTCCGGTTACCCTCTCGCGTGTTTGTTCCACGCGGCATTTCATTGGGTGGCTTTCTCTTTTCGTGGGCACCTTTAGCCAAGCATGACTACGACTATGAGTATATATGAGGAGGAGGTGGACTATTCTCTTGATTCGCTCGAACGTTCGGATTTTTAATCGGCGCACGCAGCAGTAAGGGTCAGGATTCATGATTTGGTTGCCATGGAGGTGGGTGAGTCGGCTGAATCCTTTTCGACCCTGCTTACACAACCACACGTCTCCTCATGCGTGGACCGTGCGTAACCAATTTTTACAATGGTTGTATTCTCCATCATTTTCTATCCTCGTCGCCATCCGTCTTGCACGACAATGGGAACAACAAGCAACAAACGATCTTGCCTAATGTTCCATTGTATACCGAAAGGTCTGCTCTTGGACTTCCGTTATCTCGTGGGCTTTGAGGATTTCTCTTCTCAGCCGGATCCGATTATCGTAGAGGGCGGAGATTAATTACCAACAACATTCCGCACGAGGCTAAGTTTTTTGCCACCGTGGCCTTTGGTTGTTTCAAGGGTATTCCCCCTTGTCGCGCCTCCCACGGATGATCCCAAATCATCGAAATTCGATGAACACATATAGGAGCTGCGAGAGATTCACAATGCCAAGCACGAAAGGTCGCGGCAAGAAAAATCCTCGCTGCACCAGGCACCGGACGAGTCACGCGTCAACTTTGGTTAAGCTCGGCATGGCGGACATTGAACACATACTTGCATAAACGGTTTTGGTGGGCGGTGGTCGAGGTAGGAAATTATTCACTTTCCTGTGCTCGAGATGTGGACCGAGAAGACTTTGGAGCAGATCTCGGAACAATTGCAAGTGTCTTGACCATGAACAAAGGGTTGGCTCGCCCTCATATTCTCACGACTTTGCTATGGTGGATTGAGTCCTCTCCAAGTACCGGCACCTCGAGATGAACTCGGTTTGTTGAAGCGGCCGGACTCCATTATTCGACCCGGATAGAGGAGAAATTAGGGAAGCGTGTCCGATTTGGGTCCGGCTTCCTAGCCTTCCGTCGCGTAGCCCCGGGACGAAGAGTCACTTCACATCATTGGGGAGGATCTTAGTTTATACTTGGATCGTGATCACTCCTATATGGAGACGAGAAATATATCAAAGTGGCCCGTATTGGTCCACTTGGATACGCGGAAGGGCTCTATGATGGTTACAATATTTACTTCATCGACATGGTGCCGATATCGTGTTGAATTATGAATGGATTCCCTTCGGATGTCGTTGTTGTCATGTGGTTTGACATCTTTACAAAGAATGTGCTCTGGTCATCGCGACTTCTACTCACCAAAAGCGCGTGGTTCACATGGCTACTCAAACGGATCCATGTGTACGTGGCCCATGCATGCTCCGGAAGAGGATCGACTTGGCTCCCACGCCGAACCGCCGTGCTGCGGACTTTGGCCGGTCACACAAAGCTCGGTCCCATAGCCATGCGGCCTACACCACACCGGAGGACTCGACACTTATCCCGGGCGGAAGGGAGCAGGTGTGGCCAACCTGACCTATCCAAAGAAGAATCGTAGCCAGAGTGGGGTCGCGCACATTGTGGAGCACAATGGTGCTCTCAAGTGAGATTACCAATTCTATCATCGCCCCTTTCATCGATGATCTACGGGCGAGTGGATGCAAAGCATTCCCATGATTGCATTTTTTATTTTATATTGCACTTTTTGGCGGCATCTCATTCGTCCAATTCGGTGATAGAACTCTATATCTCGTTTTTGCTTGCATTATATTTACTTCAGATGACTATCATATTCATTGTACATACCATTATTAGTTTAGATGATACACTATGTTGCCGATTATCTTGCATCTACTTGACTCTTCGGAGGTTTGGACTCTGTTTAGGCATACTTTTAGATACGCCGTAAAATGTAACATGCATTTTTCTCTTATATACACACACCAATTAATGAAAAACTACGACTTTCTTTTCCTCGAGAAAAAAATTAGGAAAAGCATTTGAAATTATTAGTGAAAAGGTTTACATTATTAATATTTGTTTTTAATATTTATTACTAATAATATAAAATAATAATAATTAATAAATGTAATGTTGATAAATGGGTTGAGATTATCAACATTTTAAAAAATTATTTTATAATTACAACATAAATAATAAAATAGTTCTTTGGAATAATACGTATATAACTAACGTTATCATATAAATCAAATGATTAATAAAGGTAGATAGGAATCAATCTATAATAAGAAATAAAACAATTAATTTATAATACATCTTATATTGCTAAAATTCAAAAAAATCATAAAACAAAACTGTGGAATTTGGTGGTGCCTTTCTATTTTCGATTTATAAATGCAAAGCAAGTTACAAAATTATAAATTCTGTCTATAGCCTCAACCTGCCCGAAGGAAACCAGGTCTGTTGGCCATCTGAGTGCATGAAAAGCAAACCAAAATTGGAATAGTTTCATCCTTCTATGTCCATCATGAGCTATCTGTTCTAGATCATACTTTTTGATATGTTGAAAATAGAAACTAAGTTCGTACAAAACAGTAAAGTTCATAAATCTTCATTCTACAGGGAACTACTAAGTATCTGAAGAAGAAATTGGAGCGGGTTCTTTTGTTGTAGACCCTGGCATGTCCACTTGTTGAAGTTGTTGAAGCTGCTTTTCCATGCGTCCCATGCGGTCATCAAGTCTGCTAATGCGATCTGCTGCTTGGTACTGGGTGCTTTTAATATGATAGAGTTGATCTTGCATGTCCTGCAGCATGTACTTGATGCTGCTTTCAATCTTTGGAGGGTCTTTCTAAGCCTGGCCAGGTGGAAAGCTCTGCATTGCCTTTGCTAAAAGACACTTCAAAATCCAGTAAGTGTGGATGGTTTGTTGGAACAGCATCAGTCTGCCTTGGGTGTTGCCTGGGTCAGTTATAAAATCCATGATTTCAGTTTCAGTTTCATTGTCTTCGGGGTCTGTTTGGATGTCCCTTTCCCAGCCTCTAATTTCCTGGCGGGTCTTGGAAGAATTTTCCATTACATACGTTGCCGCGAGATTCTCTAAAATTTCCAAATTTGATTTCCTCCCGCGTTTCTTCGGGGTTGGATTCGATTGAACTTGTTGTTTTCCTTTTGCAGTTTGGGAGGAGGACCGTCGCTTTCCCATATCATACCAGAGCATAAATATCAATGCTTCCATATTTCAAAACACATTAAGAACGGAGTTAGTATGAACATAATGACAAGTTTTTACCCCATTAGCAGTGATGTTGTTGTTTATCGACCTGTCGAACTCATCAACCTTTCGGGACTGAGGATTTTGACAATACATGAGGACAGTATGTCTTCCTATGGCATTATAATCCCCGAGCCTAGTTTCCCTGCATGACCTTCTGGACCTCTAGACACCTATGTGCAGGAGAAAACGAAGCAGGACAGCGCGCACATAACTATGAAAGAAGAAATTTCCGGAAACAAGGTTTAGATCACTACCCCAACCCAGAACCCACGGTAGACTGAGCCACAATAGGAGAAACAAGCTTAAATACCACAAAGTTTCCTTTTCATAATGAAAATAACCTCTGTTCAAGTGCTTTATACAACAGTTGAAAGAGCTAACCTTAAAACAACTGTTATGAGGACCCTGACAGACTCTCTTACAATCCCGAACCTGACTATTAACCTTGCCTACTTTCATCCTCAACACTGTAGCTCTGAATTCATAGCTAGATGGGTTGACAACACGGTAATTTAGAAAAGTTAGCATATTGCAGGGGTCTCTAAAACAGGGATTTACCGGCTGCAGTTTCGGAGTATAGCTTTCAACCATTACTTTAACCAATTCAATAACTAAAACTACCATTCTATTCATCAAGGGACTGGAGACGACAACGACGAAAATCATAAGAGCAAGGAGAAGGCATTGTACATACCACCGCCTTGTCGATTGAGCAGAGCCTGGCTTTGTCCTCTGGAACCTCCAAGCGCTTGCATGCAGAAAGCGATGCTTGCACAAATGAAGGCGAGGAGTAGGCCGACTTACCTTTTCGGAAACATTCCTTTGATGCTCTGACAGCACAGGCTGTCCACCCTACGCATTCATTAAGGATCGGATCATCTCGTACTCCCGAGAGATACTGCTCAAACGCGCCATGATATTGCTTGATGATTTGGAGGACGGTCCACTTTCCATCTTACTGGACCTCTTAATTACTTTCAGACAGGTGTTCACCCCGACCGGGGGGTTGGATATCTTTGCTCACAATCAGCTGGAGGGAATGAAGTTCCATATCCCAGATCGCATCTGTGGGGAGAGCCTCTATGGAACGTTCACACTGCTTACAACCCCAATTAGCAAGGTAATCGGCCGCTACACTACCTTTACGTCTTATATGGTTGGGGATCATATATTGGATTTGGTTCAGCAATTGACTCACTTCTTCAATGAGACCAGCTGTGCACCAACTATGGGAAATTTTTTCCCAAGGTGTGCCTTGTTGTAATCTACGGAGAAATCCAGTAACCATTTTTGAATCCCCTTCAATTATGATTCTCTGATAGTTTTCTCTAATTGCAATCACTAAACCTTGCTTGACCACTAGCAATTCAGATTCATTATTTGTGGCATGGCCCAGATCAAAGGCATAGAACCGGTAGACTGCTCCTTCATAATTATGAAAAATCCCTCCAGACCCCGCTTGTCCCGGATTTCCTTTAGAAGCTCCATCATAATTCAATTTGATAAATCCGGATTGAGGAGGCTTCCAATTTTCCTCAATAGTTTGATTTGGTGGTCTGTACTTCCACAAGCTTTTGTACAGCATCTGAGGTTTAATATTTAGGGACTCTAGTATTTGGGATTCAAAACCCGTCGTCTGCCAATCCTCATCTGTCTAACTTTCTGATAGGATAGTTTCCCGGATATTTTCTGTGGAGTACTTCTAGATTTGCTGCAATGGTTGTTCTGTGCCTTGAAAAATCCTACGGTTCCTTTCCTTCCAGATCTGCCAAAGGAGGAATCCAAGTGATAGTGTCCACGCTTTGTTAATCACTTGACAATGAAATCCACCCTTTCGCCAACTGCGGATACTGTCTATGATGTTGTCCTGTTTTTTATCTGTTTGTCTGAACAGTTGTTCCAGGCTCCTCCATATTTTCTGCACCATAGGGCACGAGTTTAGAAGGTGTTCAGTTGTTTCATTCTCCACTTGACATAAGGAGCACCGAGAGGGTCCCACCATCCCTCGTTTTTGTAGGTTTTCCCAAGTCAAGATTCTTCTATGACTTACCAACCATAAGAAAAATTCCACCTTGGGCCAACGTTTGGCCGCCAGAATTTTCCTCCATATTGGTTGAGGTTCCCACAGCGCTTGTTGGGATTGTAGATAATATCCTTCTTTGATTGTGAATTGCCCTTTTTTCTGATGTCCCCATCTAAGAATGTCTGGTCCTGTTGCTTGTCTTATTTTCCTGGTTTTAAGTTCTTTAGCCAGGTTTTCCCATTGTTGTGTTTCTGGGGCCCCCTGCCAGTATGTTTTGTCTTTCCATTTTCTCCACAGGTCATTATGATTTTGGCACCAGTATTGCTGTAAGTGTCTATGATTTGGTGTATTTGTATATAGAAATATTTCACCCAAATCAAGGCGACTAAATAATTTTTCCCATTGTTGCCACGAGTCTTCCCAAAAGAGAGCTGTACCTCCGTCCTTGACCTCCCAAAAACTGTGGGACCTAATTAAATGGCAGTTCATTGCCGCCAAATTCCAAATAGAAGAGCCTCTCTGTGTTCGATCGGTCTACTTAATTATAACTTGCTTTTAAAATATTACTAATTACAAAAAGAATTAACATATAAATTAAGCATATATACATTTAAAAAATATGGAACAAGATTCTTAACTTTGGAGATTTATCCCCACTTTATCGTGGAGATTCTTAATCTGTAGATTGAATTTGCTACAATATAATAGGTCAATATTTTAACTTAACAATACCACGTGCCCAATTTGCTACAATACCACAGGCCAATATTTTAACTTAACCGTACCACAGGCCTAAAAAAAAGCACAACTCACTTTGAAAGAGGATTTTTTATATGAATTATTATTTTTAATTAACCAATTTAATTTTAAAAAGACCATAATTACTTTGAAGATTTACTTTTGATTTGTGTACACTATTGAAAATATTATAAAATATTTGGTTTTCGTTAAATGCTTACCAAAGAGGTTTCCACATCAATAGACTTAATCCATCACTTTTCACTCTAAAAAATATTTGCATCTCAATAGACTTAATCCACCATAGATCCTAAGTTAGGATGACCCTAAGATGGTTTAATTGTTATTTATTAATCATAATTAATTAATAATTATAATAATTATTATTATTTTTATTTTTTGTATTTACATTTATATTTATATTTTATTTTATTTTTATGTAATTTGACAGAATCAAACATTACAACAGTTTTATATATTCGGTTGGAGAGGGTCTCTACCCTAATTATTAATAATTAAATTAAAAATGTGGAATCCCCATTCTAAAATAGACATACCTATTAACATAATAAGAATGGACTATATCAATAACGTGATTTAGTCATTGTTTTATATTAGAAATGTCTATTTATTAAATAATATTTTACCCTTGTACTATAGATTTAGTCATTGTTTTGTATTAAAAATATCTAATAATATTTTACCCTTAAATTATAAATTCAATCGGAACAACACATTGTTGGTATCAACGAGTTTACTTATTAACTCAAGGAGGATAAGATATGGGATTTGCATGTAACAACATGAAATTTCAGCTTCAGTTCAGTGTGATTTTACTTTTACTTTTGCTTATTGTTGAGGATGGCCATCATGTAATGAGCATTAGATTTGGTACGTTTACAATGTTATTCTTATTATTTTTCTTTATTACATTTTTGTTCTTATTCTTTTTATTTCTTCCTGTTATTATTTTTATTTAGACAAAAATTAAAATCAAGTTAGACTGGCAGAAGTTGTAAATTAATTGAACCCAAATATAGTTATTAGTTACTTCAGTAGTTTCTGATAATGAAAACTATATAATAGGTTATTTTGGTATATTGACTGTAGGTGTGCTATCCAATATCCCACCCATGGAGGTGGGTGGCAAAGATGGATGTGTACTTAAGGTGGCTAAAGTTGGTGAAGACACATGGAGGAAAGGTAAGATCAGGCATGTGATTCACGTGACAAATATGTGCAAAAGTTGCGTAGCTCAATCCGCAATTATAGAGGTCCGCCTCAAAGATAACCCTGATATAAAGGCACCGCTTATTTACAATATGAAAACAAAGTTGCGACCAGGTATAACAATGGTTTATGTGGAAGAGCTTAATCCAGGATATCAATTCAATCAACTCTTCCCTCGTCAAGTGGAATTCTTCAATTGCTCTTCACACACATAACATGATCCCCGCAAAGACAGATGGTGGTTATTATAATACCATCTCCTACTTATGTACGAAGCCCGTTTTGTTATTTGGGACTTTTTCCTACTAATGTACTAAGCCCGTTTTGTTATTTGGGACATTTTTTTATGTTAATTTTTACATATTTTACTTACGAGGGTTGCTTAATATTTTGTCATTTAATTTCCGTGTTATTTTCAAATATAAAATTTATTTAATAATTTTGTATATTTTTTTATTTTATAAATAGTTTTAGAGATAGTTTAGTTACTGATGATTGTGAAAATAAAGTTTTATATGTGAAAAGTTTGAAGTTCAAATTCTTTTATTTTTTTGTGCTTAGTGAAGGAACGTAGATACTTAGAAGTTATAATAGTAGTTATTGAAATCCACCGTATGTGTCTCACAATTATGAGGCCAAACCAATTACCAATTCTTTTATATTCAAAAATAAAACAATTTAAAAATAAATAAAAACACTTATAAATTTATTTGATAAATATGACCAATGTTTACATGAATATGAATCAACAATGTGTGGAAATATAAATTGAGCATTTTGATAAAATCAAATATGAAAATTTTTTTATTTTAAAAAATATAATAATAATAATTTGCTATAATCAATATTATATCATAGAACCACACTGACTGGTTCGAAACGAAAAAGATCAACAAAATTTTCTTATATATGATTTTTACTAAAATATTAAAATTTAATAACTTTTAATATTACTTTGAGACTTTAATATTACTAACAATTAATATTAAAATCTCATATTAAAACTTAAAATTAAATGGAAACTTAAAACTTTATATTAAAATGAAAACTTAAAACATAATTTTTAGTTTTAGAAGTAAATGCAAAATTTTAGTTTTAATATTAATAGTAGTTTTAAAATTTAAAACCTACTATTATGGAAACTTACAAAAATGAAAATTTAAAAATTAATTTTTAGTTTAAAATTGCATGAAATTTATTTAGTTTTAATATTAATATTTGTTTTAAAATTAAAAAAAATATTTTTAGTTTTAATATTAATATGGAAAATGCATTTTTGTTTTATCTTTGTTTTTTTTCACTGGGATAGTCAAAACCTATTGAATGATCACATAAAGATGGGTCATTCTTTTAGATGTCCATGTGTTTTTTCTTTGATCTTATTAACTAATTTTTGAAACAAAGAACAACATTCATCTGCAAGTTATGCCAAGGCTAAAAAAAAACAAGTATACATATCTAGTATGGAACAAATCAATAAGATTCATTAAGAATATTGCCAACAAAAGGACTAATTTAATGATTGAAGCCGATCTTTTATCTATGCAATATCTATGCAATATAAAAAAATTCGATCTATAAGAAATAGATTTATGAACTCTGACACATAAGATTTAGTTCTTTAATAAAATCGATACAAAGTGAGCTAGTATTACAAAATACTATTAGAAACCATTATTAAAACCTAATAAGTGAAAACTAATATTAGAACCATACATTAAAGCCTAAAAATAAATAGAAACTTAAAACCCCATATTAAAAACTAATATTAAATCTCAACTTAAAATATTAAAATATAAAATCTAATATTAAAATTGTATACTTAAAACTTAATATTAAAAATTAATATTACAACATCCATATAAAACCTAAAATTCTAACCCCGAAAAATCTTAAAACCTAAAGCATAAATTGTAAACTTAAAACTTCATATTAAAAAGTAATATTAAAATATCAACTTAAATCTAAAACCTTAACCCGAAAAAATCTTAGGACTTTTATAACACTTTACGACAAACCCTAATGCCCAAAATTCTTGTCACAATTCTTATTTAGTATTATATTTGTCATAATGTGAGATGAATACAACTTGACCAAGAAATTTTATCCTTGATATGATCTAAAACTTAGAAGTGTTTATATCACCAGTGCTAAAGAAATTATTGTTTAAAAGAATTGGTTAACAAAGTGTTAATTACTTGTTGAATGAACGACAAAGGAATTCACACAATGATAAACTGAGCACTTCATGCCAGTTTATATCTTAAAGTTTATGAGCAATCCCTGAAAGGATAATCCATCGAAAGGAAGACTCGGATATAAAACTCTCTAACATTACTACTTAGGCCTTCAATTGAAAATTCTTGTATGTGCATTGTTACTTGATTTGTATATACACCATAATAACCACATTAGTTATCTAGCCACCATATTATTTATCTTGCCATTGAAAACTTAACACCAATTGAAGATATTAAAGCCCAAATAAAAAAATCATTGTATGAATCATCTAACCAAGCCCATCCTAGCACTAAACATAGACCTATGATATCCTGATTAAATGGTTTGATTAAATGCTAGGAAATTTGGATCTTCAACCAAACACTCTAACATGAACAACTTATCCATAATGGCTTTCTTCAACTTTTATCATTTTGATGCCCCTTTCTGGTTGTGCCAACTCAACTTCCGAATCTTGGAACATTTGAAAACAACACAATAATATTAATATCACAACAATATATATATATATATATATATATATATATATATATATATATATATTAAAATGTTATGATTATAATTTTCTATTTAAATCAATTGATACACATAAATCAAGCAAATGTTTTTATAAGAAAAACATATTGTTTCACAATATAAAAAAGAAGTGTCAGGAAGAACACAATTCCCAAATCAACACAACAAATGAATGAATATACTTCCTCCTTTGATTGAAAAAGCTAATGGAGGAGCACTCGTCTTCCTTTAAAAGTTAATGTCGAATCGCTAAAGGCCCATGAGAATGTGACATGATAGGATGGATGGAAAACCATAGTGGAAAACTATAATAGGATGTACATCAAGCAAGGAAACCATATTGATAATTATTCACATTGAAACCTTATTCTAAAACCTTAAATTTACAAGGAAACCTTAATGTTAGAAATTTGTTCGTCGATACCTTCTTCATAGATAAATACCCTACAAGCTTGGCATGTGAAAATAAAATAAAAGAATACAAAGGATAGAGAGGGGAAGGAAGAACCAATAAAGAGGCGTGTTTATTTTTTCACGACATCTGAGAATCTATATTTGGGTCTTACAATCTTAGACACAACTAAATCAAATGCCACAACGCTTCTAATTTTCACAGTAGAAAAACACACATCACTGAATCAACTAACACACATGAAATTTTTTTAATTTTTTCAACCCTTATTTTTTATATTAAAAAACTATAATACAATATTCTAAGGCTCACGTACCAAGAATCATGGCCCTTTACAATCACGTTGATACAAGAAAAACTAGGGTTGGGTAAAAATAATTTGACAACCAATCTACCTTGAACAAGATAATACTTGACCTACTTTCTCATGGTGGCCACACACAACCCTTTCAGTCCACATGTCCTAAACATATCCTGCAACTCCTCAATCTTCCTCTATTAATGAATTTTTCTCCTTTAGATCATTGAACCCGAGTTGATAAGATCTTTCCTATGGCATACTCTTTTGTCCTTCAAAGTCTACAACACTTAGGGTCTTTGATGTGTTGTCCACAACTACATTTGTGAATGGATCTTGGGTTTCTGACTTCTTCCTTCCTTTGCTGCTATAAATAAGACAAGTCAAAGTCATGCAAGCTACCCACTCTCATTGTGGAATTCCATCTCTACATAGTGAAATAGAGCTATCAATATGGCTCTCTTGGATTCCCTCTTTTGTCCTTCAAATATCGATCCCTGAGCTCCATAAGTTTTCCACTCGTAGCATGCTTGATGTCCTTCTTAGTTTTGCGCATAGGGTTATAGTGGCACCTAATATCATCCCTCCTTACTGCACTTTAGATGCCTTCCAAAATTTTCCCTTGTGGACTCTCTAATATTTCATTGTTTTTCCTACATTGCTTCATATCTGCTCATCTACAATCATCTCCCTGACTGATTTAGGTCTACAATAATTTCCCTCTTCTAGGGCTTGTATATATTCCCTCTCACTTGTGAATTGACTCCTCAAATCACACATATCTAGGGATTCCAATATTTGTTGTTCAACCTACTTATGAATAGTCCCTTTACTTATCCTCTTATCATCCCTCTACCCTCCTGTAGATGAATGAACTAGTATCTTTGCAACTAGCCCTCTTATCTCTAATTCATTCACACTAGATTAAAGAATCGAGGTTGTTAAATATTTTTTTTCCAACCATGAAACAAACCTAGTTACAATACCACATTTCCTTGCATAATAAACTCATAAATATGTCCTTTGTTTCTCATGGTACACATGTACAAACACCCTGATTTTTCCGAGTCTAACATAGATTTTTATGTATATTCTTGTAAGGTCTCAACCCTATATTTTTGCATAAGTATATACCACTAAGAAAAAAAATTGAAGAAGGTCCTTTAGGATGACTCTATGAACTAGAAAAAACCATAATTAGGGCTTCAATACTCTGTCCAAATACTTTAGGACCATATCTCAACTCAAGGACCAATTTCCTTTTAACAAACCCTTTTCTAGTAGCCTCACCATAATCTTTAACCCCGAGACCATCATACCAAAAACTATGGACTTATGCAGCCTTCCCTTTTGGACTATTCCACACCAAACTATCCCTCATTAGCCTCTCTAACCATTAAGCTAAGATATGAAGGTAGTCGACCCTCCTGGCTACATTCATCTTAGGCCTTATGGCCTCCTTGATTACCCATTAGGCCTCTGGGTCACTATTCTGGAATCCAATCTAGGTTTTAAGCCTCTCAGCCCTTCCTCTTATGGATGACTAGTGTTATCATTCATGACCCATCCTTAGCACAAGAAGATAAAAATTTCAAACTCCCTTTCTAGTGCATAAATACATGTGGCCCACCTTCCCTAGCTCAACGTAACCCTTCCACCAAACTCAATTTCTTAAAGATTGAAGGAGACCTCCTTAAGTGTTAATAAGTCATAGACGAAACCCTCCTCTCTTGTTTTTACTTCATGGATCTCCCCCACTTCCCTTATATCAATTCATGACTGAACAGGATATCATGCCTAAGTTATGCAAATTGCTCAAAAATGAAATTGTTCAAAACTTGTTACAAAGTGAACGATTGGAAAGGTCTCGTCGTTGTGATTCTGGCACCACAAACAGTTCTCAAAACCGAGGTCATATGCAAAAGTTATTGAGGTTTGAAATATCCAGTAAACTCCATTTTTCAGTTGACCAAGTTTGACTTTAAAACTTTGGAAAAATCAGAAAAAGAATATTCCAAAGAATATTTAGGGAATATTCCTCATAATATTCTATTCAAGCGAATTATCTACTGACAAGTGGCAACTTGGGATTTGAGGATGGTTTGACTTCAATTGTTGGTGGCCAATCAGAGAGTGCCACGTGGCCCCATGCCGAGAAGCAGGTTTGATATATTAATTTTTTTGCAAATTATGAGGTTTGAACCGCGGACCTCATTTCCACAAGCAGAACGGGTTACCATTTCACCATAGACTTGTGTCTTAACTATATTGGAGGTAGATTTGCATTTGAAGTTTGAAATGGTTGCGAGCGGAAAAATAAAGGGGCTAGCCCAGCCCCATACAACCTATTGTTGTGACCACGCGCCAAGACGCTCATGCTAACCCTTATATGTATATTAACTGGAGGGTCCTCATATCATGTGACCACGTCCAAAGTTAAATGCCACGATGCCACATTTACGGTCAGCAGTTTCTTCAACGGTTTATTAACAATTATGGTTGCGGTTAAGTCGGGGTATGGCATGTGACCGCCACCCTTAAACATTTAATGTTAGCCTTATCCGTTACTACCAGTTTGGAGCACCTCCAACATTTTCAGGGAATCCACTATTTTGGAGTGCTATCTAGTAGTTTCTCCAGATTTGGTGGAGGTTTTTTAGTGACATTGGGTAATTTTCTTTGGGAAGCCATAACTTCCTAATTATTGAACCAAATTGGATGAAATTGTAGACAAATTTGGGTCTCTTCGACCTTCTGAAAAGTTTTGAATAGGTGTTAGGTAGAATAGAGGTGATATTCAACACTGTTTCCTTCGAGGAATATGAAGGAGCCATTAGGGCCATCATGGACAAGGCACTATTTTGCGTAATATTTCACTGTTTAGTGTAAATGAAAAGGCATTTTTAGCTATTTCATATCTTATGAAACTGTATTTACTGTTATTTTTGCCTATTGAGGCATATTTGCACTTTTATTTTCATTCTGAGCAAAATTAATACAAGAGGGACATGTCATTTGGGAGGCTTGGACCAACAAACGTAGCCTAGGAGGGGTGAACTGCTCAACAAATAGCTGAGTAATGTGGTTGTGAGTTGATTTACTATTTATTGTTGCTGTAAAATTTTAAACAGTAAATTTATTTAATCAATCCTCACACAGAAACTTGAATAACAAAACCGGAAATATTTGTTTAACCTGCAACTTAAGGAGAACCATTTGCACACTAAAATATATATGTTTGGATAATTTGCATAGCGTAACAAATAAAATCCAAATTCATATTAGGATGGTATCAGAGCTGGTGTTTTTGAGCATTAGGAGAGCTAGTGTTTCTCTCTATATTGTTCTTGTGCAAAAGGATTTGATTAAAAGTTTGCATTATAACCCTTGCAAGCAATGCAGAGCCATTTTGGGGCAGCATTTGTTGTAGGTTTTTGAGGCTTACTAGGCTGATTTTTCTAGAGGGTGAAGGAATAGATATAGATATCTAAGTCTTGGAGAGGAAAAAAAGGAAGAAAGGGTTGAAGGCTTCTTCCTTGCCCCAAAGTACCTTAAGGTCACCATTGAAACACAAACCCTCTTGACGATTGTTTTTTAAGAAGCTCTTGGAGTTTGTTTGTTGTTTGGTTGCTTTAATAAGAGTTTGTCTTTACAACCATTTGGTTAAAAAATCTTTGTCATTTGTTTTGAAAGCTTTGAGAACTTTGATGAAGTTAATTTTTTCATTGACATCATAATGACAAATTCTACAAGTGAAGTTTCCTCCTTCACAAGATTCTTCGATGATGATATGAAGCGTGAATTATTATATTGAAGGACATGGTACAAATTTTGTTTGAGGATAAAAGAGAAAGTACTGAACTTCGTGAAAATTTGTTTTTCATGAAGGAAGAGATGGAAGAAATTATATAAAAATTGCATGATATGGAGAGGCATCTCCATTAAGCCCAAGAGGCTTTGACCAAGAAAATGCGTGAGGAAGAGGTAATCCATTCTAACTCGTCTTCAGTTTCATCATTAGAAAGATGTGTTGGTTCTTTCGAAAAACATACGAGGGGTATAGGGTCCAAATTAATGATTAAAATGGGCTATGAAGGCAAATGATTAGGCAAGAATGCACAAGGTTGATCCCATTCTAGTTGAGGAACGACCCAAGAATCTTGGTCTTGGTTATGTGCAATTTAATGGCGAAGACTCCAAAAACATGAAAGCATGTGAGGCTAATTTAAAGAGAACCTTTATTCCAAGCTCTAAGATGCAAATATGTCAAATTTGTTTCAAATATGATTTCCATTCCTTTAAGCCTTTTATGTAGCAAGAACATGGTAAACATGCAGCTTATGACGAGCATGCAAGTTCATATAGTTTTCAAGACAAAAACAGTGAAGTTAGTCTACAAATGAAAGCTATAGCCTCTACTAGTTCATCTTCTCATGAAGACAAAAAGGATGAACATTCAAAGCAACACAAGAGGTATAAATCTTCTCATGATCAATTTGATTGTGTTTCTGCAAGGCATGATAATTTTACATGCTTAAATGGAAGAAAGTTTTGTTGTACATATTGTGGTGGATTTAACCATGTTGTTTCAAGATGATGGATGAGGAAGAAAGCATACAGGAAGAAGATGTAGCAAAGACAACTTTCAAAGAAGGTGCATAAGTTTTGCACATTTTTCCAAAAGAGGGGACATGTTGTCTCCCATTCTTGGACTTTGCATCCAACTAGTAGTCCAAAGAACATGCAACAAGAGGACAGGAAGATTGGTGCAAGTGGATCTATGGATTCCATTATTGATGTGAAAATGGAAGATTCACATGAGGAAGAGTTGCAGCAGCAAAATTCGCCATGGAAGTGGCTTGGTAAGAAGTGGATGGACTCCTTGGTACAGTAAGACCTACTCATTTTGTACATATGCAAATTTTGATTATATATATGTATGTTATGCTGTAATATCTCGTTTGTTTGAGCCACCTTAGATAATTGATCATGGCAGCGATGTAAAATTTACTTCTGCAAATTTCTAGCCAGAAATTTTCTGAGTGAAGTGCAAGAAAGACAGTTCTTGACAGGAGGACAAGCATCGAGGAAGGGAAGTGTGAATTGCTTTCTCGTTGTGGTTCAAATTCACTAGCCATGCAGGCAAAATGTTTGGAGGATGAAGAGAAAAGGGTGCAGTATTATTATTTGCTGTACAGATGAATTTCAGTAGTCTAGAGAGCTTTTGGGGTCCAAAAGCTTCTCATTTGGCAGTGGTGATCAGGAGATCATGCCCAAGTTATGCAAATTGCTCAAAAATTAAAGTGTTCAAAACTTGTTTCAAAGTGAACAACTAGAAAGGCTTCGTTGCTACAATTCTGGCACCATGAACGGTTCTCAAAACCAAGGTCATATGCGAAAGTTATTGAGGTTTTAAATCTCCAGTAAACTCCATTTTTTAGTTGACCAAGTTTGACTTTCAAACTTTGAAAATTTTTTAAAAAATAATATTCCAAAGAATATTTCGATAATATTCCCTAGAATATTCCATTTAGGCAAATTATCTACTGACAAGTGGCAACTTGGGATTCGAAGATGGTTTGACTTCAATTGTTGGTGGCCAATCAAAGAGTGCCACATGGAAAGCCCGGAGGCCGCCACGTGGCCCTAGGCCGAGAAGCAGGTTTGGTATATTAAATTTTTGTAACTTATGAGGTTTTAACCACGAACCTAATTTCTGCAAGCAACATGGGTTACCATTGCACCATGCACTTGTGTCTTAACTATATTGGAGGCAGATTTGCATTTGAACTTTGAAATGGTTTCCAGCAAAAAAAAAAGGGGCTAGCCCCTTAGGGCTAGCTCGACCCCATACAACCTACTACTGTGACCATGCGAAAAGACGCTCATGCTAACCCTTATCTGTGGATTAACCAACGGTTCCTCATATCATGTGACCACATCCAGAGTTAAATGCCATGATGCCACATTTACGGTCAGCGGTTTCTTCAACGGTTTATTAACAATTATGGTTGCGGTTAAGTCAGGGTATGGCATGTGACCGCTGCCCTTAAGCATTTAATGTTAGCCTTATTCATTACCGCCATTTTGGAGCACCTCCAACATTTTCAGGGAATCCACTATTTTGGAGCGCTATCTAGTAGTTTCTCCACATTTGGTGGAGGTTTCTTAGTGACATTGGGCAGTTTTATTTGGGAGGCCATAACTCCCTCATTATTGAACCAAATTGGACGAAATTTTAGTCAATTTTGGGTCTCTTTGACCTTCTGAACATTTTGGAATAGGTTTCCTATCGAACAAAGGTGATATTCAGCACTTTTTCCTTCAAGGAAGGTGAAGAAGCCATGAGGGCCATCATGGACAAGGCACCGTTTTGGCTAATATTTCACGGTTTAGTGTAAATGAAAAGGAATTTTTAACTATTTCATATCTTCTAAAACTGTATTTACAGTTATTTTTTACTATTGAGGCATATTTACACTTGTATTTTCATTTTGAGAAAAATTAATACAAGAGGGACATGCCATATGGGAGGCTTGGACCAACAGACGTAGCCTGGGAGGGGTGAGCTGCTCAACATATAGCTGAGTAATGTGTTTGTGAGTTGATTTGCTATTTATTTTTGATGTACAATGTTAAACAGTAAAATTATTTAATCAATCCTCACACAAAAACTTGAATAACAAAACCAGAAAGATTTATTTAACTTGCAACTTAAGGAGAACCATTTGCACACTAAAATATATTTGTTTGAATAATTTGCATAGCGTAACAAATGCAATCCAAATTCAGGTCAACGACTTACCTTGTAGCCTTACACATCCTCACAATTAGGCCTCCTTCAGACTACATCTATGCTAGTGCTCCTTTACTAAATGAGATCATCTCATTCGATGTGTCTAACCTTGTCCTAAGGCATTCTTAAATAGCCTTCCTTAAGCTTCTTATGAACCCTCTAGAACTTAGGGGTTTTGATCCTCTTAGACTTTGGAATTCATTTTCTTTTAATCTTCTTTTAAGATTTTAAGCCCCATGTAGGTATAGAGCACATTCACTTGGGTTCTTTTCCCACAATTCCCTTTTGTAAACAAACTTCACAATCCCATCTCACTAGGATTTTGGAGTACCTATCAAGCTACATAATTCAATGCTTCCTCTTAACAAGGGAGGCACTTCCACTTCTTGGAAATATCTAGCATCACAAGTGACACTAGCCCATCTAACATCCATAATTGTAACATACCCTATAAAATGCATCATTTTATCTATAATTTATTTTCCTTCTCAAAACCTAAAAATATTGAACTTCAATAGGGATTATCCCTCTGAAGCTAGACTCCCTATGAGTCTACACAATCTCCATTTACTCACATGCTTCCATTGTGCACACTCTGATCTATTGGGCCTTCAAAGTCACTTTAACTCCATGTTGAATTTTCCACGACATATGAGAATATAGGTTTGGATCTTATAATCTCTGACACAACCAACTCAAATGCCCCAACACATATACTTTGAACAATGGAAAAGCACACATCAGTGAATCAACTAGCGCAAATGACATTAAAAAAAAAAAAATCAACCCTTTTTTGTTATATTAACAAACTATAATAAAATAGTCTAGGGATCCCATATCAAGGATCATGGCCCTTTATAATCATAGTGATATAAGAATAAATATGGCTTGGTGTCAATATTTTGACAACCAATCTACCTTGAACAAGGAAATAATTGACCTACCTGTTCATGGTGGTCACACACAACCATTTCAATCCACGTGTCCTAAATACATCCTACAGCTCCTCAATCTACCTATATCAATGAAATCTTCTCCTTTAGATCATTGAAATCGGCTCAATAATATTTTCGTTATAGTTACCTCCTTTTTCCTTCAATGTTTGCAACACTTAGGGTCTTCTATTAGCTATTCACAACTCCATTTGGGAAAAACTCTTGGAATTCCCATTTTTTCCTTCCTTTGTTCCCATAATGAAGAGAATTAAAGGGTATGGAGGCTACCCAATCTCATTATATATGTCCTTCTCTACACCATGAACTAGAGTTATCAATATGGTTCTCTTGGGTGCCCTCTTTTGTCCTTCGAAAAAGCATTCCCCGACCTCTATAATTTTCCCACTCCTAGCATGCTTGAAGTCCATCTCAAGTATACACTTAGGGTTACAATTGAACCTACTAGCATCCCTCCTTGTCATACTTTAGATTCCTTCAAAAAATATCCCTCTTGGAATCTCCAATACTACACTATTGTTCCTGGTTGATTCATATATTCATGTCTACATCCATCTCCTTCACTAACGGCTACAATAAATTCCATCTCCTAGTGCTTGTAGATCTATCCTCACACTTGTGATTTGACTCATAAAATCACTCAAATCTAGGGCTTCCAATATAGTTTCTCAACATCCCCATGAATTTTCCCTTAACTTCCCCTCTTATCAACCTTATGCCCTCTTGTAGTTGATGGAAAGATGATCTATATAACTAGCCCTTTTGTATTTGATTTGTTCACACTAGATTGGAGAACTAGGGATGCTAAATAATGATGTTCCAACCATGAAACATACCTCCTTATAATACAACATTTCATTTTATAATCAACCCACCAATTAGTCCTTTGCTACTCACGGTACACTTGTGAAAATACCCCAGGGTTTCTAAGTCTACCACAAATACTTATGTCTCCACTTCTAGGGTCTTGGCCCTCTATTTTTGCACAACTATACACCAGTAAACCAAACCTTTGGGGTAGGTCCTTTAGGTTAATTCTATGCACTAGAAACAACCCTAACTAGGGCTTCAATACTCTTTCCAAATACTTTAGGACCATATAACAACTTAGAGACTCATTTCCTTGGCACTAACCCTTTTCTACCAGCCTCACCACAGTCTCAAAACTTAGACCATCATAGCAACAACTATGGACTTCTACGACCTTTCCTTTTGGCTTTTTCACACCAAACTAACACTCATTAGCGTCTCTAACCATTTTACTGAGATATTAAGGTAGTTGGTCCTCTTGGTTGCATTAATCTTAGGCCTTTCGGTCTCGTTTCTTTCTCACTAGGCATGTGGGTCACTATTATCCAATCTATTCTAGGTTTTATGCCTCTTCATCCTTCCTCCTTTTTAAAAATAGTGCTATCATGTGCAACCCTTCCTTAGGACATCAAGCCAGAATTTTTGTCCTCCCATTATCACCAAAAAATAGGTGTTTCCTACCTTCTCTAGCTCAGTGCAACCCTTTCAACTTTTCTAACTATTTCTTCAGGACTGAAGGAGACCTCCTTTAGTACTAACAAGTCATGGACCAATCCATCCTCTCTTGTCGTGACTTCATGGATCTCCTTTGCTAGTCTTGGATCATTTCAAAACCTTCCTTGTAGCACTACTCTTACTTAGAACTAGGCCTTCTTTGGACTACATACCTACTAGCCCTGATCTACCAAATGAGCTCCTCTCACTTGATGTTTCCTCCATTTTTATAAAGCATTCTTAAATTTCCTTCCTTAAACCTCTTAGGAACCGTCTATAAATTAAGGGTTTTGATCGTCTTAAACTTAGGAATTCATTTTTATTTTTAATTTTTCTTTAGAATTTTAAACTCCATCCGGGTCTAAAACCCCTTCACTTTGGTTCTTTTCCCACATACCTCTTTTTTGTCCAACCTTGATAAACCCATGTCACTAGGCTTGTGGAGTACCTCCTAGGATTTTATAATACCCCCCGACATACACAATTCAACAGGGCGATCATAGTAGAAATTCATTTTCCTAGTGCACAACTTCTACAATGCCTTGTTGTAATGTACTTTTAGTGATGAATCCACTTTGTCTCTGCCTCAAATAAAAATTTGTGGCAACTATGCCTGCGTATTCATTACTCATTATATTGTTAATATAATAATGAAATCATACCTATTGTTTATTCACTTTTCATTATACGTTTTCTAAAACCATATCGATTGTTGATTAATTTTCTAAAAAAAAATTTGTGCATGTCTATGTGTTACAGAAGAAAGATGAGATGGCTTAGATACAAGTGTTGAAAACATATATCACTATTTACCAGCATCAATGACAAATGGAATTAGCTATCCAGACATGTGGATTTTTGCTAGCAATAACAATTCAACTGATTGTAACATGAGCATGACCAATAAAAATTATTTATTATATAATGAAATGCTACCATTATTCATCCAGGTAACTCTAGTGAACTCTTCCACGATCATAGGTTTCATAATAGGCATGTGATATGTTTCAAAATGCAAAGAGCTAGAGTTTTTCGAATTCCATTTATGTTTATAAATTTAGTTTTAAATTGATTTCTCACTAAGTATGATATGTGGTCATTAATAAAAGACACAGTGAATTTTTAATCACAATTTGGTAATAAAATATTTTAAACATCGTTTAAACACTTGATTTAGATATTCAAGGAAGTTACCTACATCCATTTAATCCATGTTTGTGTTGGTGAAAATGAGAATATGTCAACATCTTTAAATTTACACCATCCGATCAAAATTTTTAATTACCAAAAAGATTGACATGTCAATTTCCAATAAGGGGACAATGACACAAATTAGAGACTGAAACAATTTTGCAACTATTGAAGGAGTAGTTTAAGAGTTGTAGTAGAATCAGTTTTAAATTGATTTAGAAAGTTAAAAATCGAGGGGCAAATAAAAGGCGAGGAAAAATTTTGAGAAGGGGTTTAGAAGTGTGAAGTTTGGGAGCACAAATTGTAAATTCCTTGAATCCTAATAATAAAATTCTAGATACTTTTCATAAAATATTCCAACCACCATTCATTGCAACAAGTTTTCTTTCTCTGCATTATTAATTTTTCCATACTTAGTTCTTCATATGAATTTTGGGTTTTTTAATCTAATTTATCGACAATTAAAATGATGTGCAAACCATCTCTAGTTCTAAAATATTTTTGAATGCTTAAATTAGGGAGATTAATATAGAAGATTTTGGTTTTGGTTATTTGCTAGGTCCCTATATTACTACTATAGTCCCTTATTGTTGTTAGTGTAACCCCCTTATTTTTATTGTTGTACCCCTGTAACTCCAATATTGTTATTATCGTGCCCTTACATTATTATTGTTAGGTCGGCTAGGATAATATTGTGATCCCATGGACTCCTATATATAGAAGTAGGTTTTTTCATTTGTATCATCCAAGAATTGTTAATTTATGTAATGTATTGGAGGTTTCCCCCTTGAAGTGGCTGATTTATAAGGTTTTCATCTCTTTTTTCTTCTATTTTTTGAGTTGGTTCCATAGCGTTTTGTATCAGAGCTTTGGATTCTAGGGTTTCGCTTCTCCAAACAGGTCATTGTGGAATTTTATCTATAACTATTTTTATACAAAGGTTCAGAAGCTGAAATTTTTACAGAGCGAAGCCGAAATCCTGAGGAATGTCATCTAAAAATTTCAGATCTTGTTTCGAAATATTTTCGGAGATATGATCTGTGGAAGTTAGGGATGTTTTAGGCTCCCAAATTTCACTTGAAATAGGTCATCATGTCATGTGCGTTATAACTTTCTTTATATGCAGGTTTAGAATCTAAAATTTTTATAGAGAGAAGCCACAATCTTGAGGAACCTCCTGCAAAAATTTCAGATTTTTGTTCACAATATTTTTTTACCTATTACCTATGGAATTTAGGGTTGTTTCAGGCTCCCGAATTTCATCTCAAAGAGGTGACCGTGGGAAAATCATCATAACTCTCTCTCTGAGAATCAGATTGGAATTCTATAAAAAGTGTTCATAATTAGGTTTACTTTAGTTTCTTTTGTATCAATTTCAGAGCCGAAGGATGAAACAGTGACATGTGGCACAACGTACAAGTTCACTCTACTGAACTAGTCCATAATTCAGTCATTGTTGGAGATTGGGCATAACTTTGTCTTGAAGAATCCAAATCGGGTTAGACATATGGAATTTGAAAGAAGCTTCAGAGGGCTACTACAGGGCTTAATTTCAGATGTTGAGGATCTACAATTATAGAGATAATTCAATTTCATTATAGAGCTCCTTAAAAGAAGAAAAATGTGTGTATTTTTTTTCAAATTACATAAGTCTTGTGTGAAAAATCAATTTGAATTGATTCCAAGGGCATGTTGTAGAATAGATATCTGTATTTGGTCCTAAAATGCCTCCTAAAAAGAATTCAATACCCATTAAGCCTTTATAAGGCTCTACTATGACTCATGAAGATGATTAACTGCAACATGACATGTCAAAATTACAAGAGCAAGTGCACCAAATGTTGCTTTCGCAAAGAGCAACAAAAAATGAAATGGAAGTTTTGAAGAAAGACGTGGAATCTAAGATGGATGGAATGGAAGCTAATATGGATGACATGGAAGAAAAAATGAAAGAAAACATGGAAAACATGAAGAATGATCTAAAAGCAGACATAGAAGGATTGACAAAGTTGATACAAGAAATGTTTCCTAATGGCGAAAAGATAGTAGAGGAAACTCATGATGAGAACAACATAAATTTTAATCATGATTTTATAAACTCTAATCTTGGATGAAAGAACCACCATAATCCAAAAATGGATATGAGGAATTTTTATGGCAAGGATACTGCAACATGGATACTACAGATGGAGCAATATTTTGATCTCAATAATGTGAAAAACACACAAAAGGTATGCATTGCAACTTTACATTTAGAACAAAATACATTTGTATAGTATCGATGGCTTTGCTCCCGTAAAAAAATTGTCACTTGGTAAATTTTTATGGAGGAAATGATAACACATTATGAGGATACAAAGAGCAACACCTTCTTTAGCCAATTGATAAATCTCAAACAAAAGGGTTCAGTGGTGGAGCACATTGAGGACTTCCAAAAATTGAATACAAGGGTAATTGATATTCCAGAGGAACACAGGATTGATGTCTTCACAGGGACTTTAAAGGATAACATGCAACATGAAGTTCATGTTTAGGAACCTGATTCATTGGAGAAGGCATCTAGATTGGCAAGAAAAATTGAATGTAAAATTATGGCGACATGGAAGTCTACCACTCACATATATAAAGATGGAAGTGTTACTACTCCTAGACTTCCACAACCTACAAGGTTGACACCACAACAATTGTAAGATAAAAGAGAAAAATGGATTTGATATAGTTGTGATAGAAAATACACTAAAGGTCATAAGTGTGCTGAGAAGAAATTATTTTACATATATTGTGAAGAGGAGGAAGAAAATGAATAATAAACTTTAAAAGAAGAGGATATACACCAGGAACCAACCCTAGAAGAAGACGAAATGAGTCTGACCATATCGCGTAATGCATTGGAAGGTATTAAAACTCCTCAAAATCTCAATATAGAAGGACATATCAAGAAGAAAATGGTAATAGTGTTGATTAATTCAGGTAGTACCCATAATTTTACTCATTGCAAGGTAGCCAAGGAATTGAATTGTTTCTTATACCCAGCACCAGAATGTCAACTGATGGTTGAAAATGGAGGAACTATAAATTTCTCTGGAAAATTTCATAATATCAAGCTAACCATGGGGGAATATGTATTGAATAGTCCAATGCTTTCCATTCCAATGGGAGGTGTTGATGTTGTACTAGGAGTACAATGGTTACAATATTTGTGGACGGTATCTTTTAATTTTCAAGAACTTTTCTTGAAATTTTTCGGAAGGAAAGGAAGTCGAATTACGGGGTATCACACGGAAGCCAAGAAAGATAATAGGCTCTAATTTCATGAAAAAGCTTCTGAAGAAAGAACAACAAGGCATAATTGCACAATTATGCTCACTAGAAGTTCCAACATCAAAATCATCTATTTCTCCAGATCTCCAAAAAGTCTTTGACAATCATTCCAAGGTGTTTGAAACTCCCAAAGGACCCCCACCTATTCATGATCATGATCATGCTATTCATTTGATTCTAGGAAGTGTTCCTCCAAACATCAGGCCCTACAGATATTCTTATGTCCAAAAGAGAGAAATTGAACGTATGATTGCAGAAATGTTAGAGGCTGGTATAATTCAACCTAGTCAAAGTTATTTCTCTGCTCTAGTTGTATTGGTCCACAAGAAGGATGGATCATGGCACATGTATCCAGATTATAGGTTTTGGCTCCCCATGATTTGCAATATTGGCAAGAAAAACTCTATAGGGAACCACATCAAACCACTTTGGAGTCCAAGGACCTAGCCTTCCTGGACTCAGAGAGGGCTCTCTCTATGTAGGTGTTTGTAAATGGTATATCTTTATGCTTTTTATTTTATGATTTTAGGCTAGTTATGAAGTTCTTAGAACTATTTTTTTGTTTTATTGGATTGGTTGATAGATTAATAGATGGCGTGACTAGTTGATAGAGTGTTTTAGCTAAATAGGTAGACTATGTGCAACATTAATCCATTGGGCTATGGAGTCATAAAAGGACTTAATTTTTCACCAAATTTTCAAGGGAATTCATAGGGCAAGCTAACTATATGAAGAGGATCTCGTAGATTATATGTAATATGAAATGATAATAAGTTGTGAAATAAGAAAATCTAAAGGTCAGTTAAGAATCCTTTAAATCTACTTCAACAGGAAAAGCATTTTATGTAACTGTTTGAGGAAAACCAAAGGACAAGGAATACCATAGACTTCTTTGGCTAGAATTTAATAATAAAACCTTTAAGACAACAATCAAACAATCCTAGAATTACTTTCAGACAAAGAAAACATTTAATATAACAATGAGTGCAACCAAACAGCAAGATACACCTATATTCTTTAGTCAAACACTCGAAAAGGATCTTGAAAGCAAAATTTTGAGACAAACCAAAGGACATGGCATACCATAGACTTCTTTGGCTTGGACTCTACTAAGTATAATTCAAAGAAATGCCTTAAAAATAATGTTTCAACCTACACCAAAGGACAAGGCATACCATAGACTTCTTTGACTTGACTATATTGAATAATTTTCAAGACAACAAGCTAGGTGGAACCAAAGAGAAATTAAGAATTCTCTAATCAGACCTTGCAGAAGAAAACATTGAGATAAAGAAATAAGACATAATCAAGTTGCTAAGGCAACATATCCTAATCTAAAATTTGTGTTCTTTTATCAGAGAAATAATGGACAGAATGGAAAACGGAAGGAAAACATTGACAAAGAAGGATAACTTCACCATTAACATAGCTCAAGAATCCTGTGAACGTGCTTGTATTACTAATGTTAAAAATAGTTACATTACTCTAGTACAATGATCTTTGCAACTTAGAGTTTTCTCAAATCCAGCCTAGTAACTCATCAACTAGCTTAGCAACTATCAATCCACCAAACAACCAACACTAAAAATGAAACATACATGCATTATTTATCTAAAAATTGAGGAGGTGATCCTAAGATAGGGTTTTAGATGTGTATTTATTAAAAAGTTAATGCATTTTTGATCTTTGAGACCATGCAAGGCCCAAGGCAAAATATTTGAGAATGACTCGCTGTAATAATAACTCCTAACTTAATTGTTGAGCTAAATTTTGGAAATATTTTACTTTTAAGGCTTCTCAATAACTTTTACAATAACTGCTGAGTAGCTGAAAATATCTCTAACTGTTTCAATAACTGATGATGTCTTTTATTGAAAACAAAACATGTTTTAGGTGGAAAAATGTGTCTTTGAAGAAGTAAATGTTTATTTTTTAGACATTCAGATCTGCCTCTATGTTTAATATTTGCTTGGATTTATTCTTTAAACATTGTTTAGGCCTTTAAACTTGGATTTGTCTTTACTGTGTACCCTACTGTCTTCTGTTTTAACTCTGCCTTTATCTTTTATTTGTAATTAATTCCTTAATCCTTGATTTGATCTTGATCTTCTTATGTTTGTGGCTTTAACTCTGATTAACCCTTCTAATCCTTTTATTATCCTTCATTGTCATTGGCCTTTGACTATTTCTCCTTTTCACTGTATCTCTATCTGTAATTTTTTGCGCAGTGGAGCATCTTCTACTCTTTTGGGGTGTTTAAATTTCCATTCATGGTCATGATCCATTGGTCTTTACGTTTGACTCGGCGCTCCTGGTCCTTCTAATGAAACAAGATTTCCTGGATCATCACCCAAAACGCTTATATAAACAATTTTGGACCCTTGGAATGCAAATTACGCATTTATACCATGATACCTACACAATACAAATAATTGTCAACTTAAAATCCCGCGTTTGAGTGGCTTTCTGCATTTATTTGGCGTTTTTGGGCTTTTGGAGCACTATAGAGGTGTTAATGGCAGAGGAGGGCTTCATTGCAAAGCCACAGGGCTTTGGAACATTTGAATGGGGTGACGATTTTGATTTATGGAGCGATGCAAGAAAGTCAATTTTCACATGGGATGAGGAGTGGTTAGTGATATTGGAGGATAGCGTGCAATTCTATAGGGAAGATGCCACGTGCTAGGAGGTACGGGAAGGAATACTGCCTATTTCGCAAGGTTTAGGGTTATTTAACCCTCGCGCGAAGAGTGGTGCGATATGCGCTATGGACCACTGGATCTTGGGGGAGGAGATCAACGGTGGTCGGGGATCAGTGAAGCGGTGGGAAAGTTAGATGGTGGGGCTCGATCGGAGAGGTGCCAGAATTTTATTGTTGCACGGGGTTTGGTGAAAAGCGGGGCTCGAGGGTTAATAAAATAAGCATAGGTGATTTTTATAAGGAGAGGGGAAGGTTTATATGAGGTTTTTAACAAAGAGTGGGGGCTTAATAAAAAGGGGCCCGAGGAAAAAAAAATAGAAGCGGTATGCATTAGAAATGGGGGTGGAAGGTAAGGTTACATGAGGGTTTTTAACAAAGGGAGGGGGGTTAAAAAACATTAAATCAGGGGCTCTAATATTTATAAAGGGTCGGGCTTTATTTAAAACAAAGTTTAATATAAAACCATAGGTCTCAAATATTATATTTTTTTATTTAAAACAATGTAAAAAGGAGTTTTTACATTATATTAATGAAATGAGGGAAAGTGCTTAAGGTGAGGGGATTTTATGGGGTTTTTAGTGGGGAAAATGGTGATGATGAGACGATTAAGCCCATATATGAATTTTTTAGTGTAGGACGGTTTTTTTGAGAAGGCATACTGAGAGATAGTGAAAAAGGTTTTATAAAGGTAATGAAGGAAGTGAGATTTCTGAAGATAGCTGATAGTCAAGGAATGCTATCTTTAGCAGTATGTAGAAAAATCCATAGTCATCTATTGATACTGTGAATACAGGATACTAATAGTGGCTCCATATGGGGAGGGTAGCTCCTTTAGGAGGTGTCAATAACCTCAGAGTTCAAATCTCTGGAATTTGTAGGTTAGTGCCTTGATTGTACTTAACAGATTTCTCATTTTGTAATTTATGTTTTGCTAGTGTTCTTTGAAGCTGTGACCTTTAAGATCTGAAAAAATTGCTTGCTTCAACTCAACTCTACCTACCCATCATGCTTCCCTAGCATTTTTTTTCTTCATTTGGGTGCATTTAGACTGGAAAACCCTTAACATCATTTTTCTTTTGAAAGCAGGAAACTATCTATTTATACCCTTATATCATCCAAAGGCTCATATTAGACTGATGAGCTCTTTTATTTTCTACCTAATCTACCTATCTGTCAAGCTTAAACAGTTGACAGATTTTGATTCTCTAATCTATCAACATGAAATCTAAAGCATGACCAAATCAAGATTAAGCAGTTTGATTTGTCATGAGCTATGGAATTTTGGACAGGCTGCATGCAAATTTTATTTTTGCAAAAAGTAAAAATTAAAACTGAGGGCTATAATCTGGAATTTTTCATTCATCCCTCTTGTTGGCTCCCTGCGATTTGCAATATTGGCAAGAAAAAACACTACAGGGGCCACATCAGAACCACTTTGGAATCCTAGGACCTAGCCTTCCTAGATTCAGAGAGGGATCTCTCTATATAAGTGTTTTTAAAAGATGTATCTTTATGCTTTGTTTAAGATATTAGGCTAGTTATGAAGCTCTGAGAACTTTTTTTGGTTTTGGTTAATTGAAAAAGTACTTGAAGGATTAAATATTGGAGAAGATTGAGGGAATGTTTCAGCTGGATGGATACACTGTGAGACAACATTAATCCATTGGGCTATGGAGTCATAAAAGGATTGAATTGTTCAAAAAATATTCAAGGGTTTTCATAAGGCAAGTTATCTAGATTAAATGGATCTTTTAGATTAAGTTGTGATATGAAACATTAAGGTGTTGTGAAGGCAATAAAGCTATAGTCAATCAAGAATCTTATAGCTCTATTTAAACAAGAAAAGCCTTTCAAAGTAATCGTTTGAAGTAAACCAAAGGACAGGGCAAACCATAGACTTCTTTGGACAAACTTTTATTAAAGTAAACTTTTAAGACAACAATCCAGCAATCCTAAGACTACTTTTAGATAAAGAAAAAATACAAGATAACAATAAGAGCGACCTAATATCAAACAAAAATAATCTAATATTCTTTTGACAAACTCTTTAAGGATCTTTCAAAGAAACCTTTAAAGACAGACCAGAGGACAGGGCAAACCATAGACTTCCCTGGCTTAGACTCTACTTAGCATACTTTGAAAAAGATCATTTAAAAACAATATCTCAAGTTTTACTTAGAAGGAAATGGGCTCACCAACATTTTCCTGGTTATACTCTATTGAATCATTCTTAAAACAACAAGCTAGACAAGACTGAAGGGAAACTAAGAATCCTTCAATCAAACCCTACAGAAGAAAACATAAAGATAAAGCTTGCAAATAGAAATAGGGTACCTTTGACAGTAAATCCTTACCTAAATTTTCTATTCTTTATCAAAGAAAATGGACAGAATGAAAACATAAGGAGAAAATAAAAACAGTGAGGAAAAACATCACCATTAACATAGACCAGGATCCTGTGAATCAGCTTGTTTTATTGATGTTCAAACCAGCTACATACTCCTGCATAGTGGGTATTTACAACTCAAAGCTTTTTCTATCCATATTAGCACTCCCCAGCTATCTCAGCAACACTCTAAACAACTAACAGTAACAGCCTTCTACAACCAACCAAGAACCCTTTCTTATGAAGTCCTCAAGATATATTTATAAGCAAATGAGGAGGTGAAATGGAAGCTACGATTAATATATTTCATTTATGACTGAGTTAATGGTTTTTGACCTTTGAGACCATGCAAGGCTCAAGGAAAATTTATTTAATAGTCTAACTCTGCATAATGAATGTACATTAACTCTTGAACCACTTGGTTGCATTTGTTGACTTTTAGGCTTATTTTGTAGGCTGGTAATAACTTCTGAGCTTTTTATTGGAAATATCTCTGAACTTATATGTTTTTTAGGGAATTTAGGCTGGCAGGTGACATTTTTGTCTTTTGGAGAAGTAATTGCTTCGTTGGTTATGCATTTGGAGCAGTCTTCCTTGCTGATCTGTCTGATTTATGCTTTAAACTCTAATTTAAGCCTTGATTTTGCATTTAGGCCATCTTTAATCATCTTTCTATCCTTTTCAATTTTGCTGACTGTTTCAACTTTTAATCCTTGGTCTTTAACTATGCTATTTATCCTTGATCTTCCAATTAAGCTTTAATCTATGCTCTTTAGTCTTGTTTATTGATTTTTTTTTGTTTCTGCATGTAGGTGTTTTTTCGCTGTGCTGGGGGGTTTATTAATTAACCAATGCCCATGAAACATTGACTAAACACTGAAACAAAACCTGTGAATCCCTTTATCTATTCTTTTTAGCCTTCAAGGATCATCATCATGAGTCCAAGCTACTAATATTGGCTATGGGAGGGCTTTTGGACTTGCCCGCCATTACAACCTGCAATAAAAACGAAAGCATTAAATAAAACCTGTGTTTCGGGGTTTAGACTACTTCAGGGGTTCGGGGGCGTCAAAGCAATGTTCAGAGGAAGGGAAATGTGTAGAGAAGGGTTCCATAAGTGGAACCAAGAAAAACAACAAAATAAATTGAATTTCGGTGTGAACAGGGGTAAGCATTTTTCTGGCAAACCGGGTGGTTTTTGCGTGAAGGTTGAGCGGTAAATGGTTTCTTTCCAAATGGATGCAATACCATCCAGAAGATGACACACGTCCCTAGGAAAAATACCTATTTCGCATGGAAATAAGGCATTGACCCATTTGGGCAATCGGGCATGATATTGAAGGTGGACCATTGGATTTGGAGGAGCCAGATCAACGGCACAGGATGGACGTGATTGGGGACAAATGATCGGGAAAGGAGAATGGTGGAGGATAGATGGTGGATGGGGATTGGGTTGCGGTGGAGGAATGGACAGTAGGCCAGTGGGTGACGGTGGGCCTTAGCCTCGCAATTTGAGCTGTATTTTTCTTTGATCGCATGCTTGGTTTCAAGCTGCATGGGATCGGTGTGGTATCTTAATAGTGGTGCGTCTTTCTATATGATGGGAGACAAAGAGTTTTTTAGTGACTTCGAGGAGAAGGACCTCCAGATGCATATAGAGATGGGTGATGATGTTTGGTACAGTGCGACTGGCATTGGGACCATTACCTTTGAGAGGGAGTCTGGTAATCCATTCTTGTTGAAGAATGTCATGCATGTTCCAACTCTGAAGAAGAACTTGGTCTCAGTCGCAATGTTGGAAGACAGAGGTTATGATGTTGTTTTCAGTGAGGGAAAATCTTTCCTTCGACATAAAACAACGGGTCAAACCAAGAAGATAGGGGTTCGAATTAAGAATCTCTACAAGCTAGAGGTAGATGGTTGTGCTGCAATGGTGAGAAAAGCTGAAGAAGTGGTGAGTCGGGATGAGGGTGAATTATGGCACAGGAGATTGGGCCATCTTCACCATGGCGCTTTGAAAATTTTGCAGCAAATTTCTACTGGACTTCCCAAGGGTGCTCTTGCACAGTCAGATCAGTGCAAAGGATGTACAATAGGTAAGTTTGTGAAGACCACCTTTCATGAGAAGGAGAACCATGCTTCGGTGATCTTGGAGAGAATTCACGCAGACGTGTGTGGACCATTATCGATTGATTCAACAATGAAACACAAGTATTATGTGATATTTTTTGATGAATTTTCTCGTAGATGCTGGATCTTCTTCATGCAGAAGAAGAGTGAAATGTTCTCAAAGTTCTGTGAGTTCAAGGCATTGGTGGAGAAGGAGTCAGGGAATTAGGTGAAAGCTCTAAGGAGTGATAATGGTGGTGAATACATCTCAGTTGAATTCAAAGACCTCTGTAGCAAAGAATGAATTTGAAGAGAACTCATAACGCCTCATAACCCAAAGCAAAATGGGGTCGCGGAGAGAAAGAACAGAACGACCGTAGGTGCTGCACAAGCTATGCTTGAGAGGGAGCTAGACTTGCATGTAGTGAAAGACCTGCTTGTTCCAAAAGATGAGCTCAGCCATGGAAAATTTTAGGGGCTAATATTCGCAGGTGGGCTAATTTTCCATGATTTTTCCAAAAAAAATATTCGCCATTTCCAATTTTTTTTAGAATTGATTCACCCAAATTTTATAGTATAAAAATATTTTACCCTAAAAATTGCCAAAAATTTATATATACTAATATAAAATGATTACAAAACTAAATATTTTTGCAAAAATAACATCAAAAATTTTACAATTCACATATTGGGGACTACTAAGATTCGCGAGTTTTTAAACTTTAAGATAAATGCCCATCCTTAAATTTTCCCTGGGATCAGCCACAAGAGGATATTCATGGAGTGGAGGAGTCCACTCATGCAAAAACAAACATTAGACAAGGCCGTACCACAGAAGCTGAGATACTGAAGGTGGATGCGGCACAGAATGTAGGAGTCTGTACATCACATCGCAGACAGAGACAGTCACCTGACTAATATACTAGATACATGGATCTTATGAGCAAGTGTATTGTGACAGAGGCATCTTCTTTTGAAGAAGTAGCATAGGAGCCCACATGGGTAGATGCCATGGTGGAGGAGTATGACTCCATTGTCAGAAACAGTGCTTGGGAGATTGTTCCAAGGCCTGTGGGGAAATCAGTTGTAGGATCAAGATGGATCTACAAGATAAAGAAAGTTGTTGATGGGAGTGTCGAGAAGTATAAGTCAAGATTTTTTTCCTGGGGCTTCTCACAGATTGAGGGGATTGACTATGAAGAAACCTTTGCACTTGTCGCACGGTATTCTTCCATACGGATGATCCTTGCTCTCTTAGTGAAAATGGGCTTGCACATTCATCAGATGGATGTGAAGACTGCGTTCCTTAAAGGGATCATTGAGGAAGAGGTGTACATTGAGAAGCCTGAAGGATTTTAGATCTTTAGTAGTGAGTCGCATGTGTGTAGACTCAAAAGAGTGTTGTATGGGCTGAAACAAGCACCCCATGCTTGGTACACTTGTATCGATAGCTATTTCACTCGACTTGGCTTCACCAAGAGTGAGGCAGATGCAAACCTGTACCAGATTGTGGTTGAGGGTAAGCTTTTAATCATTGTACTTTATGTTGATGATTTAATACTAACAGGTGATGAGCAGGTGATACACTCATGCAAGGCTGATCTTGCAAAGGAGTTTGAGATGAAGGATTTAGGCATCCTTCATTATTTCCTTGGATTTGAAATATAGCAGCGGGAAGGTGAACTGTTTGTGTCTCAAGGCAAGTATGCCCGGGAGATATTGGAGAAGTTTCACATGCAAGGCTGCAAGCCTATCGACACTCCTCTTCCAGGAAATTGGAAGAAAGAGGATGCTACATCGGCAGAGGTAGTGAATGCCATTGTTTATCGACAATTGGTGGGTTCACTCATGTATTTATTGAATACAAGACCAGACATATGTTATGCAGTGAACCAGCTGTCACAAGCGATGGTTAAGCCTACCAAGCTCTTTTGGAAGGCAGGAAATCATGTCCTGAGATATCTCAAGGGCACATCTGAGTATGGTTTATGGTACAGACAGACAGATGACGCAGTTGCATGGCTTCACATGACAATGAAGCCCAAATTTACGGTAAAGAGCACATCAGGAGGGATTTTTAGTATCAGATCTATGACAGTTTCTTGGTACAGCAGGAAACAAATATCTGTGGCACTCAGTTCAGCGGAAGCAGAATACATGGCAGCAAGTTTAGTTGCATGTGAGGCTATCTGGATGAGGAAGATTCTGGTTGGTTTGTTCGGTTCACATCTAGATCCCACGGTGATTCATTGTGATAATTAAAGTTTCATTAAACTCTCGGTTAATCTTGTGTTTCATGATATATCTAAACATATTGATATCTGGTATCATCATATCAGATATTGTGTGTAGCAGAAGATCATGTTGCTTTAGTACATTCCCACAGAGGATCAGGATGCAGATATTCTAACGAAGGCACTCACCAGGAGAAAATTTGAATACCATAGAGGCAGGATCGAGGTGAAGGATAATCCCTATCTTTTTGAGAGGGAGTGTTGAGATTCAACAAGATTATGAGCTTAGTGAAAAGAGTCACCTTCACTAAGTGGGCCCGCAGGCTATTTTTGGAGCAAGTCTATTTTTGACACGCCGATGATATTTCGAAGTCAGTAGGATTCTTTTCATGATGGTTGATCAAGTTGGAAAAATAGATGAAATTATATTTTTAGAATATTGGGCGAAGTCTATTTATAGATCGTTAATCTAAAAATAGATGCATGTCGATTATTATTAGCTCTTAATAATAATCAGACTCTAAACAGCAACTTATTCTCTTAGAGAACTTCAATTCAGTGGACAGATGTGGCACAATAGCTGATAGAAGAAATTACTCTATTCCTAAGTGTTTACTGGAGATATTGCATGGAGGACTCAGTTAGAACTAAAGTGGCAAATTTATGATACAGTTGGAAGAAGTAGTTATGGAGTTGTATTCAGTTTAACTTAGTTAGACTCAGTTGAGCTAGTTGTATCTAGTCTAACTGATTGATACACTAGTGAGAGTGGAGTGAATTAATTAGTTAATTAATTCATAAATAATAACTCATTAATCAATTGAAAAATACATCAGTTAACTACAGTGCATGGCAGTTTCAGTGGAGACCAGTGGAGAGATAGGTGAAAGGGAAAGATAGACTATCTGTTGTGACTATAGTGATGCATTGATTGCATCCAACACATAGTGGAGATGCCAATTAGGATTGCCCAGTGCAAGAAATACTAATTCAAATTCATTCAGAGCTATTCTTCAGCAGATATTGCACAGTGGAGGCAGGCTAGCAGGTGGCAAAGATCGGTGCATGGATTTGCAATATTAGGCCTGATTAGTGTATGAAAATTTTACTGTACTGAGAGCTTGTGATAAGCTTTGTATGTTTGTATGAGATTTTCATATGATCTCCATGTTACATAATATATAGTCGGGGTTTTCAGCTTCAGGCTTTCTCGGTTAAAAACTGTGTTATGTGCGATTGAATATTTTTTTTTATGCTTCACATGTGTGTGCAATTAATTTTTCTGCAAAAGATTAACAAGTGGAATTGATTCATTATTTTGCATGAAGTTAAAATAGTGTGAGATCAGGTGAATCAAGGACATATGCATGTTTAGTGCATATAATTTCTACACTATGTTCTCTATTAAGTTTGGACCTATTTGATTTCTCACAAGGTTGCCCCAACGAGCGTTGAACACGAGGCCTATGAAATTGCATATAAATTTCCCTGCATATTCTTTTTACTGTGGGTAATCTACCAGTTCTGAGATATTTTAAGAAACCTTGGCAGTTCTTGTGAAAATTGAAATAGTAGAGAGGGTAACCATCTCTCTCACCATTCTTTGCGGCCTCCATTTGCAATCTTACCCTTATCAAAAGGACTATGTAGCTATCCTCTATGTAGGTTCCGAATGTACTGCCTCTTGGGGTTGTAGCTCTTGTTCATTAGCCAAACCGTCCTCATGGTGATAGTCGACTCACCATTCTTTGCGGCCTCCATTTACACTCTTACCCTTACCGAAAGGGATCTACAAATATCCCCTATGTAGGTTCCAAATGTACTTTCTCTTTGGGTTATTACTCTTGTTCATTAGCCAAACTATCCTCGTGGTGATAGTCAAATTGTAGATAGGTAACTCCCTGAATACAACTTTCAATATTTTCCTTTGGTGAAGGTATATAATCTTTGTATTTTTATTTTTTTATTTTTCTATAAATATATTTTAATTCTTTTGAAGGTTCATCATTTATTCATCATACCATAAGGCTCCTAGGCCCACTGTAGGCATGACGATGACTTCCACGGAGTTAATCAAAGTGGTCCATGAATTGAAATGTGTTCTCCCAAGTCAAGGGTTGAGTTATTATGACCCAATTTTTAAAGTTTTTTTGTTTTTTTGGCTAGAAATGAATTATGATTTTAAGCATAGGGTTCAACCCCATTTTTCAAGCTCTTGCTTTAGTCTAGTACAATTAGGGAATAAATCACCCTTGTATCTTCTTTTACTGAGGGGAATCTACCAGTTTTGAGATCTCTTAATAAACCCTTGGGAGTTCTTGTGAAAATTGAAAAAGTAGAGAGGGTAATCCTCTCTCTCTCACCATTCTTTGTGACCTCCATTTGCACTCTTAGCTTTATCGAAAGGGCTCTCCAACTATCCTCTGTGTAGAGTCCGAATGTAATGCATCTTTGGGTTGTAGGTCTTGTCCATTAGCCGAACCGTCCTCATGGTGATAGTCGACTTGTAGACAGGTAACTCCCTTAATACAAATTTCAAACTTTTCCTCTGGTTAAGGTATATAATATTTGTATTTTTGTTTTATTTTTTCTAAATATATTTTAGTACTTTTGAAGGATCATCATTCATCGCAATGGAGAGGTATTTATTGACCCATTCAAGCTCTTGATTTGCATATTGCAAGGCAGCCACATCAAGAGCGTGTTGTCTCTACACAATTTCATGTTTAGACTGAATCATACTCTTATTTTGTAGTTGACATTGATTTTTCATATGATTTATTAGATGAAGCTCATTTTCTTTGTCCAGAAGAGCATATTTGAAAATTTAAATTTCCATATTAGTATTTTGTTCATCTTTGTTTGCTGCAATGATCTCAGCTTCAGCTTCTTCGAGGGAATCTAATAATTTAGATGCATTTTCTTTGGCTATGTTAGCCTCAAATTCATTGCATCAGACAACTTCAAATCCATATCCATGACATGGGCCAATTCTTTCTTCAAAAATTGAAGTTCTTTATTAGCCTTACATGCCATTGCAACTGCTACTTTGGCTTCATATTCCCATTTTTTAGCAATTTCATCCTTTTCATCTTCAACCATTGATTGTGATGCATAAGTTGAATTGAGATCCTCTTTAAGAGAGCATACCTCTGTAGAAAATTTCTCTGTTTTTTTGGCATTGGCCTTTGAAGCATTGACTGAATCCTCGCGTTGTTTAGTTGCAGTTTTCTTAGAATCTATCACAATGGAGAGGTATTTATTGACCTGTTCAAGCTCTTTAGTTGCAGACTGTAAGGCATCCACATCAAGAGTGTGTTATCTCTACATAGCTTCAAGTTCATATTGTCGACCATGATCCCTCTTATGATCAACCTCAATGGTTTTCCGCTAAAGCTCATCGGCCCGAAACTTCTCACCCTTAGATTTCTCCAGTACTCTTTTCTCAACCACCAAAGACTCACTCAGTCTCACATTGGATTCATGAAATTACCTCTTATAAATTCATCAAATTATTATTATCGCTTTTGTGGTTTGAACAAAAATAAGGATGGTCCTGCTCATAATTTTACTATCTGATTGCAAAAAATAAAGCTTATTCGAGGGAATCTGATCACCACATTCTACCACCATTTTTTTTTTGTTCATTCTCACCATCATAAGAGAGGTTCACAAAAAAAGTGATAACAAAATTATCCTAGTGGGTTTGTGGTATCGGAGAAAAATTGGTCTAGATCCAATCAAGTACATGCTATGATAAAGTAAAGTAGGGTATGTACTTTTTTTTTCAACCTAAGAAATCAAGCTTGGAGCAGCTAACAGGTGTACATAGCTCTTCCCAAGTTTAGACCACCAGACTTGTGGGCACCAAATCTCCACATGAGCAGTTAGACCATAGCCTAAGCACTAAAAATTTGTGTTCAATATTAACAAAAAAAATTAGACCACCAAACATGTGGGAACCAAATCTTCACACTAGCAGTTACACCACATCCTCAGGACTAAAGATTTTTGTTCAATATTAATAAAAAAATTTAGACCACCAGACTTGTGGGAACCAAAGCTCCACACTAGTAGTTAGACAACCGATAACTTGTATATACTGTCAAGTTGTGCTGCAAATAAATAAAACAAAATGTTGTTATATACAGTTGAGTTGTACCACAATAGTATTTTTTTTTTTCCCCTATATCTTTGTAATAAATTTACCTAGAATTTATCAGTTTTATTTTTAGAATCACAAGTTTGAGTTGTCAATTTTCTTTACAATTAGAGTCATAATTCATGTATGCCATCAAAATTCCAATTTAGACAACAACAAAAAAAAAATATATTAACTAAAATATTTTTCACCAAATTCCTATAAAAAAATCCAAACCTTCTCATAGTTGGACAATGTGTTATGAGTATCAGAGATCTATCAGCTACCCCGTATAATTTGACATCTTGGAAATATATTTTACGAAGTCAATAGCTTATTAATGAAAGTCTAAATGGTGTTTTCTTTCCATTTCACTCTCCCTTTTTTTTGGATTCAGTTCAGAATACAATAATAGTCTTCTGATTTTTATTCCTCTTGACTACATTTAGACTTCATCGTGTGGTTTGTATAGAGAGAATTCGTTTACTATACTTTCGAGAACTGTATCAAAATTTCGACAACTGGCACACAGTTACAGAAGCTAGGTTCCTACTATTTATGGAGTTTTTCTAGTGATAGCATTCAAGATAAAATTCTTTCCTCAGCCCTTGAGGTGAGTGTAAATTTCTATGCCACTCTGAGCCCTTGGTATATGCAATTTTCTGAAGGCTCTGTATCTCTTTGCAATTTCTGACTCGATTTACCTGATTTTAGTGTTTGTCAGATGATTTGGAAGAGAATACTTTGTTTTATTATCCATTTATGGGTTAGATATTGATCGAGTACTTTAACTTTTCTTTTAATACAATTTATATACCATTCTTTTTCATTACGGTTTTGTATAAAGAATATTGACAAGTATTGCTGGAAAACTTCCAATGTCGACAACTTGATTCCAACACCCTTATTCTAGTGGACAAAATAGACATTTAAAAAATAGGACTAACTACTTTTACGGTAATTTTTGGTTTGTTTAATTCAATTCTTTTGTTCTTGTTTCATAGTACCAACCAAAAATGTGAAGCACGACAAACTAAAAGGAACTGCTAGGTTAAAAATAATGCCTAAACTCCATCTAAATGTGGGTTATTTTCTATGTCTCAAACTGGGAATTCAATATATGTTTTTCTAGTTTATTTTCCAAGAAAACTGCATCATCATAGGTCCTACTTTGGTCTCTTTGATCCTATTTTGTTGGGACCTTATCAATTACATAGTTAATTTAAAAAATTAATTAATTTCTTGGATGAGATTTACCTTAAGGGAGTGATAGCAGATATTGCATGTTGCAACTACTAAGAATCACTATATAATTATCCCTAAAATAGTTGGTTTTGATTTGAAATTATCTAAAATCGGTAACTTTGGAGAGGAATGAGAAGAAATTAGCTTTGTATGGTATTTTAAGTGGCTACAACATTTGTTTCATAAGCGTAGTAATAAAACTTCAAATAAAACATAATCTAGATCAAAGCATATATTCATAGTGATAAAACTTCGAATAAAAAATAATCTAGATCAAAGCATAACATATATTCTAGTAGTGTCAAATAGATCAGTCAACAATTAAAACATCTTGTTGATACTCATAACAAATGAACTGCAAGCAATACCCAATCAATTTAAACTTTTGAACTGTATTTCCTTTTGCAGATTGATTAGTAATGTTTTTCAGTGTATGCGAAGTCCAAGTATGCCTCAGTTCTGTCATGGTTCGTCATTTTCTAAGATGAGATTTAATGTATGTAAAATGACACAGTTAAATGACTTCCACGTGAATTTTTTTCTCTATATAATTTTTAGTGTGCTGTGAGGTCCAGCACTATGCATGGGGTTTCATTTTCAAGATATGTTTTTCTAGAGTAAGGAATATTTGAAAGGTTTTCTATAGTAGGCAGAAGAATAGGTTGTTGCACTTTCTATTAGCCATGTCTCTCTTGAAAAAGATCAAGAAAACAAGAAAGTGGATAGGTGGATTTATTTGAGTAACCCAATAGCAACTAGAACCCTAGCTTATGATTTGGAATTCTTAAGATAATTGTATATAGCATATTTTCATTATTTATTCTAAGATCGATTGGTTACAAAGTTGATGAAGACAATATGTTCACACTAAAATTAATAGGTTATGGGCTCAATGCAATAATTGTGAGAGCTTGATCTATATCGGATTCTCGAGAGAGAATCAAAGTGTTTTTAAAGAATGTGGATATTATTTACAAATGAATATTTCAGATATAATATAACTTCCAATTGATCATGACACTTGGCGTCTTATGGATGAAGACATGCACACTCTAGATGTTCTTCATTTTCATTTTGAGAATGAACATTCTCATCTTGATAATATTTATTTTGCAAATGAATCTTATAAGGATCATATCACTTTCTATCAAACAGAGAAATAGAAATAGGTCAATTAAATGGTATTACTATCGCACTCAGTGTCATCACACATCTACTAAAAAATGCGATGCTTCATATTTTATGATGCCTTTTAAACTATCAAAGTAAAAACATGTCACAATAGTTACTAAATCATTTCCAATATGTTATTCCCATAAGTTAACCTACAATGACCACTAAGAACTTTTTCTATGCTACTTTTTCCTATGTTATTGCCTTACGGCATTTCCTTTGCAACATGTGGTGCAATTGCTAGTAATATTAGTTTTAAAATTCAAAAACTAATTTTAGTTTTAATATTAATATTAAAAATAATATGGAAAATAAAATTTTGATTTATCTTTGGTTTTTTCGTTCACTGTGGGAATGATTAAAAGCTATTGAATGATTGCATAAAGATGAGCCACTCTTTTATATGTTGGCTTGTGTGTGTTTTTTTTAATCTTATTATCTCATTCTTGAAACAAATAATAACACTCATTTGTAGGTTATGGATAAAATCACAAAGATGGGTTACACTTTTGTGAGAATTGGGGGTGGAAAAGTGATTTTCCCAACAGTTTGGCCGAACATTTATACAAGTTCAGTTGAAATGTCTTAGAGTTCGACCAAACTTTCAAAATTAGTTTGGCCGAACTCATTCTGCCATTTACATTGATGACGTATTGACGACGTGTGCAAACAAATGTTTGGTTGGAGATGAGAAAATCGACCACTAAAGTTCGGTCGGACTATTTGTTCGGTCAAAATTTTAAAATAATCCGACCGAACTTTAGTTTATAAATACACCATCCCAGAGACGTGGATGGGTTTCGGGCTTATTACTATTGCTTGTTGTTGTTGCTTGTTGTTTCTTGGGTCACATGTGCTTTTTGTTGCTTAGGTCACAGTTTCTTGTTGTTGCTTGGGTCACATGTTCTTGATGTTGCTTTGGTCACATGCACTTGATGTTTCTTATGTCACAGTTGCTTGTTTTTGTAGGGTCACAGGCGCAGTTGCACGGTCATGGTCACATGTCAGTGTTGGTTTTCTGTGTTTTTTTCGTTGTGAACTTTTTTTATTGTTGGTTTTCTGTTTTTCTTTCGTTGTGAATTTTGTTTTTAATTTTTTTTTGTTTTGCAGGTAATTTGTAATCCTTGAAATCCTCGGCCTCCTTCTTTTCTTCTCGTTGCGGCCTCGACGTCTGCTTCTAATTGCGCCCTTGACGTCTCCAAATTTCCAGGTTCCTACGTCTCTAAATTGTCATATGCTTAGGATTGAATTCCATGGGCATTTTGTGCTTCTATAATTTCTTCTATGTATTATATAATTTAATAATAAATTTAATTACCTCTCAGTCTTGTATACTACCCAATCAGGTGCTCCCTCGGCCCACAAATTAAATAAGAATAACTGAAATCTCATTACTTCATGAAACTTCACTAGTTTACAAATATCGAAATATGGATAACCTGACGACCATGGGGGCAGAGTCTCTCTTTTGGATAGTTTTTTATTCGTAATAAAGCTCATTATTCTTCTTGGATGGAAGATTATAGAAATAATTTGAAATCTGAACAATTTTATTGCTATATTCTGAAATATTTTCAAAATCTACGATTTACCATCAAAATAGGTTCAACAACTCAAAACTCAAGAGACTCTTAGGACATGCAAATCAACAGAAAAGGAAAAAGCTAAAAAATTGGTTGAGTATTAAGGTCCATATGCTTTCTCCTATAAGGCAGCATTTTTCCACTAAGATATAAATAGTAAGGAGACAAGCAAAGAAAAAGATACATGTTCAAGATTTTACACGCAGTTGTTCTGGACGAGTGATCAATCATCTTTACAATTCATCAATTTTTAAGCTAGGGAAAAAAAAATTGTCGGACTAGAACATGAACCTCTTTTTCGAAAACACCCCCTGTGAATACTTGATTTAATATATTCTGGTAACCTCACATTTAAAAAAAAAACCTATTGCTGAATAGAATACACCAAAATTTATTCATATTTTACAAATAATTAGGCATTATACAACTCACAGAAAGAAGGCCATGTGTATAAACCTCCCTCCTATCTCCCTATTTGTTTCCGGAATATTATTACCTCGTGGGGGCAGAGTTTCTCTTTTGGGTAGTTGTTGATCCGTATGCAATATGGTGCTTCAGTCAAGAGTGTCTATATTACCTCGGTAGAGAAAGAGTCCTGTGTTAAGCTCAGTCAAGTAGCTTTGTTGCCTGTGATATGAAATGGTTTACTAGCCATCAAGGGTTTCCCAAAAAAGGACTGACATTTCACCAGTGACCTGAAACCATATTCTATCTATTTTATAATTAAAGTCTTAAATTTCGCACTTCGACATTTCATAAATTGCGCTCTTCCATAGAGCTTTAGGTTTGACCAAATGCTATTATCTCCTACTGCTTATCTTGCCAGGAAAACTAACCTAGATATGCTTTAGGAATGCCTCTATCACTAGGCCCAGTAAAAGAGAAAGCTGCCAGTAGCAAGCCAGTTATTCAATCTTCACAAATTTCTAATTCAGTAATAAATCAAGCCATATCAAAGCTTGTAAAAAAGGGTTATTCATTATCCAATCACAGTGATTAGTATCCCAACCATTTCAACTTCTGGTTACATATAATACTAGTGATTAGAAAGCACGTAATTAGTGTAATGTTTGTGTTACTAGTTTGATTATCATAGTTTGTTACCCTTCATCCTAGTCGATCCCTTTTCGAATTTGAAATTGCCTGTTACCCTTCAGAAATACCTTTTGGAATTCGATTGCTTGAACAAATAATTCTATTGTTTTTGAGGTCATCTGTTTCATTTTAAAAATATTTTTCAATTGTTTTTGAGGCCATATATCTCATTTTTAAAATATATTTCAATTGTTTTTGAGGTCATTTGTCTTATTTAAAATATTTTTCAAATTTTCAATTTGCTATGGATGAAAAATGTGTGGGGGAATTCAATTTCTTGAACAGAGAATTCTATTTTTTTTGAGGTCATCTGTTTCATTTTAAAAATATTTTTCAATTATTTTTGAGGTCATTTGTCTCATTTTTAAAATATATTTCAATTTTTTTTTAGGTCATCTGTCTTATTTAAAATATTTTGCAAATTTCCAATTTGATGTGGGTGAAAAATGTGTGGGTGTTGATGGTACTTGCATTCATTTATACAATGTGTACCCAATTGCAAGAAAATTATTGAGAAAAATTACCTATTCAATAACTAATAAGTTTCTCCCAAAACATTCACAAACTCAAGAGGAATAACCCAAACTCTTTGAATCATCCTAACCAAGATCATACCAAATGAGCCCAACTCTGTTGCAAGTTGAACTTACTTTGATTTTAGAATTTTTAAAGAGAGGAATAACCCAGACTCTTTGAATCATCCTAACCAAGATCATACCAAATGAGCCCAACTCTGTTGCAGGTTGAACTTAATTTGATTTTAGAATTCTGAAATACTGATAGGATTTTTTTTTAAATTTTATTTTGTTTATCTGATTCTAAAATATTCTTGCTTCAAACTTTGAAATTATCTTTAAATTGCATTTTTAATTTAACTCAGATTGTAAATTTCAGAAATACCTTTTGGAATTCGATTGCTTGAACAAATAATTATATTTTTTTTGAGGTCATCTGTCTCATTTTAAAAATATTTTTCAATTTTTTTTAGGCCATCTGTCTTATTTTTAAAATATATTTCAATTTTTTTTGAGGTCATCTGTCTCATTTTAAAAATATTTTTCAAATTTTCAATTTTCTATGGGTGCAAAATGTGTGGGTGTTGATGGTATTCAGGCTAAATTTCTTTAAATCCCATTTTTCCCATCTATTTTTGGGATTTTGTCTCCAAATTGTTTCTAATTAATTAGAACACCCTCAAAATATAATTTAACTAGTTGATGAACCTTAAACTTCTTGCATCAATTTGAATCATCCTAACCAGGAGCTAATGTGTTGAAAACTAGTACAAAACAGAGTAATCACACAAAACAACAACAACAAACAAGTAATGGATATTATGTTTCTAGATTGACATGGAGTGTTTTATGATGTAATGGATATTAATAATCTATATTGACATGGATGTATTTTATTAATCTACCTAAATTTACACCTTCCATGATGCTTCTAATCTAGTAAAATCTTAAAAGTAGAGTGTTTTATGATGTAATGGATATTAATAATCTAGATTGACATGGTTGTGTTTTATTAATGTACCTAAATTTACACCATCCATGATGCTTCTAATCTTGTAAAATGTTAAAAGTGGAGTGTTCTATGATGTAATGGATCTTAATAATCTAGATTGACATGGTTGTATTTTGTTAATGTACCATAAATTTACACCTTCCGTGATGCTTCTAATCTTGTAAAATGTTAAAAGTGGAGTGTTTTATAATGTAATGGATATTAATAATCTAGATTATGTATAGTGATATGATGTAGTGTAGGTTGATGCTAAAGTTTTAAAATTCTTGTACATATCAAAGGATGAATGATAGTACATGCCAAAAATGACATTATTATAAATTATTAAACAATTTGATAGGTGTTAAATCATACTTCTTATTTAGGACATATAACTAATTTGTAAGTTGAAAATTCTTTCTTAATGTTCTTAGCCTATTTATAGATGTCAAAGTAAAGGTTTCTAGATGTGATTTCTCCCATAAAATTCAAGGAAAACTAAACGGAAAACTAAATTCTAAGGCAAACCCTGTACATGTCATTTCTCCCAAAAACTCATAAAGGTGTGACTTTTGACATAACTTCATCAACCACTACCACTAGTTTTTTAGTAACCACATAAAATAATTTTTTAAACCATGCACATGTCATTTCTCCCATAAACTCATAAAGTTGTGACTTTTGACATAACTTAATAAACCACTACCACTAGTTGTTTAAGTAAGTGCGAACCACTACCACTTTAAGTCAAACCATGTACATGCATCTTTCCCATTAGGTCTCTGGTTCCCTATTCTGCAATCTAATATGGGGTTTAGGACTCTCATCCCTTCCTCCTTTTGACAACTATTGCTATCATGCATGACTCCTCCTTAGAACGGGAAGCTAGGCCCCTCAGACTCTCGAGTCAAGCATATAAACACTTGTGTCCCACCTTCCCTAGCTCAACGTAACGCTCCCAGCAAACTCGATTTCTTTACGACTGAAGGAAACCTCCTTAAGTGTTAATAATTAATGGAACAAAGCCTTCTCTCTTGTTGTGACTTCATGGATCTCCCCCACTTCCCTCATATCAATTCACGACTTACCTTGTATCCTTACACATCCTCACAATTAGGCCTCCTTCAGACTAAATCTATGCTAGCGCTCCTTTACTAAATGAGATTCTCTCATTCGATGTGTCTAGCATTTTCCTAAGGATTTCTTAAATAGCCTTCCTTAATCCTCTTAGGAACCCTCTATAACTCAGGGGTTTTAATCCTCTTAGACTTAGGAATTCATTTTTATTTTTAATTTTGTTTTACTATTTTAAACCCCATGTAGGTATAAAACACATTCACTTGGGTTCTTTTCCCACAAGCCCCTATTTTAAACAAAATTCACAATCCCATCTCACTAGGATTTTGGAGTACCTATCAAGCTACATAATTCAACACTCCCTCTTAACAAGGGAGGTACTTCCACTGCTTGGAAATATCCAACATCACTAGTGACACTAACCCATATCACATCCATCATTGCACCATACCCTATAAAAGTTAGAATTTTCTCTATAGTTTCTCTACCTTCTCAAAATCTAAAAATATTGAACTTCAATATGTATTCTCCCTCTAAAGCTAGACTCCCTATGAGTCTACACGATCTCCACTTGGTCACATGCTTCCATTTTTCACACTTTGATCTATTGTCCCTTCAAAGTAGCTCTAATTCCGTGTTGAATTTTCCACGACATGTGAGAATATAGTTTTGCATCTTACAATCTCTGACACAACCAAATCAAATGCTACAACACTTCTACTTTGCATAGTGGAAAATCACACATCAGTGAATCAACTAGTGCACATGACATTTAAAAAAAAAATCAACCCTTCTTTGTTATATTAACAAACTATAATCCAATAGTCTAGGGCTCCCATACCATGGATCATGGCCTTTTACAATCACATTGATATAAGAATAAATAGGGCTTGGTGTCATTCCTTTGACAACCAATCTACCCTAAACACTGAAACACTTGACCTACTTATTGATGGTGGTCACACACACCCATTTAATGCACGTGTCCTAAACACATGTTGCACCTCCACAATCTAAATATATCAATGTACTCTACGAATTTAGATCATTGAACTCAGTTGAATAATATTTTCGCTATAGTTACCTCAATTTTCCTTCAATGTCTGCAACACTTAGGGTCTTCGATTAACTATTCACAACTCAATTTGGGAACAACTCTTTAGATTACCAATTTTGCCTTCCTTTGTTCCTATAATGAAGATAGTTAAAGGGTATGGAGGAAACAAAATATCACTATAGCTTCCCATCTCTACACAATGAACTAGACTTATCAATCTGGCTCTCTTGGCTGCCCTCTTTTTTCCTTCAAAGATCAGTCCCCAAGCTCTATAATTTTTCCACTCCTAGAATGCTTGAAATCCTTCTCAAGTCTACACTCAGGGTTACAATGGAACCTAATATCATCCCTCATTATCATACTTTAGATTCCTTCCAAAACTGTCCCTCCCGAACTCTCTAATCTTACACTATTTTTCCTGGTTTACTTCAAATCTTCCCATCTACATCCATCTCCTTGACTGATGGCTACAATAAATTACTTCTTCTAGGGCTTGTAGATCTATCCTCACAATTGTGATTTGACTCATAAAATCACACAAATAAATGGATTCCAATATATTTTCTCAACATACCCATGAATTGTCCCTTAACTTCTCCTCTTATCAACCCTCTACCCTCTTGCAGATGCTGGAACAAGGGTCTATAAAAATAACCATATTATATTTGATTTGTTCACACTAGATTAGAGAACTAGGGTTTCTAAATAATGATGTTCCAACCATGAAACATACCTCCTTACAATACTACATTTCATTTCATAATCAACACATAAATCAATCATTTTCTACTCATGGTACACATATGCAAATACCCTAGGGGTTCCTAGTCTACTATAAAGACTTATGTCTCCACTTGTAGGGTCTTGGCCCTATATTTTTGTGTAACTATAATCCACTAAAACAAACCTTTGGAGCAGGTTATTTAGTCTAATTCCATGCACTAGAAACAACCCTAACTAGGGATTCAATACTCTATCAAAATACTTTAGGACAATATCTCAAATTAGAGACCCATTTCCTTGGCAGTAACCCTTCTAGAATAGCCTCACCATAGTCTCAAACCCTAAGACCGTCATACCAACAACTATGGACTTCTTCTACCTTTCCTTTTAGATTGTTCCACACCAATCTAGCACTCATTGGTCTCTCTAAAAATTGTACTGAGATATGAAGGTATTCGGTCTTCTTGGTTGCATTAATCTTAGGCCTTTAGGTCTCCTTTCTTGCTCAATAGGCCTATGGGTTACTATTATCCAATCTATTTTATGTTTTATGCCTCTTGACCCTTATTCCTTTGGACAACTAGTGCTATCATGTGCGACCCTTCCTTACCACATGAAGCCAATATTTTTGTCCTATCTTTATAGCCCATAAATACCTATTTCCTACCTTCCCTAGCTCAGTGTAACCCTTTCAACAAACTTAGTTTCTTCAGGACTGAAGGAGACCTCCTTAAGTGCTAACAAGTCATGGGCCAATCCATCTTCTCTTGTTGTCACTTCATGGATCTCCTTCATTGGCCTTGGATCAATTCACAACCTTCCTTGTAGCCCTACTTTGCCTTATAACTAGGCCTTTTTTGGACTACGTCTATACTAGCCCTCATCTACCAAATGAGCTCCTCTCACTTGATGTTTCCACCATTGTCCTAAGGCCTTCTTAAATTTCCTTCCTTAATCCCCTTAGGAACCCTCTATAACTTAAGGGTTTTTATCATCTTAAACTTAGGAATTCATTTTTCTTTTTAATTTTCTTTTATAACTTTAAACCCCATTTTGGTCTAAAACCTCTTCACTTGGGTTTTTTTCCCAAAAACCCATTTTTTGTCCAACCTTCATACAACCATGTCACTAGGCTTGTGGAGTACCTCTTAGGCTTTTATAATACCTCCCGAGCTACATAATTCAACAAGGCGATCATTGCAAAAATTCCTTTTCCTGATGCACAAACTCTACAATGTCTTGTTGTAATATACTACTAGCGATGAATCCACTTCATCTCTGCTTCACAATTTTTTTATGGAAATTATGCATGTGTATTCATTACTCGTAATATTTTTAATACAATAATGAAATCATACCGATTTTTTATTCATTTTTCATTATACTTTTTGTAAAACCATATTGATTGTTGATTAATTGTCTGATATTTGTTTGTGCATGTCGTTTTGTTATAGAAGAAAGATGAAATGGCACAAATACAAGTTTTGAACACATGTCTCACTATTTACCATCATCAACAATAAATGAAATTAGCTATCTAGACGTGTGTTTTTTCTAGCAATAACAATTCAACCAATGGTAACATGAGCATTAACAATAACAATCATTTATTATATAATGAAATCCTAAAATTTATTCATTCACATAACTCTAGTGAACTCTTCCACGATCATAGGCTTCAGAATAGGCATGTGATATGTTTCAGAATGCAAAGAGCTAGATTTTTTCAAATTCCATTTATGTTTATAAATTTATTTTTAAATTTATTTATCACTAAGTATGATATGTGGTCATTAATAAAAGACACAGTGAATTTTTAATCACAATTTGGTAAGAAAATATTTTAAACATCGTTTAAACACTTGATTTATATATGCAAGGAATTTCTACGTATATTCAATCAATTTTTGTAGTGGTGACAATGAGAATATGCCAACATATTTCAATTTACACCATCCGATAAAAATTTGTATTTGCCAAAAATATTGGCATGTCGAATTCCAATAAGGGGGTGCCTAATGACTTATATATATAAAAAAATTAAAGTATTGTATTAATAACGGGTCAATTTATGTTAGGAAAAAAAGGAGCGAAACAATTTTGTAACTATTGAAGGAGTAGTTTAATAATTGTAGCGGAATCCATTTTTAAATTGATATAGAAATTTAAACATTGAGGGGCAAATAAAAGGCAAGGAAACAGATTGAGAAGGGGTTTAGAAGTGTGAAATTTGGGAGCACAAATTGTAAATTCCTTGAAGCCTAATAATAAAATTATGGAGACTTTTCATAAAATATTCCAACCACCATTCATTGCAATAAGTTTTCTCTCTGTGCATTATTTCTTTTTCTGTGCTTAGTTATTCATATGCATTTTGGGGTTTTTAATTTGATTTATCGACAATTAGAATGATGTCAAAACCATATCTGGTTCTAAAATATGCTAGAATTCCTAGATTTGGGAGATTAATATAGAATATTTTGGTTTTGGTTATTCATCCAAGATTTCTCTAAGATTAATGCAATTATATTTGGATGTCCATAGAACGAATATTTTTTGGTGACCCCTGAATTATTAATGCTCAGTGTTCATTCATTCTAAATATAAATCTTTTTGCACTCATTATCAATTTTTTAAATACATGCTAAGAGATTTGTACTTCACTTTCCCTTTTATTCTTCTATTATTTCTGATTAATATATCAAATTTGTGATGATTTATTTAGCCTAAGTGAAATATCAAAGGATAAATGTTTTACAGATAAGAGGAATAGAGACGTTCCCCTCCCACCCCTAATATTTTTGAATTATTTCTTAGTGGAGTTATTAGACATCTCAAGCATTGTCCCCCCTATAGCCAAGGGTTGTCTCCAAGGAACAAAAACACCCAAAATAACTTCAACCAAAATATGACCCTAAAACACTTGGTGCCCTAGAATACCATAGCAAGAATTTTGCATTTTCTCTAAGAATCATGAATGTTCAACATGAACATGTATTATGTAATATTTTCCTTTACATATTCTAAAATTCAGAATCCACATGATAGTTTAAATTTATGAATGGATTGATTACAAATTGGGATCAAATTCATAAGGCCTTCTTGCATAAATTCAACAATGAAACCACCATTAGAGTGTCAATGTCTATGTTCCCAAACGAAAAAGTGAAATATTTGAATTAAGGATTTATCGTTGTGTTGTATATGCTACAACAATCCTCCTTAATCCCTTTTAGTGCATTGTGCTAAGAGAGAATTGAGGGGCCCATTCTATTAAAACAACACAAAGATCATATTTCCAAGCTTATCTAGTATATGTGAGATCTTATTAGCCCTCCTAACTTCAGATATTAGAGGAATATTTCTGAGCCTAATAAAAATCTCTTGGCTAGTTAAAGAAGCTCTAAGTAACCTTCCATAACCCCTTAAGAGAGGTTTTTACTTATTTTCTCTTGCAAATTTGAGTCCTTTATCCCAATATAGCACTCCCTTGGACCTATATCCTACACTAGAGCACCCCCTTGGCCTTTATCTCAATGATACATACTCAAACTTGATCTTGAAACTTTAACTTAGTTTTTTAGCCTTCCCATGTAGTGTAGCACCCGCCTGGACCTCAACATTTTGATATAACACGCTCTTGAGCATCAAGCCCATGATACAATATTAGAAATGGGAAAAAAATTTCTCCCTTCAGTTTTTGGATTTTTCAAGTCTTCATAATACCCTAATGAACTTATATGTCATGTTGTAATCATCCTTTTAGCATTTTTAAGATTATTTTCTCTCTCTATAAATCTCCATAGTGCATGAATAAGCCTTTGGTTAGTGATATAGTGCCCAAAAGACCCTATGATTAGTGCTACACTATCAATTTAACTCTCCTTACCTAATTTTTAAGCCTCTTCCCTTTGAATAATGCCCTATTAAGAAACAATGAGTGTTATAACCCCTATGTAATGTTCAATCTAGTGCTATAACACATCAATAAGTCTTACAATAGAGAATTTTTTATTATTTTTGAAATATTTCTCTCGATTTTAAACTAACCTCATTAGCTTTTATAAATTTACAATGAGTTACTAAAAGATAAAAGATAAATTGGTTAGTGTAACAAGGAAATTATGCATGTTAATACATGAAAAATCCCATTAACACTCTTAAAATAAGATCATAAATTATTATTTTCCTCATACAATCTGGGTTTGTTCTTCTAGAGGTTAATTCCCTTGGATGAAAGTCATTTTTCAGCCTAGCCTTCTAGGTCAACTTTAGCTCTGTCCAACTCAACCCAAGTAATTTTTTTCATTATTATTCACTTTTCATTTTCACTATTTTTGGTCTTTTACCATAATTATTTACCTATTAGTTTTTTTTACTAGATGTAATACTAACATCTGGTTAATTGTTACGCAATAATTTTCAGTGAGTTTAAATGATTTTTATTGTTCTTGGAGGTTGTTCTCTGTTGTCTTCTCTTAGATCTTCACCCTCACTAGACTAGTGCACACATGTGCCCCATGATGTAGCTTGCACTAGAAATGAAAACCTATTTTATTGGAAAAAATAGTTTAATTATGATTTAATAATAGCCATTTCACCACTTAACTTATTGCTTCTTTGTATTTTCTCTCTTATTATTTTCCCATATTGAATGATGGTTGCAATCTAACACTTTACTAGTTGGTCTTGTCTAAAATAGCACTTTTTTGTTATAGAAAACCCATAAAGTGACTTGCCATATTAGCCCAATAAAACTCAACAATAGATTCTCCCCATGGTACCAAGAGATCTATTTTCTTTAAAGCACTTATGGTATATTTTCATCTATCCATATTCATGTTTTGAATGAGTTTATTTGATATATTATTTAACCATTTTTTATTTTCTAAGTTGGATACATGCGTAAATTTATTTTTTCCTAGAAGCCCTAATTGTATTCCTAACCTCTTACTTATCTTTTCCATGAGGAAAGAACTCAATCATCATGGTAGAGATAGTGAACCTAGCAGCCTATTTTTTTCTAACTAATAAAATTTATTTTTCACTCAAACTCAGTTAGCCCTACAACTATGAAACCTCAATAATTTACATCATGTTGTTAAGATAATAGATATAATGTGTGTTTTTTTCCTTTTTGGGTTTTTGCAAGTGAACCACATCCACATCTAGTAGTTGTGATGGTGAGGCCCCAACTGTCAAATCCTAAAGAACCCAATAACTCATATAACCTTGATTTTTGAGACACTCCCTAATTTATTGATAAGTGTACCTCATACACATGTTCATAGGTCCACAAGTTATTTTACAGAGAAAATCCTCCCCCAAATGTTATGGATTTTGGTTTGTGCAAAGCTAACTAGATATCCTTGTTGTTGAAGGAAGTTCCCCACCCAGTTGTCTATTACTATGAAATAATTGTGGAGTGGTTGATTCTTATCTAGGTCCTCATGAAGCCCTAACTATAGAATTCTTTATTTAACACTATAAGGAGGGGCTCGAGGTTCATGGTTGGAAGAATTCATTATTCTAACCAAGAAAACACTTTAAGTGAAGAGAATATCACCCAACAACTCCACATTCCACCTACTCATAATGATAATTCTGAAAGAGTGAGACAAGTTACAAAGATGTTTCCTCCAATCATAAAAATTTCATAGCTTCCAAATAAATAACCAACAAGAGACCTGTCACTTCACATCTACCACTAGTCCACATCATAACAGAGAGGTTTGTCATGCCAAGTACTAGGAATTGCAATAGCCTCCATTGCCACAAAATTTTTGAAGGAAACTGAGAAAAATGTTAATGTTCTTTGAAAATACTTCCTGGAGAAGGATGCCCATATTCCAAAGTTTGAGGAACATATGAAAATGTTGATGATGGAAAAAAATATCAAGTAAATGAGTGTTAGAGTTTATGATTATAAGGAATGCATAATTGAAGTACATTAGCACTATAAGGAATTGATTCATCAAGTGTAATCATATATGTAAGGCATGTGGGAGCCTATATTAGAGTTTTTACCACTATGGTAAAACTTTACAGAAATAGGCCTACAGCTCCGGGGAGTTCTCAATAAAATATCTCAATTAGATGAATGGCCAAAATAGTATCCACAAGCCCCATTATACCTCCCCAACATTAGGAAAAATGAATTGACATATGACTCACCTATTTTCAATCAGGCCATGAGGATATAAGAAAATTTAGAGAAATATATTTCTAGATCAGTGGTCATGTACCAATATAATTTCTCTCCCATTGAGAGGATCATTATTGTAAATAATATTACATCCATTGGTTCAACTCAAGGAAAATTTTTAACTATCAAATAGTTAACTAGAGAAGTAGATGAAGTGATTGATTAAAAAAATATCTCCTTGGATACTTTCACTAACAAACTTACCAATGATAATCCCAAACATCATGTAATAGATCCAGCACAACAACAAGCAATCCTAAACTCTTTCTTAGTCTCACTACAAAGTTTCCCACATTCTCCCAAAATAGTACAGAGTATCTTATTATCATGGAGATATTGATATCAAGTATGATCAAAATGATTAGATCATATTATGAAGCATTGTTCGTGAACCTTAAGGAGGTTGAGAATATTTTACTGGAGGATGTAGTTGTTGTGTGAAACTTATGATCTTGACAATGTTGTTTCTTTGAAAAATCTTATCAATTAATTTTATTTGTCCTTACGAATAATGAATGTAGAGAAATAAGATGTGGTATGTTGGTTAATATTACATAACTTTGAGAATAAGGCCTTGAACTAGTAATATAATATTTCTGCTTCTTCCATAACTAGCTACAATGTCTTTGAAAGTATTTTTCTTAGCAAATTTGGTGAAGAGAAAACACCTTATTCCATTTTAAAAGAGTTTATCACCATCAAAATGGGAAAGAAAAATAATAAATAAGATGATTTCAATTAGTGTTTCACCACATTGCTGAATAAAATCCTTGTTGATTGTGACCCTACAAGTCCTTCAGATATTGAGTACTATAGTTCAGTCCTACACCCTTTCATATCCATGTTTTTTAAGAGGGTTTAGAAGAACACCCTAGCCTTGAACTTTGAAAAAGATATTAAGGTTGAAAGGGAGATGTTTTCCCTAGATGGAAAAAACCATAAAGAAAAACCTAAGGAAAATAGAAAGAAACCTTTAACCCTCAATAAGCATGTTGAGAAGGAACGTACTGATATGAAGAGCATGTTGAGTTTTGTTAAGAATCTCTCTAATGAAGTAATCGACTTGAAGAATAATTCAGGAGAAAGTTCATCTAGATATAAGGCTTTCCACCCATTCTAGAAGAAGAATAATAAACCATCTAATCCTATTAGTAACTCAAATATGAATTTGAACCATCAGGATTTTAGTATGGACAAATTTAGTTCATACCATCAAAATAATCATTCAGGAAAAAATAAAAAAAAAAATTTAAAGCGAAAATAAATAAATAAAAATAAAAATAAAAATAAAATAAATAAATGTCTACAATGGGTTAACTCAAGGACCTAGGTTATTTATCAACTTCTGGACCAACAATCCCTGTCCAATAACTCTATGCAAGAAGTAGAGGAGGAGCCTTGCCAAGATGAACAACAAACCCTTTTTAAGGTATCTTCTTACCCTCCAATGCTATGCTAAATACATTTCCTCATCCCTCAAGGTTACATCTAATACTCTAATTCTAATAATACCCCTCTGCAAAAATCTAAGTCTCTCTCACCTCCCGAAACTACTAGTTAATTAATTTATTTAACAAAGGACATGGAATACATAAATATTGAAGATATGAAGAAAACCAAGGCTAACATTTTTCTATATGATATAATAATATCCTTCAATAGAGGGAACTTCTTATTAAATGTTTCCAACCATCATAGGTTGATTATAAATCCCCATAAACCCCTCAAAAGTTTGTCACTACTCATGTTCCTATGATTAGCTCTGATGACAAGTCTACTATAAAAACAAAAAGTATTGGAGCACATTGTAAATCATAAACCCCACATTTCCTTTTGACTTTAGAAATTTTCAATCACAATGTACACAAATTTTTGGTGGACTCCGGAGCTTCCTCCAATGGCATGCCCCACTCTTTGTGAAAAATCCTTAATGGTGTCCGTAAGAAAACTAACACCAAGATCATTCAGTTGGTAGGGTTAGAAGTAAAGGAGTTGGTCAAATGAAAAATGTTTTTATATGGCAATCCTCATATGCATGAGTACATCAAGTAATAAGCATTATATTCATGGACATACATTTATACAAAATGGCTAATTAGTTACTAAAAAAATATAGTCATTGATTTAGTCATTGATTCCCACAATTAATGACCAAATATACAACAAAACTACTATTACAGGACCACCCGAGAAAACAAATTAATGACCACAGTAATATGACCAAAATATTGGTTTTGTTATGTGTTTCCAAGGAATTGCAAGTGAATTCACCAAAATATGTGTTTCCAAGGCATTGCAGGTGAAGTTCACCAACTTTAAATACTTTACCATCAATCTATATGTGTGTGTGTCTCATGCAAGATATTGGCTTGGTGGTTGTGGTTATCCATCCTCAATATCTGATGCAGAAAACTGAGCATTCGAGACACTTCTTGTTGATGGAGATGATGAAGGTGCATAGCTCGAAACAAGTGCTTCTAGTTCAGATAGATATGTGTCCCTTAATAAAAAAACCTAAGTGTGCTAGCTTAATTCACATGTATCTACTCCCTTCAAAAAAATTGATATAATTTTATTGTGTTGGTACAACCCTAGCTAGATTTGTAAGAACCTATGACAATGGTTCCACTTTAGTTTTATTATCATATGTACTATCAACCTGCAATAATAACCAATAAAACAAGACCAATAAATGTAATGTATAGTGATAAGTGAGTATGAATGTGTGTGTTTGTACACATAGAGAGAATAATGATCAAAAATTTTATTAAGTACATGATATTGGTTAGAACTTAGATATTCACAACATAAAAAGTATCATGATTACTTGAGTACTCAAAGTCCCCACACACTCAAATGAGGTAGACTGATGGAAAGGAAGGCATGAACTAGAAAGTTGGAGATATTGATTAAGACGAGGGGTAGAGGTGGCTAGAATTCCAATATCTGTGAGATAGTGTGGATTGATATTATTTTGACTTATAGCAGAAACCATACCATGAGTAAAAATGGGTTGGCATATATACTAATTAAGATAACTATATACTTCATCTGCAACAATGTATAAGTCACCAAATGTAAAGACACCTCACATACAACCATTTTTTTTTAAACAATTGTTGTTTCAGATAGAAGTTTCTTCTTTCTTCTCCATTACGTATTCGTTACCAATAAGGAAATTAAATAAAACAATATTTTCTTTTTTTATTAGTCGACTCTTAATTATTCTATAAATAATTAGTAATGCCCCAAATATTTTGTGGTATTGTGTAGGTGAATATATTATATTCCCATGTTTAGACTAAAGAAAATTCAATCTCAAATAGGTGATCTTAAGAAATTAGTAATAAATTTCTCTACAAGCATCAGATATGAATTTCGTAAAAAGTGACTGAAATTAAATGGATTGTGTTTTTTCGTGTATCATTTTTAGGGTTGAAGGTTGAAAAAATGACACATGGAATTCCTTAAGACTTTTATCTACTGAACCAGCCCATAATCAGGTCATTGTGGGAGATTGGACATAACTTTATCTTGCAAAATCCAATTTTGGTATGAATTATGGTGTTGTAAATAAGACCCAAATTTCTATAACCATAGGATGGGATTTCATATCTTGGAGAGCTGAAATTACAAAGATACAACAATTTCAATATCTAGCTCTCAAAAACAAACAAAAAGGTGTGTAAATTTTTTAAATTTTCATAATTGTTGTTTGAAAAATCAGTTTGAAGTGATTCAAAGGGAATATATAAGCATGTATATCATTATTTCATTATAATATTCCTTGAAAAAAAAAATACAGCAAGTAGTAATCTAGAAATATCTAATATGAAGCATGAAGAAGAGGAAGAAATGCAACATGATATATCAAAGTTATAGGACCAAGTGCAACAAATTTCACTCTCACAAAGCGCAAAAAAAAATGAATTGGGGGTGATGAATGTTAATATGGATGGTTTAGAGAAAAAATAAAAGCATACAAGGAAGGTTTAAAAACAGATACGGAAGGTTTGAAGGAAGGTTTAACAAAGTTGCTGCAAGAAAGGCTTTCCAATGGTGACAAGGTAACCCACGAAAATCATGATGAGGAAAAAATAATATGAATTATGATTTTAGAGACTCCAATGTTTGGTTTAGGACCCACCACATTCCAAATAATAATATGATGAATTTTGATGGAAAATATCCAGTGACTCGAATACTATAGATGGAGTAATATTTTGATCTACATGATGTGAAACACACACAAAAGCTACATATCGGATATTTGTATTTAGAACCCAATAAATTGGTATGGTATCGATGGATTTTATCTCATAAACCACTTGTCACTTGGTCAATTTTTATGGAGAAAATGATAGAATATTATGAGGATACGAAGAGAAACAACTTCTTTAGCCAATTCATAAATCTAAAAAACTAAAAGGGTTCAATGGCGTAACACAATGAGGACTTCCAAAAATTGAATATTAGGGTGACTGATATTCCAAAGGAGCATAGGATTGATGTATTCATACATAATGTAAAGGATAACATCCAAAATGATGTTCACCTTTAGGAACCTGATTCAATGGAGAAGGCATTCAGGGTGGTAAGAAAAGTTGAAAGCAAAATTATGGAAACAAGGAAGTATACCACTCACAACTATAAATATGGAAGTGTTTTTGCTCCTAGCCTTCCACAACCTACAAGGCTAACACCAAAAAAATTGGAGGAAATAAGTGTAAAAGGGATTTTTTACAGTTTTGATAGAGAATACGCTAAATTTCATAGGTGTGTTGAGAATAAATTATTTTACATAGATTGTGAAGAGGAGAAAGAAAAGGGAAAAGAAACATCAAAAAAATAGGATATACACTAGGAACCATCCCCAGATAAATAGGAAATGAATCTGACCATATCTTGTAATGCATTGGCGGGAATTAACACTCCTCAAATTCTTAATATAGAAGGATATATCAAGAATAAAAAGGTAATAGTGCTAATTGATTCGGGTAGTTCCCATAAATTTTTTCATTGTAAGATGGCCAAGAAATTGAATTGCTTATTATATCCAACACCAAAGTGCCAAGTGATGGTTGTAAACGGAGGAACTCTAAATTTCTCTATAAAATGCCATAACATCAATCTAATCCTATTGGAATATGTATTGAATAGTCCAATGCTTTCCATTCCAAGGGTTGGTGTTGATGTTGTACTAGGAATCTAATCGTTACGCTATTTAGGGACGATAGCTTTTAATTTTCAAGAAATTTTCTTGAATTCCTTTTTGGAAGAAAAGGAAATTGAATTAAGGAGTATAAAATGGAAACCATGTGAGACAATAAGCTATAATGGCATGAAAAATATTTTGAATAATTAACAATGAGGCGTAATTGCACAACTATTCTCACTAGAGGTTCAAATATCGAAATAATCTATTTC